>JBBPCS010000375.1:9209457-9234963 GCA_037974645.1 Hollardia meadi
TTTTAATGTCAATCTGTTACCCACCCTTAATAAATAAAGTTTGAATGAAAAATGTGGCTTGATGTCTTAACTCCTCCTTTTCTTTTGTTTCTGGCAGACGTTTTCTTCTCCCTCAGCTTCGCTCTGATGGTGGGCAGCCTGTGGGAGACAGTGTTTATCACTAATATCCAGTTCAGCTCCAAACAACACAGGGCGGTGCCTCACTGGCTCAGTGTCCTCGTGTTACAATATATTGCTGTTCTTGTTTGTCTCCCTCCAAAAAAGAAAAGCAACCGTGTCACAGTTTCCCTTCCTTCACATAGTAAAGGTATAATAACATTATTATTATTTATGATTATTATGTGTTTGAACAAATTTATAATGACATATGGTCACTTGATGACAACCACTGAGGAAGATCTATAAGTCTGTCTTCAATCATTTTGTATATTTGGATTTTCAGAATTAGTAGGAGCACATAGCTTTTTACAGTCTGACTTTATTCTTGATTTTTGACACTCCCCAGCAGTGACTACCAACATCATCTCTTCAGGAGATCTTCAGAGCTTCTCTGATGATTCACCTCCATTGAAACCTCCTCTGGAGCCAGCCCTGGAAGAACTGAGGAAGTTGAGCAGAGAACTCACGGCCATCCGCCTCCAGATAGACAATCACTTGCAGGAAAGCAAAAGCTCGCAGGATTGGAAAATGATCGTGATAGTCTTCGACCGTCTGCTGTTCGGATTATACATGATCTTCATCACTGTCACCTTCATCACCATCGGAGTGATCTGGCACTCAAGTAAATCTCACTTAAAATGACGAGGCAGGAGAGTTAAATTGCACAATCACACAATGATCACCAGTAAAAGTTAAGAGTGGTTCGCAGCTTACAGTTAGAACACTAAAATGAAAAAGAAAAAGATAGCATGTTATAGTATTTCTGCTTCTTCTTGGTCTCAGTAGTTCTGGTAAAAGATTCAAAAGCTGACTTATTTTATGCAGAAGAAAATAACATGCAGAAATTTGCATCATATATGCTTTTCACTGAATTTAGTTTAATTTAGAGTTGCGTATTGTGCTGTTTAGTCAGTGTGGCCCTGTGTTTGTTTGTTTTTTCTGTGTAAGAATTATGTTTAAATGTTGATATTTCTTGGTTTTAGGAATTTTTAGGAAATGCTTTGTCTCTGCTGTCATAATTCTTGATGCGCATATGGAATGAGGACTGTGGATTTAGTCCTACAACACTTATGATACATACAAGGATCTGTTCAGCTATGCATTGCCCAGTTTAACACTAAGCAGTAAATAATGTATGTTGACTGTTGATCAATGAGTCACAGGTTTATAAACTGCATAAAACCCAAAATATAAGCATTTAGTTTGACAGCAAGGTACGCAGCGCTGGAGAATGGAACTGGTTGTAACTCCCAGAGGTAGAAGTGTTGAAAAATAAGATGGGTGAGTGGTTACCAGAGGTGTTGAACAACAAGTCCTGTGTTGTCCTCTGTGTGTGTTTATACTCTGTTTGCACATGCCATAATTTTGTGTGTTTTGCATTTCTATTCATGAGGATTGAATGTCCTCAAACTGATAGAAATATCCTCTCTTTGCACTGATTTGCATTATAAAAGTTTGAAAACCTCCTCTTTTTTTTAAACTTAAAGGTCCCATATCATGAAAATGCATTTTTATTGTGTTCTGTGTTTTATATAAACTTAGAGGTGTAAAATAAAAGCTGTTTAAATCTGAAGTCGCTTACTACTGCCATTCCTCTAGCCCCCTCACCACAAGATGGCCTCACAGGTTTACTAGCCAGTAAGAATTTTAGCCGGTTTCTACATCAAAACCGGATAACCAATAGCCGTCGAGCTAAAAAATCTCATTAGCCCACCCCCTCATTGTCCGCTTCTTCCCACAGTTCCCAGGAACTGAGGGGAAGAATCGCTTTCCCAGGAAAGCGATTGAGACAAGTGTGGAGAGCGTAGCAATGTGACGGAGAACTGGCCATGAAAAGTGTATTATTCCTGGCTGCAGTGCTTCATCCGGATCACTGCACAGCCTTCCAAAGGAGAAAAATGTTGCAGAGATGGATGGATTTTATGTTTGGAGATTTGCCTTGACCACAAGTGTTTGGCTGCAGTGCAGAACAACACGTTCTGAAATAATACGCATTTCAAATCTCACTCTATTCGCTGTATTCTGTACAATGACAATAAAGGCTTTCTATTCTATTCCCCTGCTCTGCATTAAAACATAACACTTTGACTTATCAAAAAATATTGCACCATTAAACACAGAGAAACGACTGCTTTGCAAAAAGTTTCAAATTCCATGCATCCAATGCAGGAAAAGTTTGAATGAGTCAGAGTCACCACTTAAAGAGCAAGGAGAATAGCCACAGTCTATGTGGATATGTGGAATGTCATTTTTTTTCTTTTTTGGATGAACTTTTCCTTCATGTTTAAGAAGTTTAAGTTTTCAGAAGTTTTAATCTTAATCTTAAACTCAAAATATGAAGTATCATAAATATGTAAACATCATAAATACCATAAAGAAATAGAAAATATAAGATAGAGGACCTGAAAATATACTGTGAGGAAAGAGTCATTTCATTCAGAAGAGGTCAATATATTTGGAGAGAAGAGGAAGAGGAGGACAATGTAGACAGAAAGTGGCAGATCAGTTGTTGAATTATTTATTTTCTAATTTAAACATCACCATCACTCATGTTACATCAAACTTCACTTAACTAGGTACTCTGGTGTTCATGATGTAGTATTGACTTGAAAATGAACAGAAACAATACAACCTCCTATGAGTGGGGAGGAGGTACTCGTTAATATATGATCATTTTTTAGATCTTGTCAGTGAAGATGCTTTTGGGAAATGAGACCCTGGATTTGACTCAGGAACAAAGACAAATTGAACAACTTGTAAAACATATGAATAATCTAATAGCCTACTGTTCACTAGAATAGATTAGATTAATAGAGGGTTTAGACCCTGTTGTTCATTGAAGCATGCGAATATTTGTTTCTTAACTGAAATTGCAAGAGAAAATATCAGGAATTCTCCTTGATATGGGTTTCAGTGTCTCAGTGCTCAAAAGCATAACTGTAAGCAGGGTCATTTTAAATAAAAGAAAATAAACAACACATTAAAACATTCAAATGAATTGTGAGAGGGGTGTAACATATTCCTTTCAAGTACAAAATTAAACCAACCTTTAAGTTGCCTCTATGCTTAATTGACAAGGAATATTACAAAACATGTCAACCAATTATAATTAACAAAAAGATTATTAAAAAAAACAACAAACTCAAAAGTGAAATCAGACTGTGTTGTATGAATTCACCCAGAAAAAGATGATGGTAATGAAGCTGACTGATATGAAGAGGATGTAGAGGCCGAACAGCAGGCGGTCTATGATGAAGCCCACCTGGATCCACTCCTCGGAGCTCTGGCTAACCCTAACCTGAAGGTGCAGGGCTTTGAGGACCCTTCCCAGGCTCTGTAGCTCCTGCAGGGCCTTGTCATCATCCAGTGGTCCCATCTCTTCTGGAGGCTCGCTGCCCTCTACCACCAAAGAGGAGACTTTCATTTCTGTTGCAGAGGAGTTGAGGGAGGAGGTAATGGCAGCTCTGATTGTCTCTAATGACTTGTGCAAAGATCTTTCTGCAGCAAAAAGTGCACATGACTACATGAATAGTTTTATGTAAAGCCATATCCCTGGTTGGACATCCTACCTTGTGCAACAGGATCTTGGATGACTGTGTCCTCTAGATCTCTGGGCTTTGGAGGAAGCCGTACCAGGCAGCCCAGGATGTGAAGAACAAACACTCTGACCCAGCGAGGGACTGGAGAGTAGTGAGCGGAGTGACACAGGTTGGTTATTAGGATACTCTCCAGTAGACTAGCCACCATCATAGCGAGGCACAGAGATAGAAATACGTCTGCGACAACAATAATACATGCATTTTAAAATCCTTGTTTACAAAGGTGCTTCACAGACAAATACAATCACTGTGTAAAGTTCACTCCTGCCTTTTAACTCTGTTTTGATCTCTACTGTTTACTGCTCCACTGTATTCACGGGCATGTCCCTATCTTTGTCTGTCTGCTGTTTAGTTCTGGGCTGGTAGTGTGCAGTGGGCTTTTACAGCAGGTTTAATCCATCTTGAAATAGTGCTGTTTTCCAAACTTGTGTTCTTTTTGTAATTTGTTGATGAATGATGTAACCTCTGCAAGTAAAGAAAACATTCTTCATTGTCTTTTTTCACATTTTGGGACTCTATTTTGCACAGATTTTGAACAGAATTTATGGAATTTATATTGATGCTGTTGATCGAGGGGTGTCATACAGGCAACAGTACAAGTAAACTAATAGTAATGGGTGTTAAGAGTCACAATGGCTACCGGTAGAAAGTATTGTGAACTGACTCATGAGAGGTATGGTGTCTCCAGTGACAGGCAGCAGGTCGTTCATGATGAGCAGGAAAACTGTGTAGCCCAGGATGAGGGTCATCTTAAAAAAGGAGCGGCTGACGCTCTTGGGAGGAAGCAGGAAGCTGAAGAGGTCCACCGTGATGAGGAAGCAGCTTGGGATCAGGATGTTCATCACATAGAGGGTGGCCCGGCGCCTCAATGAGACCTGCATCAGTGTCAGCAGACAGCAGCAGGTAAAACACATCTCATTCCTCTAGTGTTGGTTATATGCTGCAGATTAGATTCATGCAGTGCAGCTGTGATTAATTGGTGCACTAATCATGTGACATACTGTAACTTCACTTTGTAGAAATTTTCCTCCATTTTACAGTGCTTGATAAAAAAAACTGTGAACATGAACAAAGTATTTTACTTCTAAAAAGTTTTGTTCTGTTCAAAATGCGTAAGAAAAACATCTTTTGAGTCAAGATTTAGTTAAAGAATTACCAAACAGCTATGTTGTATGTGAAAGTTTGACGTCAGTTCACATACACCCTAAACATGGACTTGACATTTTAACACAGAGTACAAGACTATGTGTTCAATTTTTCAGGTAAAACAGTGGGTAAAACAATGTGTAACTTTAAAAGGTTACAGTGTAAAGTATTTCCTTACAGAGAAGCGAATCTCTTCGTACATTTCTCCATCTCCAGCTGGTAGTTGGAATTTCTTCGCTGTGAGTCCAACTAGTTCCCACTCACCCATAGTTGTCATTATGTCTTTAGAGTATTTTAATATTTCCTCTGCAGATGATGTCTGGCCGATCTGCACAGCAGTCACTGAAATTAAAATATAATTTAGTGAAAGATTTTGTGAGATTTAATCCATTTGTAATTACATTTATTGTCGTTTAATTTACAGAATTTGCATTAAAGAAAGATCCAACAAACATATCAGTTTGTATATCTCAAGTACAGTTTAAGTTCAATTAAAAATTAAAAAATAAGATTTGGATCAGTTTCTACTTACAACGGTGTAAGTAGGAGTTGAAGCTTAAACTGCAGTTCTGGATGTCAAATGGAAATGTGTAGATGTTGAGCCTGCAGGAGCTGACCACTCTGACAGGCTGTTCATCAAGCACAAAGCCGTCATAATACAGATAACTGTACGGGACAAATGGAGCTGTGTTCTTCTCCATACTGTAGGATGAAAAAAAGACATGTCATTAAGTCAATTCACAGCTAAAGCTGCACTGCACTGCACTGCAGAGAAGATGGTACTCACAACTCATTGATGACCACATCTGGTACCCAGAGCAGTTTCCTTGAAATTGTAATCCATGAAGAACCGCACTGTTCTGGGTCCCACCCAACAAATTCATTTCTCCATTTCTATAACATGAATCGGACAAAAACAACACATGTAAACCTGACCACATATATATATATATATATATATAAAACTGGAGTTTTCAGGTGATGTCTGGTGGTTTATTATTGATAATAAAAGTTGATAGTAAATATGTACTTACTAAGGATTGCCAGATAAACAGTGTCAGGACTTGGGCCTTTTCATCCTGAAAAAGAACAATCATTTAGTTGTATGCATTCCTTCTTTACTGCTATTGTCTTTTATGCTTGTTGTTGTTGTTGTTGTTTTGACAATATAGAAAACAAAAAAAGATGAAATGTTCCTGTTGGCTGACATAAGCACAGCAAGGTTGTGTGCAGACTAACAGAAAGTGAAAACAGCGTCCCTTACCACCCCCAAAATGCCAAATACGATGAAATCAATGCTGACATAAGTGGGGGTCGACATGTTGATGACAGGTCGAATGGGCCGCAGGTTGAAGACCGGTCTGAGAGCCTCCAGCATGGCAGGTGGGTCAGGTCGAGAGCAGTTTAGCATGATGGAACTGCACGGAGCTACACAGGAAAGACAAACTTGTTAGAGTAGACCTGACATTGGCTGCACCAACTAGCAGTAATGTTTTTCACAGTTTTTCCTTTGGCATTTATTTTGACTGGAGATTTTCTTTTTTTGCCAATGACCGAACACCTCAGATGGGTGCTGTCACTTATAGTCTGATCGCGGTCCAGGTCTGAACCCAGGCCTATTCGGAGCCGTCCCGGATCTAAAACCGATAAATTATTGATAACAAATGCAAGTACGACAGTATGGAGTGTGGGTCGTACTGAAAAGAGTGTGCAAAGGGTCAAAATAATCAGTGACACAGTCCTCAAGTGCCTGCCAGATATTAAATTGGGACAACACTCAAGCTTTTACCCTTTTAACATGTGTTAAAATCTGTGAGGCTGTGAAGTTGGACTTTATTACCAAGAACTTGAAACAACATAAGTTTGACATGACACTGACATTTTGTCTGGTGTGGCTTCACTTAAAACACTTGTTTTCTTTCATGAAAATGTCAGGCTTTAAATGGGAGAGGCATTCGATCACATCTACTGACAAGATTAATAATATAGCTCAGTAAATATCTAATCCAATATCTTTTTATGTGATTGCACACTGTACAATAGGAGCTGTACTTACCATGCATGAGCACAAAGATGGAGATGAATAGAACCTTAGAAGGCTTGACTTTCAGCAGGCAGCACTAAAAACATTAACATTAGGTCAAAAGTGGTTGTTATAGTTTGAGTGGAGTGCTAGGCTAGTCTTTAGGCCTGCCTTGTACAGTTGTCTTGACACATTTTAGATAGTGAATACAGATATGATTCACTTTGAGACCTACAGCACATCAAGAGGTGAGTTCATGTAAAATGTGGCAACATCTGAATCCCACAGAGTCTCAGCAGTAGTGTTTTTCTTTTAAGACCTAAATATGAGCATTCAAGGTTTTTCAACATTAATGGATTTATGTAAAGCAGTTTTGGTTAGTGCTGATATGCATTGATTTTTTTTTTTTTTGTCACAATGTGCTGCAAATAAACACATTATCTCTTTTTCTTTTCATAAACAACACGTGAATGTGATCCATCAGCAGAAAGAGAGGCTGTTTTAGTAAAAGATTTTATCCTCCTGCTTTCATTGTGGTGCGCTCTGCATATTCAGATAGTTAGATGCAAGATATTTTAAACAAACACTTTTAATCGAATCATGTGTCGTATTAATCTTCAAGAAAAAAGCATATTGGAGAGATATTATTTTGAAGCATAGATTTGGCTTATTATGTTATTGCAAGAGAGTACATATTTTTTATACAAAATACACTTCATTGTACATTTCTGAATAAAGAGATATACTATACTGCCAAAATCATGGAGATGTATGTTGAGCTAGGCCCATTTTCATAGGGTACATCTTGATGCACGAGCATTAAATGATTTTTTTAGACAACAATGTGCTTCCATCTTTGTGGCACAGAGCCCTGACCTCAACTCCACCCAAAACCTTCAGAGGTCATTGGTAGGCTGACTGCAGACCAGGTCTTATTGGTCAACATCAGTGCCTGACCTCACTAATCTCTGCAACCAGGGTCCAAAATCTAGTGATCGGATGTTCACATACTTTTGTCCATGTTGCGTATCTTTTTTAGTGCATGTGATGATCTGTTCTCTCTGTATGTGACTGCACAAATGTTTGTTGCTGATTTTTAAAACAGGTCTTGTTATTTAATAATTTTAGAGATTTGGTTTGTGTAATGAGTCTATAAAAATTACAGACTCAAAATATAAATTTTATTATAAATAAAAGTCATCAAAACATCATTAACATCACATGAGTTATTGCTTGGTTATATGCTACTTTATGTTGGGAGTTTTGTTAATATTGTGATTATATTCTATATAGATCAGATGACAGTTGCTATTTATCTTACATGATTTATTTCATTGTTATATTTTGGTCTGGGGGAGACATTGCTAATACATAATATATTTTCTAGTTATGTTGGCTGTTGAATTTGGATGATAGGATTCACTGGCGTTAAAATGAATAAATGTATAGAAACATGCTCAGAACATTATTATGTTGGAAATAAATTTCAATCGAAAACTGGATGAAATTTTTTCAAGTTATTTTATTTTGTATACAGTGATTTCCTCCATTTTAAAATGGCACAATGAAACAAAAAAGGCTTAAAACTACATCTATTAGAGCTAATTTAATGTTCAGTAGCGATAATATGACCATTTGTTATTATAACAATAATACAATGACTTTAGAGCAGTGATTCTCAACCAGTGAGGTAATTGGGGTAGTTGAAAAGATTATAGAGTAGCTCAGGTAATATTAAAAAATAGAATTTATGAATTGATTTAAAAAGTACATCCATATAAAGTCAGCTATAACCAGTAATTTAAGTGAGTGAAATTAAAATTTTGCAAAAATTAAGCAAGTAGAAGAGATACAATAGTTAAAAGTATTGAAATAAATCACTAGAAGTAATGGATAAATGGTTGAAATGTAGCTTTTGCCACTCCATGTGGTTGTAGTACCAACGTGACAACATGAACCAATACATTTTCTGACAATTGTAACATCACTATTAAATCCACTTTTACATGATTAATAGAAAAATAGCATCCAATTTGAAATTAATTCAAATTACATCTATTAGGGCATGTCTTACAATAATGGTTGGGAACCACTGCTTTAGAATGTATATAAATGTCTTGGCTCCAAAAGAAATCATCTAAATATGTAGAAATATTACCATGTATTGATCAAAATTCAACAAGCATTTAAGTCACTATAGCTACATAAATGGAGCTCCCTTAAAACAGACGGCAGTTGTCTACTGACTGTATGAGTTTACCCAGATTATGATGATGGTAATGAAGCTGACTGATATGAAGAGGATGTAGAGGCCGAACAGCAGGCGATCTATGATGAAACCCACCTGCATCCACTCCTCTGAGCTCTGGCTACCACCCAGCTGCTGCTCCACCTGGAGGCGGATGGCCTGAAGGTCCCTGCCCAGGCTCCTCAACTCCTGAAGGGCCTTGCCCTCTGCCGCTGACTCCATCTTCTCTGGTGGCCCCTCATCAGCTTTTTGCTGTGCCACCACAGTGCTGAGTTTGATGTCTGGTTTTTAAGGGGGGAAAAAAATTCTTAAAAATCTATCCAGAAAATACATTTATTACATATAGTTCTTGAGTGTGGGACACAATCATGTTGATCCATCTGATCTACTTCATATATTCAGTCATTCCCTGTAATCTTACATTTCTAACATGTATTTACCCTTAAAACTACATATAAACTGTATACCTGAACCCTTCGGTTCTTTAGTCTTCTGAGGCAGGCGAACAAGAGAGCCCAGAATTTGCAGAACAAACACGTGAATCCAGTGAGGGACGGGAGTGTCAGCAGTGCCGCTCAGCAGATTGGTGATGAAGATTGTCTCCAGTAGACTGGCTACCATCAGAGCCAGGCAGAGACAGAAGAAGACGTCTGGCAGGGAGAGAGGCAGAGGAGAGTGAGAAGTGAGGCCATTATCAATAAACGTTTGCACTGTGAGAATGTGCTTTATATTTTATTGTATATGAGGACGGACAGCTGCCTGTGGTGGTCAAAAATAGAAAACCACTCTATACCCCTTTGGAAAATGAATATGAAAATGGCATGTAAATCTAAACATAGTTTGCCCACACTATCTGTTTATGGAATAGAGCAGGGAAATCAAGATTGCAGCCAATTTTAACACTTGTTCACACTACCGGCCCCAAATGTCCATGTGTATAAGATCTTTGGAAACATGAGATCTAGATTCATATACTTCAGATGCACTCAAAACATCTTGATGCTTCTTAGTTACAACTAGAACAAAAAAACACATGTAAAAGCAAGATGTAACAGTAAACACAGAGAACTTTTGCTGACACCGAATAACACTGACTTATGAGAGGTATAGTGTTTCCAGTGACAGGCAGCAGGTCGTTCATGATGAGCAAGAAGACTGTGTAGCCCAGGATGAGGGTCATCTTGAAGGAGGATCGGTCCACAGTCTGGGGAGGCAGCAGGAAGCTGAAGAGGTCCACTGTGATGAGGAAGCAGCTGGGGAGCAGCAGGTTCACCACATAGAGCGTGGCCCGGCGCCTCACTCTGATCTGCAGAGGGAAGATTGAAAAAAACACAATGTCAGGAACCTTTTCTGTCCACATTTAAAGTGCTCATTCCTCTGAAAGAATACCAATTAAGATTGTTCAACATGAAATGAAAGTATTGATCAGCATTGAGAAACTTTTCTTAAGACATGCTCATAATGCAGTTATATGTTTCAAGCTTATTAATGATTAAACACATATCCATTTTTTTGAGTTAGAAAAATCTTCATCATGGTCAAAAATGGCAGAAAATCTAATATAGTTGGTGTGAAACTGAGGCTGTGTTCTCACATACAGGCGACATAGCTACAAAACGGCCAGACATGGTCAGCTACATTGTCGCAGAGTCGCCTTTGAAGTGTCGTTCAAGCGCTCGTTGACGTCATCATGGGCTTGTGTGTGGAGATTGTCAGACACATTAGCATAGCTAGCCACTGAGCGGTTACAAATGTATGCTACATACCTGGTACTCCTGTGAGAGCTGCCGCCCTCTGCCAAGCTGCATTTTTTTTGGTTTATGTCATGGTAAAGAAAAAGGGTCTGGTTAAATAGGACGGGGAACTGGCTAACAGCAAGAATACGGTTTTCTTCCATTGCTTACACCAAACAGGAATTGAGGGGAGACGTGAGCAGAAGTGACAAAACAAAAACATATGATTGGATGTCATTGTGTCATTGAAGCGCTGAAAAAAGTTGAGGCCAGCTCAACTTTGATTTGTAGTGAGTCACGTGTCGGGCGTCAGTTTCTGGCTTCATGTCGCCGGCTTCCATTGAAAATGACTTGTAGCCTGATGCTCTGTCGCCGGTAGTGTGAACACAGCATGAGAAGAGCAGAATAAGCTGGGCACGAGTGTGTGGTCTGTTAACAAAGCTCTGAGTTTTTTTTAAACCATTATGCTGTGAAATACTGTTGTCATAACTCGGCCCCCCAACACTGATGAAATGAAGAAAGTCGAATTTATGCAAATAAAAATAAAAGATAAAAAAATTAATTGCACCACATAGGTTTGCTTGCTTTTAAGCCAAATATATATATTCATATAATGTCAACCAGAAAAGCATTTTACTGTTCATTTAATCCAATTTATAGACATTACACTCAACCTACGTGAAAAGCAAGCTCATCGATACATTGACCTCCATCAAGTCCTAAGGTGTATTTGTTGGAGGTGATGTCCAACAGCTCCCACTCCCCCATGGTGGTCATCATCCTCTTGGATAGCTTTGTAATGTTTGCCGCAGACTTCCTCAGGAAAATCTTTACATCCTTCGCTGGGGGAGAGAATAAAAGAGAACTATATTGTCCTGTAAGGTCTATAAATAAAGCACATATCCACATTACAACAAAGTTGACAAGAAACAAACTAAAGACATAATTTATCAAACAGTACATTTTTTCTTATGGGAAGTGGCCATTAGCACCAAAAAATGCACTCTTAGGTGTGTCAAAATAGAAATATATATCGAGACACTCCCACATGCATTATTGCTAACATGAGGGACAAGCACCGCCTCTTTACATTTACATTTCTTACACTTCTCTCCAAATTGGCATTTAAAGAAAGGAAAAAAGACATTTGATGAAGTGCCTTACCCAGGTGGAGGTAGGAGTTGAAAGTCAAAGTGCAGTTCTGTATGTCGAAGGGGAAGGTGTAGATATTGAGGTTACAGGAGCTGAAAACTCTGGCTGGTTTAGCGTCATTCACCATCCCATCGCTATACAGGTACACATACGGGACAAAGGGGGCTGTGTTTTCATCCATACTGCAAAACAGGAAGTAAGCAGAGGAATTATGAGTGTGTCTCATCTTTGCAACATGATGCATTCCTCCTTTAATTTATCTACAACAACAAAGAGATTTCTGAACTGCAGCAGGAAAGCAGAGGAAACAAATAGTCCTGACTTTTTGTGGGATTTGTTGACAATAAGAAAAATATAGCACAAGTACGATTAAACTTACAATTCATTGATTACAATATCTGGCACCCAAAATTTGTCTCTGGGAAGGGAAATCTTGCTAGCGCCGCACTGGACTGGGTCCCAATTGACAAACTCGTTCTTCCACCACTAAAATAACAAAACAAAACAAAACAGTGAGCAGGCCTGCCATAAGTCATATCACAGCATTCACAGAAAATTACCCCATAATTGTCTCTACATCACTGATTAAAGAATTAAGATGGATGATTGCAATACTTACATAATGCATCCAAAGGTATGTGAGCAAGAGTTGAGCCTTTTCATCCTGAAAGACAAGATCAGCTACTTTTAGACACAAAAATGATGACAACACAAATCATTAAGGGAGTCTCAGTGGAGCGCAACAACATAAAAGGTGGTCGGGATACATGTGGTTAAAGACAGGATGATAGAAGGTGTTGCTCTTCCAATGACTGAATTTTAATATACATTGTATTATACATTGATTTCCTAATGTACAACATACTGTACACCTGAAAAGGTTCATTCTAAGAGAGGTGCCAGACACTCATGCAAAATAATAAATGGAATTGCATACACACATTCAATGTGACTGTCTTTGTCTACTGGGAGCTGAACATACCACTCCTAGTATCCCATACAAGGTGAAGGAGATGCTGACATTAGTGCTGGCTGTCATGTTCATAACGGGTCGTATGGCGCTCAGGTTAAAGATCGGAGTCAAAGCCTTCAGCAGCGCGGGTTGGTTTGGCTCAGAGCAGTTCACCTCAATTGCACTGCACAGAGCTGAGGAGAGGATTTTAAAAATCAAAAGTCCAGTAATGAGCATGCTTCAAGTTGTGTAATTTCCAACAAAACTGCAGATCTGAAACTAAGTAGATTTTTTTTTTAAACAAAAAAAAAAACGGGATTATCTCAGCTTTAGTTCCGAGCAGTCAGGGTTTTCGATTCAAATTAAATCTTCTAGCCTTTAGCTCAATATTGCAAGTGCTATAAACTTTTTCGGTTTGTTACGGATGGTGCCTTGTTGGTTATATATAAAGTAAAGACCTCATGCCAAATACCCAACATTGTGCTTACCAAAACACTTACCTGGTATAAGCAAGAGAAATATGACCAGAGTGGGCCTGAGACCCTGAAAACAATTACAACAAATGTTCCAATATAAACAACTAAAACATTAAAGCCATTTAGGTTGAGGGATTCATTACTTAATAAACATCTATAGAGAGGGTTTATTATTATAAATCATTATTATCAGATTGGAATAACATTTCATAACATATTGAATATTTACCAGGAGAAGATACTGTACCTTCAGTGTAGTATCCTTGGGAGGCATGATGTCAAGAGTTAAAATCTTTCTGCAAGTGTCAGATGAAAGCAGTTTCTTCAGTATCATATTTCTGCAGAGCACACAGAATTATAATCACACTGCTTTATGGGAACATTTACTTTTGTCAGTTTCATGGAAAGAAGAGTCTGCAAAACAGACTGCTAAACTGATCTAGAAATAACCATTACCACACAGCAAAAGCATACCAACCACTTACCTGGCAATGTAACTCTTGCAAGACTAAATTCAGCTTTCATGGCCAAGATATACATAGTGCCACTGTAAACTAAGCATGATGTGGACAAACCCCTTGCAAATGATGTGGGAAATGGAAAACTCTGCAAGGCAGCTACTTTCCCTGCAAGTGATTCCATACAAAACAAAGATAAACCACAGTTTGATGCGATTTACCACAGTGTGTGACTTGCAGCTGCTGGAGACTGGCCACAGCGGCATCGTTGTCACATCTGCTGGTCATATGCAAATAAACAGTGGATAGCCTGCGAGAAGCAGGTGTCCTCTGATATCACTACCAACCTTTATTTTTTTCATTTTATATTAATGTTGTCCATCAAAATTGAACAGGTTGCACAAATCTGTTCCAATATACAATGGTTTAACCCTCAAGCCTCAACCTTTCTTTATGTTATATAATTGCTGTTCAATAGGTTGTGACCATATGGCACTCTAAATAACTTAAAAATAGAAATAGTCAATTGAAACACCACACAGCTAAAGCATCCCAAAAAACAATCACTTTGACACAACATACAAGAGAAATCTGCAGATAGAAAAAGATGAAACAGCAGGGGGGTTAACAGATAATTAGATTTTTGATTGTTTGTTTGTTTGTAAATCCAGAGTAGCATAACCATGTCATGTGATCTGCTACTTCAGTATTCCTTGACTGCAAAAATTCCAGCTGACCATTTAATTATACATTTAACATGATAGACACTGACCCCTGTCACAAATTGGCCACATTTTTTTTCGCAAATTGAACATTTACTAGGCTGTGACCTAGTCCTGTTTCATCACATAGTCATGTTTTATTAAAGATTAAAGATCAACTGTATGACATTGATTGTACACTTTATTATTCCAACTTGTATTTACTAAATCAAGTCAAATTTTATTTACGTAGCGCCAATCCACGACAAAAGTTATCTCATGACACTTTCAACATGCACAAGTAGCTCATTTTATTATTTATTTATTTAGAGATATTATTTAGTTACATTATCTCACTGTGTTTTTTAATAGGTGGTCAAGAATAAGGGAGTACAAACATCTATCTTTCTAATAAAGTCTGTCACAACCATCACATTCTCCACAGCCAAGATGTTTGAAAGTGAAAGTTAAGTGGTGGATGCATTAAGCAGAGTTGAATTTTTTTTAAACTTCTATCACCTTTACAGGGCCAACTCCTTGATGTCATTTGATTATTTTAGAGCTAAGGACTTCTGAGCCACAGTTTTCTTAATTTCTGAACTGGCTCCGTTTCTGGTGCTCTTTCCGGGCGGCTGCTTTTTTTCTCCTCCTCACCACCAGGTGTCCCCACAGTTTCATCGACGACCACAACTCGGTCACTTCCCGTCCCCGGTTGTGAACACACGAACAGACAGTCAGCGCCACACACGTGAGAAGAAACACAGCCAAAACAGAGAATTGACACACGATGGACATCACAGAGGTTCCACAGAACCAGAACACCAAAGGTAAGAAAAAGATAAATAAGAAGTCAAAGAAGAAGAGTGGTACCCAGGAGGGAAACGGAGAAGGCAGCGGAGTTGAGAAGAAGGAGGAGGAGGAGGAGAAGATGGAGAAGAGCGAGAAGAGCGAGCCAGCCGCTCCTGCTTTCCCCCCCACCTTCAGTGTGTCCGAAATCAAGAATAAACAGCGACGACACCTCATGTTCATGAAACTCAAGCAGGAGAAAAGAAAGGTAACGACAGATACACAAACTAAGCAGAGCTGCCATTACCAAGTAAACTACACTTAGTTGTTAGCTTATTAGGTACAGCTAGTTAAAACTAAAACAGTCCTGTAACAGATCCTTTCGCCATGAAGGATAATAAGTCCAGGTCTGGTTGAAATAGTATGATTACATTTTTGGAGGCTTAGATTGTGATGATGTTGAATTGTACTGTGTTAAGTCTTTCTAATATTTAGTATGTTACATTTACTCACCCACTGCAAGTGACTTGAAAACTTCATTTTTATGCCATCTTCTGTACATTTCAGATGAAAATATTGACAAAGAAGTTTAATACTTCTTTGAATAAGACACAACTTATGATATGATTGACAAAACAACTTATGATAGGCATTTGTTTTCACTATTATTCAACATGGTGCAGCGTAAACTGCTAATCAATTATTAAAGAAAGCAATCTGCATATTAATTGATAATGCAATAATGAATGTATCTGCATATTTCAGCAAAAGATGCAGTTGAAGAAAAAGAGGAAAAAAGAAAGGGATGCTTTAGGTGACAAGGTGAGTTTTTCTTCTCTGTTTTCTGTGTTGCCATTAACTACATTTCAGTGGTAGATTTCGATAGTAGATTTTACTAATGGCCATTCATTCTTTTAATTTCTTCTATTCCTATTGTAGGCACCGCCAAAAGAGCTCCCAAAGACGATAGAAAACCAGAGGGTGTATGACGAGACAACAGTTGACCCAAAAGATGAAGAGGTATGGACTAAGCTTGACTGAGCTTGTTCAAACTATCTCAGGTTTTATTTCTAATGACTTTGCGTTAATTTGTGCTTTTTCCTGTCATCAACAGGTTGCATTTGATGAGGGAACTGATGAGTTCTCTGCCTACTTCAACGGGCTGACAAACCCCAAAGTGCTCATCACAACATCAGACAGACCAAGAGGGGTGAGTGGCTGCTGCTCTGCAAAAATATGTGTGTGTGGGGTTGTTTGTTTTTTTAACTTGTGCAGCTCTGGAGTGGGTCAGGGTCTCACTTTCCTTGCTAATCAATCACTGAAGGATGAGGAGGAGCGGACGAGGCATGGTCTTTGTAGAATTACCTCCCCAGTCTGAATTACATTATTTGGGATGACACTGTGCTCTTTATTACAGCCACATTTTGTGATTTAACCTGATTTGAGTTTGTGTAAAAGCTTAAACCTTTCTGGATTTAGAAATAATTTGTTGTGTTGGTCTCGGTCTGCTTTTTGTATCAAAATAATGTTTGCAACTTGGCATTTGCTGCACTGTACGTGGTGGTAAATTAGAGCCTCCAGAAAAACTGTTTATTCATTCATTATTTTCAGACAGTGTCTGTTCAGCACATTGATCGTCCTCTGCTGTATGTCTTGTAGAGGACGGTGAGGTTTTGTGAGCAGCTGGCCACAGTAATCCCAAACGCTCACGTGTTCTATAGAAGAGGTTTGGCCCTGAAGAGGGTCATTCCTCAGTGCGTCGCCAGGAACTTCACCTACCTCATGGTCATCAACGAAGATCGCAAAATGCCCAGTATCCTCAAAGGCAGCTGTGTCAGTTTTCTCTTATCCATTTTGTATTACATTGCTGTATTTTGGATAATGATTGAGAATTGTGGTTGAATTCATGCAATTTTGATACCTTAACTGTGCTTTAGAGACTACTTTTATCAGATAAAGGCTCAGTACTGAATGTGAATGCTGCAATAACAAATTTTTTTCTACACTGGCAAACTTTGACCAGGTGAGCTTTAATGTCCACCCCCTTAACTGTGAGTTTAAGATGGTCTGGTTCTCTGTCATTTACCCGATGGGCCGACTGCTCACTTCAAGGTCAGCAGCGTTCGACTACGCAAGGAGATGAAGGCAAGTCGAGAAATCCAACCTCTAATCTGCCTTTCTTTGTTCTGATTAAATGGGAAATGTAAGGTAAATGTGTAATACCATGACAGTAATAATGTGTTTATGTAGCATCTTTCTAAAAGCGAGTTTAGAAGAAGGTACTGTGCACAATGTATAATAAATCAGCCCGATAATTTATATCATCGGCTATCGGCCGATAATGAAATTCTCGACAATAAATAGAGCTGATAATATAAAGTCAAATCGCTTTCATGGACTGAATCACAGCATCTACACACTCTGATACAGTGGGGAAGTGGTGTGCACCTTTAAAGTAGATTTGCGATCTGTCAATAAACACAAAGAAGAAGGAGAAGAAGAACAGGCGCAGCACACTGTTGTGCTCATGACGTCAAACTGCTGCACCTAGTTAGAGCCAGGCAGCGTAAACTCCCATCTTCTTACCTTCAGGTGTGCATACACTACAGGTTATAAACTTATTAAAATACAAAATGTGAAATTATTGGTTATTTTATCGTTATCTGTATTGGGTGAAAAAAATCCATATCATGCACCTACACATAAAGCCTAGCAAGTGGGAAGCAATCCAATCATAACTTTATCTATGAAACGTCGGTTTAACATCCCTAAACTTAGCAATGTGTGATCCCATCGTAATTGTTGTATTTTCTCTGCAGAGACGAGGCAAAGATCCGACTGAACACTCTCCAGAGGTGATCCTGAACAACTTCAGCACACGTCTGGGCCACAGCATCGGCCGGCTGCTCGCTGCTCTCTTCCCACAGGACCCGCAGTTTGTGGGCCGACAGGTCGTCACCTTCCACAACCAGAGAGACTTTATCTTTTTCAGATTCCACAGGTGAGTGCTTTGACTGTGAACTCTTGACTTGAGCTTGACATGATGCTTTGTGTCGTAATATAACCCTCGCTTTTCAAAGGCTGTTCAGGAAGGGTTACCTTGGATTCATAGAGCCGAATGAACGTTTTGTTGGCTCTCTCCAGGTACATCTTCAAGAATGAGAAGAAGGTTGGTATTCAGGAGCTGGGACCCCGCTTCACCCTCAAACTGCGCTCTCTACAGACGGGCACCTTTGACTCAAAGTTTGGGGAGTACGAGTGGGTCCTGAAGGTGAGTCGCACACCACACGTTAGCACTTTATTTATAGTAATTTGTTTAGTATGGAGACCCTAAAGTCCCTCTCTCTCTCTCTCTCTTATGTCCTCTCTTTTCTTTGGATAATAAAAGCTTAAAATATATAAAAATACTTTTGAAATACTGGTCATAGTGTCCATTATTCTTAATAGATTATATTTTTACACTATTTTAATTAATATGCATTTAATATCAATTTTACAATATACATCATATATTGTAAAATTATATTATTGTTATATTATTACTACAATCAGCTTATAATCATCACTTATCGGTCTAAATTATTCGTTTACATATATAATAACTTGTGCACACAACACAAAAAATATCACCTCATGAGACTTTAGGGGCTCCATAGTTTTGTGTCATGCCATTTTCACAGATGTTACATGTGTACAATTCTTTGCTTCCAGGTTTGTCAGGCATTCTGAAATTATTTCAAAGCACTTAAGCCGCACATTGAAAGTACTTAAATGTGATTCAAAATAGGAGTAATGTCCCAGGCTTTTCATGTGAAGCTAATAAATGCACTTTTTCTGTTTCCAGCGCCATGAGATGGATGCTTGCAGACGGAAGTTCCAGCTTTGAATACAAAATGAAACAGCTTTTGTGGTCAGACGAGGACGATCTTGTCTATTATCCAAGATATTACTGCTGTCTGTGGACTTTATAGTGGATAACCAGCTTCTTTGCAGACTACCAGTGGCAACTGTTAACACTGTCCTTTCGGCACACCTTGAGGTTCAACTCTGATGACTGGATTTCATGAGATCACATCACTTTAGGTTCACGCTTACCCTAAAAGATTACTTCCATAAAGATGCATCTGCAATGCTTTCTGGAGAACAAGTGTGGAACAGGAGCCTGTAGCTCAAAACAAGGACTTTTACCCTCTCTGCTAATGAAAATTCTGGCTTCTGTAGCAAAGTTGTATCGGCACACCTGCAGTTCCTAGCAAATGTGTCTCCACATACTGTATGAATGTGATCTGAAATTAATTAGAAAGTCATTGTGAGTCTGCCCTGGTTACTGTCTGTTGTGCATGCTGACATACAGCAGTTAAATCCTGGTCTAATGTTAGAAAGAGCAGTGAATCAAGTGCAACAATTTTGCTTGTGATTGTGTCTAAAGTGTCCTAAATAACTATGAATGAACAGGTTTCACAGATTTGTTATGTACATACTCATTTTAATAAAACATACAAATGTAAAATGTGGAAACACCATTTATTCATTCTCAAAATCAGGCATGAAAAATATACAGTTCAAGAGGCACAAGGTGTGTGTGTGTGTGTGTGTACAAGGTTTAGTTACTCCTATGCAATAAGGTTAAGACGTTAATGGTGCTACATAAACACCTGGAAATGTTTCTGTGAAACTTTACAAAGGCAAAAGTAAAAAACTGTTAGTCAGTTGCTTGTCCCCAAATTCCCGAACACTCCTGAGACGATTCTATCCACAGCGCAGGTCCTGCAGCCAAGTTCCACAAGACAGCAATGTCCAAAACCTGCAGAGATGTTCCATGGATTAGTCGGAGCTAAAAAACATTTTACTCATAGATTACTGCAGCACTGTCCACATCATGGCAAAGTTCCATCAAGTTTAATTCAGAGTTAATGGTCTCATACATGCAGCTGTGAAAGATGTTTCCAGATAGTGCAGACAGTATGGCCTTATGCAAACATACTTTAATCCAATACCAACATACAGTACCAATGAATATGTAGCAACTGTACAAGAGCAAGTGTAAAACAGGTTAAGCTTTTCACACATGCCCATCAGCAGCTGCTCATCTTCAAGTGTGATACTTGTAATCGGTTTATGAGTCATGTTGCTTGCTTAGAAAAATTGACATTTCAAATTCCAAAAATTTTCAATTTCATTCAATTTCAATTCATTTTCAAAATTGCCAAATATTGATTAAAAAATGACAGTGAACTGCTAATTAATTATCTTTTAAGCTTTAAACCGCCACCAGTAAAGATTTTTTAAAATTCCAGATACAATGTCAGGCAGGATTACAGGGAAATGTGTTTATAATGATGCACAAGTTGTGTAATAGATAAATATTAAGTGAATCTGTGCCCAATGTGGACAAGGACAGACTTTAAGATCATTTCGGGAGAAATAAAAAAGGTTTAGGGGTTAAAACTGAGGTCGAAACTCATAGTACATCCATATATTGGTGCATCTTTACAGTTTAATACTTAAGCGTTCCACTACAGTGAATATCAGCTAGTTTAAAGTGATCTCTTGAAAACCAAAGGCTGAAATGAACTAAGTGTATTGAGGAGAATATCTGCTGTGGTACTCACACAGGCAGAGGGTCGGTCTGTCGGTGCTATAGGAAGGAGCAGACTTTCTGCGGTCTGAACGGGTTGTTGCTGGACGACATGCCGGTGAGCAGAGGGTCCTGCTGGGCGTTCTGAAGGCAAAACTTCTGCAGGTCCGCCGCGGCCTGGGACACCTGTGGAAAAACAACAGAGTCCCTGAAAGTTAGCTACTGTTATATTATGTAGTTCTGAAACGTAAAAGAAGAGCGGACCCGTTGGGTGCCACTACATATTGAAACAAAAAGAAAAGGGCAACAAATGAAACAACACGCCCTGAATAGTAACGTTGCGACCTCAAACATTAACCCACCTTAACTCTGTTTATGCCAGCTTCAAGGCGTAACTGCTGGACGACTTTCTTCATCGCTATGATGCTGGATGATCCCGACATGGTTAACACCTTGACAGACTGTAGTCTTGATAACGACGAATATTAAAACTTTATAAAGAATTCGTTGTTTGTAGCTAGCTTGCTAACAAGTTGTGCCTAACGAGTTTCCGGTTTTCTTTAAAGGAGGGTCCGCCGTTGATGCCTTCACGGGATTTTGTTGAACCCAATTTTATTTTCGACTGTTTTCATCGAAACTTTAGATCTATATTTTAGATGGAAATTGCGCCAAATGACAATACGTACATTTCAAGGAAAGTAACCCCATTTTAGTTGGAAAATTATCTGAATTATATCCACTCTAAATTGAACGCAATGAAAGGGAAATGCAGTTTTCACATTATTTGTGCTTTGGTTAATGTATTGCCAAACACTCTTATATGCCAGCTTTTTCATAGATTTATTTTGACGTGGTTTATGTTGACTGGTCGTTTAAAAGAAAATCACGGCTGGGTTTAGTTAAGTTTTTTCTTTAAAAAAAAAAGCCTCATTAAACTTAATAATTACCACATTTCCAGTGTACGCGAAAGCAGCATCCGACTAGTGCAAATTGCGACCTCTAGTGGTGAAAATGCATAATCACACTGGATGCCATAACCAGAACTACAAGACAAATTCCGGAAATCTCCTTTTTAATGTAAAAGATATACAACTACTAATCTAACCTATAAACAATAGAAAAAAAATATTATGACGTGTGGATAAAATAAAAGAATAAAACATGTTACGAGTCATCTCAGGCTGCTAAAACTACAACATAATTCCCTCAGTTAACTCAATATGCCTCCATAACGGATGCAACTCACAGCACAGTGTCAGCTTTAGTGACCACAGATGGGATGAGCTGCTTCTTCCTGCAGCAGTTGTCATCATCAGCACCAGAGCAACCACTGCTGGCACTCTCATAAAAGAAACTCCACTGGACGACTGGAGCTTTGATTACAGCAGATTGTTGGCAGCCCACGTCTTCACAGTGCAGGAAAAAACAAGCTTTCCTGCGAATAAACGGGACGGAATGCTGAGCTGGACTGATAATGGAGCTGTCTTGTGAGTCAGTGAGATATCCTGAGGACAGAAGACCGGCCAGTTGCAAGGTATGTTGCGAGAATCAATACATCATAAAAAAAATAATTTTAAAAAAGTCTTTGTGTACAGGATTTGAACATTTAAGAGTAAACTAAAATAGAGTTACTTCAATATTCTCACTGAAGCTGATATGTTTTTTTAAATGTTGTGTTTAGTTTGTGGAGCTCCATGTTCTCTATGTGCCAGATGACCAGTGGAATGTGAAGCTCAATAAAGTCCCTGCTGAAGCCATAGAGTGCTTCATATCTGCCGGCTTCATCAGGTACAACTGCTGAAAATGTTTGTTTTCAAGACATCAAACGCAGAACAGAAGAGGAATTTGGATTATGTTGTGGTGTGCATGCAGAGACTATATATCAATGTTGTAAAGTGTTATATTTAAAAAGACAATGTTGCATTGATTATGAGGTAATTAATTGAGATAAAGTTCTCAAATTTTAAGTACAAATCAAAGTTTTAACAAATGAAGTTTAAGTAAAAATAAAGGAGTAATAGGCCCACAAGGTGTTAAATTATTGTTGCAACATGTATAACGTTGTAGCTGGTCAAGGTGTGATGCATCATGCAAACTTCTTCTATCTTTAACAAGAACAGTCTTAATGTGTAAAGTAACAACAGCTGTCAGACAAACAGAGAAATAATCGTTTTCTCTAAATTTTTTTAGTTTTCTAGTCTTGTTCTAGTTTTACAATAAGCGTCAATAGCTTTTTTTCTGAGTCAATGTACTTTGTTACTTTCCACCTGTGTCATATTTGCTTTTAACGCTTGATGTGATGCTAGTTTTTATGTTTAGACTGTAACATGTAACTAAAATCCACTGAAACCCAGAAACTGTCTTATCTGGGTTTCTCTTGTGCTGCCACACTGCAAAAGTAGTGTGAGCACATGTTATAACCTCATGACCATATGTTGTGTTATAGTCCAGTTATCTAAATCTCCTTCTCATCACTGTGATGTCAGAGTTTATCCTGATATCACCCTGAAAACTCTGAGGAGCGAGCTGCGAGCTCTCCTCGGCGCAGAGAGGAGCATCGACAAATTCTCCTTCCTGAAATGTGTTGGTCGCAGTCTGGCGCTGGTGAGTGCAGCTGGCCGTTCACTGTGGTTTTCTATAGCTGCTTGTCTTTCACCAGGCGGACAGTAGAGACAAACAATGCAGACAGTTTGATTAACAAGTTCACTATTCAAGCTGCTGCACTACAGAGTGTAAATGGGTGTGCGTGAAAGAGAGTGAGCACACAGTTTTTAGTGCCGCGTCTCTTACAACAACCAAATTCTTTTCTGTTGCAGGTCAAGAGCAAACAGGAGAGTGATCTGAAAGTGAAAACATTCGCTCCGCCGTATGTATGTAGAATCCGCGTTCTATATTTGCATTTAACAGTTTTCCACCCTAAAGTTGGTGACTTCTTAGTTGCACTAAAATATATTTTCTCACATTTTTAGTGAGATTTTGCCATTTTGTATTATCAAGAATAGTATTTCAGGTTTTCAGAATAAAAAAAACAATACACTATTGTGCTGTATACCCTGTTACAGCAGGTGGATTACAAATATATACTATTGGCATGTTTATCCTTAAAATAAGCAGTCATCTCTACTTATGTGACTATTAGCTTTAAATTTTGTTTGGAATACCACCAACACCGCAAAGTCTTTCCATTTATTTTGTCTTGAATTCCACTGATTCCCTGTATGTACTGTTTGATGTGGCCCCTCTTTTAAAAAAATTGACTTACATGACTTGGGCAGAAAACCACAAATCTTACTTTGACGTGGAAATGATCTAAAGCAAAGTCTAAACTCGATGTAACTTTCCTGCCGGCTTGGATATTAAGACTACATATGAATCTAAGAACATTTTCATAAAAGAGGCCCCTGGTCTTATTTGTGTCGTAGCCCTGTAGCTCTACATTGACTGCTGATCCTTGGATGTCGATCATACTTAATCATTGTACCAGTTAAGCTCCACTAATGTCTTGTTGTCACCTGTCTGCAGGCCCCACAGCCAGAGCTTTACCTGCTGCCCACTGTGGAGAGCGACAGCAGTGTTTGCTCCCAGTCTTTCACTCCAGACACCAGCAGCAGCTCCCCAGACCACCAGACCTATTACCACCCACCCAAGACGTGCAGCCTGCCAGCAGGAACAAAGGAGCCTGTTAAATTCCCCCTCATCCCCCAGTGTTCCCATCAGCCACCTCCTACCCAGAGCCTGGACGAGGAGGAGGAGGAGGAGGAGGAGGAGGAAGAGGAAGAGGAAGAACAGAGCTTTAGTTCCTCAGAGGCAGAAGGAGAACATGAAGACGAAGGTCTCTCTTCCAACAAGTTAGAGTGGGCAGAGCAGGAATGTTGTGCAAGGCAGCCTCAGAATCAAAGGGTACCACAGCCTGTTTCACAAAATAAAGGTAAAATTAAAGGTACAATATATAATTTTTGTTCTGCAACAAAGAATGCATTATCCACTCTAGTTGCACAAAAGCTCTCGCGTAGTTATCCCATGTGATGCGCTGGTTTCTGCAGCTTCAAACAAAGTGGTGCTCATATCCACCAAGCCCATTTAAGGCCACAGACACTAACTTAGTTTTATTTTGAAAAACTATAATATAGCTTTGATGATGATCAATTGGGATTTTATAATATGGTTACCCAGGCTCTTTTTTCATTGGTGGAAAAGTTTTGAACAGCAACTTAGTGATGACATTTTTATCCCTATTTGAAACTAATATTCTGGATCTCACATCATAGCTCTTGGGTTGCTATACACCGATCAGCCACAACATTAAAACCACTGACGGTTAAAGTGAATAACATTGACCATCTCGCTGCAGTACAATATTCTGCAGGGAAACTCTGGATCCTGGCATTCATGTGGACGCCAATTGACACAAACCATCCGCCCAAACACCCTTGCAGACCAAGCACACCCCCCATGGCACTGGCACACCCCAATGACATTGGTCCCCCAGCAGGAC
>JBBPCS010000375.1:9235063-9257805 GCA_037974645.1 Hollardia meadi
AAATCTGCCCGGCACTATAGGGCATCCAGATCTATCATTCTGCATGTCTATGTTGCTGGACAGGACAGGTTAAAAAACAAAACAAAACAAAAAAAAGATCAGTGAAGTCATGAATGAAAATATGTGAATTTGCTATATTAAATGACTTTCTCTTTAATCCTGTGTTCTTAGATTGTGGAGATTCTGAATCATATAATTACCAACAATGTGGAGAGAGTCCATGAGGATGCCCCTCTCAAGTTTTTGGAACTCATTCAGCTTCTCCGTGCAGCCCGCCTTGAAGACCTGGAACAGCTCTGGAGCCAGTACAGAAACAAACCTGCCTACAGGTGACTTACAGTCCTTACAGTATTTAAACATTTGAATAAGATCTAAAAATACATGTATACAGGTTCACTCACTCCATTTCCATCTTTCAGACAGTGGATCTTGGATGCCATCCCTGCCATTGGAACTCATGCTGCTCTGAGATTCATCAAGGAGAAATTCCTGGTTGATGACCTGACTGTTGCTGAAGCAGCTCAGGCTTTGATTGCATCTGTTCAAATGGTGACAGCAAACACTGAGGCCATCAAGATGGTTGAGGTGGGTATACTGCAAAGTAAATTACTCTGTTGGTAATAAGAATGGACATATGAAACATTTATGATTGTTGCTCTCTTCTAGGCCCTGGCAGTCAACAACAAAATAGTGGAAAACCCAGTTCTGCGTGAGATTGTCCTGCTTGGCTATGGTACCATGATTTCAAAACACTGTGCTGAGATGGATGTCTGCCCTGCAGAACTCATAAAGGTATTATAACCCTGTTTTTTCATGTTGCTTCAAACTCTTCTGCACATTTCTGCATGAGAAAAGGATATTTGAATTTCTCATTTCCACCAACAGCCCATCCAGAATCTTCTTGCAGAGGCTGTTGCTAAAGGTGAGACCCAGGACATCATCCTGTTCCTGAAGGTTTTGGGTAATGCTGGCCATCCTACCAGCATTAAGCCAATCACAAAGATCCTGCCCATACATGGTACTGCAGCTGCATCTCTGCCCATGAGAGTCCATGCTGATGCCATCATGGCCTTGAGGAACATTGCAAAGAAGGAGCCCAGAATGGTAAATTTTCAACACCATGAAATATTTAAAGCCTTGATCGCTTTTACATATAATGTCCATACTGCGTTTGCTTTCTCCTCTAATTTAGATCCAGGAAGTAGCTCTTCAGCTCTACATGGACAAGGCTCTTCACCCAGAGCTCCGTATGCTTGCATGCATCGTGTTGTTTGAGACAAGGCCTGCAATTGGCTTGGTGACAACTCTTGCCAACATTGTGAAGACAGAGGAGAATCTGCAGGTAGCAAGCTTCACTTATTCTCACATGAAGTCCCTGACCAGAAGCACTGCCGCTATCCATGCCTCAGTGTAAGCGCACTTTCTGATCCCCATTCATCATCAAGTCTATCTCCTGATGTTTGCTGATGCAGCTCTTATATGTCTTTATTGCAGTGCTGCAGCTTGCAACGTCGCTGTCAAAATCCTGAGCCCAAGGCTGAACAGACTGAGCTTCCGTTTCAGCAAAGCCGTCCACATGGACATCTACAATAGTAAGGCCAATGCCATATCTGGTTTAAATTACCCCAAGTTTCTTTCTTTCTGTAGCATCAACTAACTGCATCTCATCAAACTCTTTCAGGTCCCTTGATGCTTGGTGCTGCTGCCAGCGCTTTCTACATTAATGATGCTGCCACCATTATGCCCAGATCTATAGTGGCCAAGACCAGTGCATACCTTGCTGGAGCTGCTGCTGATGTTCTGGAGGTAAAAGGGGGGGGAAAAGCCCTCTAAGCTATTCAATCAGTAATTTGTTAATAAGTTTTTAACATGTTGATTTTTTCCTAGGTTGGAGTAAGAACTGAGGGACTCCAGGAGGCTCTTCTGAAAAACCCTGCACTTATTGACAATGTTGACAGGATTACCAAGATGAAGCGTGTCATTAAGGCTGTAATCAATAAAACACCCGGAAGTTGCATATACAAGGAAATAATTGCATACAATGGAAGATGACAAAAAACAGCAAACTATTGATAAGTTGGATTGTGTGTTCCCTTCTTCCACAGCTCTCTCAGTGGAGGTCTTGGTCCACCAGCGCACCTCTGGCCTCCATCTATGTCAAGTTATTTGGACAAGAAATTGCTTTTGCCAACATTGACAAATCCTGGATTGACCAAGCCATTGCGGTATTATTCAAATGTCAACCTCAAGACCAATTTCATAACCAATTGTTTATCACAATTTTTCTCAAGACAAAATTGTAATGATAAATTCTGCCCCACAGCTCGCCACTGGTCCCTCTGTTCAGACAGTCGGTAAGAACGCTATCAGGGCAATGCTGTCTGGTGTTTCCCTCAGCATTGTTAAGCCTCTGCTGGCCACTGAGATGAGGCGTATCATGCCTACTGCTGCTGGTCTTCCAATGGAGCTCAGTCTGTACACTGCTGCTGTGGCTGCCGCAGCTGTTCAAGGTAGGTAGGAGCTACAAAACTTTGACTTTGCAAACAATTACATTTCTTGTTAAGTCAACAAAGGAAACAGTGTGCTTGTCTTTAATAAAAACTTATAATCTAATAGAGGAATCATGAGTATTAAAAGTATTACAGTAAGTGGTGACGCATGGGTTCATTTATTTTCTTAGTCAAGGCCACTACAACACCAGCTCTGCCAGAAAACTTCCATTTCGCCCATCTCCTCAAGACAGACATTCAGCTTGAGACTGAGATGAGACCAAGGTAGGTACACATCCAATAAAATATGTATGCAAAATATGTCACATCATTAAATGTAACATACAAATCTATCCTTCTAGTATAGCTGTGAATTCATTTGCTGTGATGGGGGTAAACACTGCCATCCTCCAGGCTGCCGTGATATCAAGAGCAAAACTAAACTCCATTGTGCCCGCCAAAATCGCTGCAAGACTTAACATCAACGAGGGCCACTTTAAGATCGAAGCCCTGCCTGTTTCTGTGCCAGAAAACATTGCAGCTGTGCAGTAAGCCTGACATTTTTAACTCAAGAATATAAAACTTTTGTCACTTATCTTTAGAGCCTAATTGATAAATTTCTTTTTTCTTTCAACAGTGTTGAGACTCTTGCTGTGGCCAGAAATATTGAGGATCTTGCTGCTGCAAGAATCACACCCATCATCCCTGCCAAAGTCTCGCAGCCCACCTCAGCATCTCAGATTGCTGATAGTTGGGTGAGCATTAAATATTTTGCCACAACAGTATCTACATTTGCAATATAATCAATATGTCTTTCTTTTCATAGTCACAATCCTCAGAGATCAATAACCAATATGTGGCAGATGCCAAGCCCATTATAAAACCCAAAGCAGCACAGTTTGCGAAGAAGTACTGTGCTAAAGCTGTTGCCATTGGACTGAAGGGCTGTTTCAAGGTTGCCACTGAAAACGCTGCTTCCATCAGGGACATTGCCCTGTACAAACTGGCTGGAAGGCACTCTGTTGCTCTTTCCTTCAAACCAAGTGAGCATTGAGAACACAATAATTGCACATGGTGTATAACCAATGTGCACAAAGCATTTAATAGTTGCATTATTTAAATATACTTTCAGTTGAAGGGGAAGTCATTGAGAGACTGGAGATGGAGGTTCAAGTTGGACCAAAGGCTGCAGAGAAGCTCATTAAGCAGATCAATCTGAGCGAAGAAGAAATTGTTGAGGGAAAGCCAGTCTTGACAAAGCTAAAGAAAATACTGGCTCCTGGTCTGAAGAATAGCACCTCATCCTCCTCCTCTAGCTCCAGGTCCTCTTCCAGCTCCTCGTCTCGTGTCAGCAGCAAGGCAATTGATGCAGCTGCTTCAGCCACAAGATTTGGAAGCAGCAGCAGCAGCAGAAGCAGCAGTAGCAGCAGAGGCAGACTGAGCTCCTCCAGATCTATGAACAAATCTTCCAGGACCAGTTCTGCATCTAGCCTTGCATCACTCTTCAGTGCCAGCTCAAGTTCGTCTCGCTCCAGTGCTCGTCTCTCAAAGGTAAACGCTTGAAGATTGTTTTGTGACTTTGCATGGAAGAATGTTAACGTGTCTACATATCACAGTAAGTGTGGAATCTGACAAAAATATTTTCTCTCAACAGCAAGTGATTTATCGTCACAAGTTCCAGAAGGACCACAAGAAGCAGGTACATTTAATGGTGCTTTGAATAATGACATTGTACAATTTGAATATGTTTTAACTTATGTTGCAGCTTTTTCATGGTGGCCTTTAACTTCCGTACACCATTTTTGTAGACTATCAAATCTCAAACAGCAGTTTCCTGGAGCAGAAGCAGTGCCTCAAGCTTTGAGGCTATCAACAGACAGGTGAGTCTTGGTCATCTTAAATAAATAAAAAATCCATATTCAGGTCTTTTCAGGAAAGAGTTAGTTGGTGTACTGACATGAATTAACCCAAATTGGTCCCACAGAACAAATTTCTTGGCAAAGAAGAAGCTCCTCTCTTTGCCATCATCGTTCGTGCTGTCAGAGCTGACAACAAGGTAGAAGGATACCAACTGACAGTCTATTTGGACAAACCTACCACCAGACTACAGATTATTCTGGCTGCCTTGGCTGCTGATAACAACTGGAAGCTCTGTGCTGATGGAGTTCTGCTTAGCAGGCACAAAGTCACAGTAAGACACTGTCTTTCTAAGATCATAGATCTTAGTGCATAATATGAAAAGGCCAAAAAAACAACAACCCCCAGCTACCTCATCGTCACATCTTCTGTCTCTCAATAGGCTAAAATCGGCTGGGGAGCAGAATGCAAGCAGTACGACACCATGATCACAGCAGAGACTGGTCTTGTTGGCCCAAGCCCTGCAGCTCGCCTCAGAGTGGCCTGGAACGAACTACCTTCTGCCCTTAAACGCATTGCAAAGAAGTATGAAACTTCATATGGACTGTGCTACGCCTGCTCACATGCAATATAGACTGTGCGACATGTCTGATGTTTGGAAATTCTTTGACAGGGTGTGGAACTACATTCCTTCGTCCGTGCTGGCTGGCTTGGTTCAAGGAAAGGATGTAAACAGTGTCAATCAGCTCTCATTTACAGTGGTTGCCACATCTGCCAAGACCCTTGACCTCATCTTTAAAACACCAACAGTATGAATAATTAAGCAGTTCACCCAAAATTTGACGTCATATTTGATTTTAAAATGAGTTTCTAATAAGTGTGAACTATTCTGTCGACAGCGTACTGTCTATAAGCTGGCTTTGCCCCTTCCCATCGCTCTGCCACTTGATGAAATCAAAGGTCTCACCCCCTTCGATGGCCTTGCTGATAAAATCCACTACGTGTTTGCCAAGGCTGGCGCGGGTAATAGATGACATTATTATTAAATATATATGATTGAATATGAAATGCATCAGCAGTTATCTATTGCACCAAAGAATAAAAAAATTTTTTTCTTCGTAGCTGAATGTAGTTTCAGCCAAGAAACACTGACCACATTCAACAGCAGGAGATACAAGAACGAGATGCCGTTGTCTTGCTACCAAGTTCTGGCACAGGATTGCACAGACGAGCTGAAATTCATTGTTCTGCTGAAGAAGGATCACATTGAACAGAACCATATCAATGTGAAGATTGCTGACATGTGAGTGTCCATTATAAACAATAATGAAACTGTGGTTTTCACCCACAAGCTCACAAAACAAACATTTTTCATTTCTGCACTTGTAGTGATATTGACCTGTACCCGAGGAACACTGACGTGATTGTGAAGGTCAATGGAATGGAAATACCTATCAACAACCTTCCATATCAGCATCCCACAGGTTTCTATAAACATTCATCCCACCATCAAAATACTGCACATTAGTAGCACCATGTAATTTAATGCTGCAAACTCTACATCATGGTTCCAACACCCAAAAGTTGTTAAATTATTTGCATGCCATGTATTTAAGTTGGCTTGAAGTAAATGATCATGACCCTGTTTTGTCCTTATAGCTAAAATCCAGATCAGGCCAAACGGTGAAGGCATCTCTGTCTATGCTCCCAGCCTTGGTCTTCATGAAGTCTACTTTGACAAGAACTCATGGAAGGTAACTGTAAGATTGCATATGAACAATTTACTGAACATTTAGGAATAGATGAAAAATTGGCATCTTTTCATTTAAATATAAAAGTTTTTTGCATAACTGAATTCTCGGCTTAAATCTGAGAAAACAGTTTAAGACAACTTTCAAGGACTATTACACGTTTGATACATTTGACAGATGCTGTATATTTCATAGGCTGTAATGTCTCGTTTGATTTTGCCTTGCAGGTTAAAGTTGTGGACTGGATGAAGGGACAGACTTGTGGACTCTGTGGAAAGGCTGATGGGGAAGTCAGACAGGAGTACCGTACACCCAATGGACGTTTGACCAAGAACACAGCCAGCTACGCTCATTCCTGGGTTGTGCCAGCTGAGAGCTGCAGGGACACCAGTGGTGAGACACACAGTTAACAATAGTTTTACTAAATTTGGTCAAAGCAAGTCTTAACATGTAATGATGCATTAGATCCATCAGAAACTTAATTATCGACTCCTTTCTCTTACAGAGTGCCGTATGAAGCTTGAATCTGTGCAGATGGAGAAGCAGATGATCCTCCATGGCCAGGAATCCAACTGCTACTCTGTTGAGCCTGTTCTGCGCTGCCTGCCAGGCTGCTTCCCTGTGAAGACCACCACCGTCACTGTTGGCTTCCACTGTGTACCTGCTGGTGAGTCTGCAAAAAAATCACTGCTTCTTCACGAAACGCAATCATACTACATCCATCATGTAATCTTGTACAGTGCCTAACTGCTTTTACGCTCTCCCATTTTTGCAGATTTCAATCTGAACCGCTCTGAGGGTCTGAAGAATATCTATGAGAAGAGCATTGACATGAGGGAAACAGCTGAAGCCCACCTAGCCTGCAGCTGCACTGCTCAGTGTGCTTAATAACACTCTCTTCCGTCACTTACTTATATGTGTATTTCTTGAATGTAATTTTAAATAAAGTACATCACATAAGTTTTCTTGAAGTTGTTTTAATTATGCTGACTTTAAACAGCTACAGTGCTTCATCACTTGAAGGGAAATGCTAAACATTATAATAAATGTGTCATGGTTTGGGGTTTTATTTTCGTTGGTTCCCTACTTGTGTCCCATTTTCGCTATACTATAGTTGATTGTTGTCAAAAAGAAGTTCAGTCACAACTTTCTGTTGTCACTGAACCAACTACATTTCCATGATGTCCTTGATAAAGATGATGTTTGCCAATACTGCAACAGTTCAGCTCTAAAACATGCAAGAGCAAGACTGTCAAGCCACGAAGTAAATGACAAAATAGTTTATTACTGTACTTACCTTATTACTGGACAGTAATGTTTAATTGCTGCTTTACGGTGTGGTTTATACCTCGATTGTCACCATTTTAATAAGTTGAGATCAATGAATGGGACAGGGGCGGTGAAGCAGTTCCATTGATGACACAGAACTGTTTTGGATACGAGTCAATATCAAAGGTCAAATGACAAAAACTTGTTTCAAGAATGTATAAAGAATGTTTTCAGAATATAAAATTGTCCTGAATACATCATGTCACATTTTGTGGTAAGACGTGTTCTAATCTGTCAATATAAAGCCACTAAAATAAACAGTATTTTTTTTTAAATGAGAGGAATTTACATTCATATTGACATCAGAGTGGTCTAAACTCAGTGTTGAAGTCTATTTCACATTATGAATTTTTTAAAGACTTCACAGCCTTCACAACAAAAACAATAAAATAATGCTGTCAGCCACATTTCTTTCTTAAACTACAGAAACATACTTTATATCTTACCCAGCTTTCTTATTGCATTCAATGAAACAGCAGTATTAAATCTACAATCTAAAACACTGTGCCAATTGATTCAATCAATTATCAACATGATAACAGAAGAAAGAAAATCAAAATCTCATTACTGAGACACATGATCATTTGTGGGACACCTGCATTGCCAAAACATTAAGATCCTAAACACATAAACATATACATAAATAAATGAATTCATTTATGACATAATGTAAGAATACAAAAGTGAGATATTAAAAAAGAAACTGGTAGATTACAAATTCTCTCTCAGAGTATAGAACACCAGAAGCTAACAAGTTTAGCTTTGACTGCTACAGCTATTTAATGATTTTACAGTCGTTCCTGCAAGTGTTTGGCATTCACAGCTCAGGTTCATTTCTAAAATATCTTCCATCATTCAAAAATAATGGACATTAACAATAATTCTGATTGATAATTGATCAAAGTTTTCGGCTTCATATAGAGCTGTTCTTTTCCTTTGTGAGTGCATGGCTGCTGTGGTCTTCACTGTGCTCCCATAGTTTATGCTGGACAGGAGCATGTCCATTCAAAAAGATCCTTGATTCTTCAACATGTTCAGTCTTTTCCTTTGGTTTGGTGTAGCTGAAAAATTAAATTTGACCAACAGTCAAGAATACACAATAGCAGCATTAATTTACAGGTACAATCATGTCATGATTTGTATTATTTCACTGTGCAAATAAAGACACTGTACCTGTTTTCTGGGATAAGGCAAAGAGTCCGATACACGTCAGCTGTTGATGATGATGTGGGTGGGGAACGTCTGGTTGTGTCAGACATGCATTTGATGAGTTTTTCTGGAGTCAACGTTGCACTCGCCTTAGTTTCAGCTGCAAAGACAAGATAAAACTTTACTAATCCTCATCAGTAAAGCGACATAGTTTTGTTGTAAATAAAAACAAGAACCGAATGAAATAAATCAGAATATGAACCCATATAAAATAAAAATTATTTAGTATAAAATAATGATCAGCACATTGTTCAGACTATAAGCTATTCGTATTATTATAATTCAGTTTATTTTTTACAAATATAATTTTTTAACTCACTTGAGAAGATTCTAATATCAAGACAAAGAGGAAATGGGCTAGGACAACGTAAAGCAGGAGACACTCACATATTAAAAAGGCACTTTTAGACTTTGACATTGGGGGTTTCTTTGAGTCATCAAATGGAGTCAAGTTCAAAAACTGGTGTTTGAGCCACGTTGCTCGATCCTCCTCGAAGACCTTCCTCTGCAAAGTTAAACCAGATACAAGTCATCTGAAAGACCATCACGCTTTTTAACTTCCAGTGAGCAGAGATATAAACATGGCACACAGAGCAAAATCTGCTGTGTTTTGTAAATTTTATTTCACACCAATTTTTTGATTTTATCTTTTCAAATCACCTCATTGCTAAGTCTTATAGCTGCTTCAGTGAAGTTCCTCCTCTCCCTCTCAAAGATCTTTCTCTGTTCCTCAAGGGTCTTCCACTCCTCTGTAAGGCGCTCTTTCTCCCGCAGCATGTAGCAGTTACTCAGTAGGGATGCCGTCTCCTCATCGCACTGAGAGCTCAGCTGTTGCTACAAGAAACAAAACAGGCATGGTTTGTTCAGGACTTAATAAAAGAAGTGTTAAGTACTGCAACAGTATCCTTCCTCTAACATGCAAACAAGGTTTCAATTTAAGTGCTTAGACTTCAACCAGTGTTTCCCATATGTTAATTTATTTGTGGCAGCACTGCCCACCACACATTCATTTTCTATTTTTGGAGTTGCGTGTCCCCCTCTTGTTCTCTCTCTCTCTCGTTCTTTGAAAAACTTCGCTCAGCAGAGGCAACTGTTAACTGGGAGAATTAATGCAATACGTAGAGCAATCTAGAGATTTGGATAGAGCTCTTGAAGTTGGTTACATGAAGAAATATTAGCATCTCCAAGCAGTTGTCTGTGGTGTCAGTTGTGGAACTTAATGTTATTGTTATTAAGTTAAGTTAAGTTAAGCAAGTTTTAACATTTTTAAACATAACTGCAAACGACGCACGAGCATCATCCCGCAATTTCTTCTTTTTTCTCTTTTCTGCCGTTGACTCCTGCTGCCTTATTGGAGCCATGTCTGAAATTGTTGCAGCAGCCTCATGATACCCCTCAGATTTCAGGGCAAGTGCAAACCACGGGAGCCTCGCCATGGGGAGGGGGCACCGTAATTAATTTCATTAATTTGAGCAATTATGTCCCTTGCCTCACAGCAAGAAGGTCCTGTGTGAAGTTTGCATCTTCTCCCCATGTCTGCATGGGTTCCTTCCTTCCTCTCACAGTCCAATTGGCCCATAGGTATGAATGTGAGTGTGAATGGTTGTTTGTCTCTCTATGTCAGCCCGGTGATGAACTGGCGACCTGTCCAGCATGTATCCCGCCTCTCGCCCAATGTCAGCTGAGATAAGCTCCAGAAGGAATTCCTTCCTTCCAAAATCGCAGGTGCAGATGTTTTTTGGGCAACTTTATAAAACATGCTGCGAATGAAAAAGTCAACAAAGCGGAAACAGAGAGAGAAACAGAAAGAGGAGGGGCGGGGCAAACGGGTGTGTGTGCAGTCAGAGACCGGAGGTGCAGGCATGTGTGTGTGTGTGTGCGTGTGTGTGTGTGTGTGAGGAAAGGAGTACTTTAGGGAAAAGTAAGATGCGCACATAAAAGCAGTTTGTGAGTAAATGCGGTGGAGAATTAAGTAAAATTGAAATGTTGAAATGAAAAACAGTAGGTTAATCAATGTATTAATCCATTCATCCCCCCATGGTCCCGGCCACAGTAACACTGTACTGGGAAACACTGCTTCAACTTATATTTAAAATTAGCACTTTAACATGTAAAACCCTTAAACTCCAACTAAAAATTGATTATTCAGTTATATGGCTAACACTCTGACTTTGGGGGCCTAATGGTTAAAATTAACTTACTAACTAACTTAACTTTACTCTTACTTGAAGGAGCTGCTGCTGTGTTTGAATAAAGTCTTTGCACTGTTGGATCTCAAGCTTCAGTCTGTCCATCTCCTCCTCGTGAGTCTCTCTGGAAACAGCATCAGTGTTTTTACTTTCCCCCATCCGAGCCAAAGATGCTGAACAAAAAAAGAACACACAAAATTAGAATTTTGCTATTGTTTACATTCAGCTTTCATGTATCGATTCTAACAGGAAGTAAGGGTCCAGTCTGGTGTGTCATTGAAAAATTCTTCAATTCGTGTATTAGTTGTTGCTTCAAGTACAAAGTTTTAACAGAGAGAATTGGCCAAATAACAGTTTCATGCAGTATACTTCCAGTGATCAGACCAGTGGCTTCAGTATATATTGTAAGCAGGCTTCAGTAGCTCCGAGTTTCTTTTTTCATTGTTCCTTGTTCTATGACTGAAATCTGTTTTACCACATCAACGGTACAAAAAACGGAGGTACACCCCATGTATCAAGATCAAACAATGACAGTATGCTGCATGAAGAATACCTTCACTGTCCAATCTTTCAACGTGGCTCTTGAGTCTTCTCCACTGGAGGCGAATACTGTTGGTCAGCTTCTCCCGGGCATCAACACAAAACAGCTCCACGCTTTCTTTACTGGAATCAAACACTTCCTCATCCTCCTCCGAGTCAGCCTGACAATGACAATAAAAATATTTTAAAATTTGTAGCACATTTGGCAAACATGTCTCAAAGACTAAATAACATTTACACATTTTAGCCATGGTTACTGTGTTGGTCTACTCAATCGGCCATTTTGCAGTCAATGTTTTTAGGAATCTTTTCATCTATTTAAGTTGTTAATATACTGGTAACAAAAGGGATGAGGTGGTTAAAAAAACCCAAGGCACAGACTTTTTTGACTGGAGTGACACAAGTGGGGCACTGACTTTTGCAGGGGTGGCATGTGAAGTATGTGTGTACGCACACACTGGTGCAGATTGGGTCTACCGGTCAGGTTTGTGTCCAACATTCTCAAGTTTACCTGGGCTCACGTCCCAGCTTTATAATAATACACGGGTCCGGTTTGGGTCCAGCATTTCTCGGTTCTGCATGGGTCTGCACTTTCATTAACTGGTACAGTTCGGTTCTGCAAAGTACATTAACAGGTCTTTTTGGGTTCAGGCACGAATTTTTGGACCTGTGAAGACCTCTACTACTTACAAAAGAAAAAAATGCACAGTCAAAAGTCAAACAATTGTTTCAAACTAAGGTACCACCTCTCGCTGGGCAGATAGCCAGTCATACTTAAGGATAATGGGGTGGCACTTGGGGTGGCCAATCAGATATCAGGGCTTACCAGTGCCACACCAGGCCCCACTATGGACACGTCCCCTGATGCCTCCTGCTAACAGATGTATTGTATAGTGTCTACATGCAGTATATTGAAGATCACATATATTAAAATGATGGGCAATAAAGTGAGAGCAGTGACTTGGAAACAACTGCACTGCTATTGAAAAGTAGCATCTCTCCTTTTTTTGCTAAATGTTAAGCAAGAGGAAAGAGAAAAACAACTTGTCCCACCTGTGTGCCATCATCTTGTGGTTTGTCGCCTTTCAGGTTTGGTTTCTTTGAGCTTAGAATGGACACCATTTCCTTTTTCATCTGCTGCAACACTTTATTCAACTCTGTATTTTCCAGCAGCAACTCCCTTTGTCGGGTGTCATAGTCACTCAGCAGAGTCTTATACATCTCCCCTTCATGCCTTAGGATGAGAAAGAGAATCATCAATATTTATTTATCAGTTTTAATCACATGTACAAGACACGTCTGCAGAGGAAAATAATTAAAGCTACAGTAACATCCAGGATTCAGCAGTGACGCCATGTTTGAAACCTTTGTCCCTAAAATAAGCGTGTCATCTGTAAACATGTAAAATTACGAGTAGAAGTTTTTGTATTTTACAAATGTGTCTTCAGGGAAAAGGTTCATAGATAGTGTCAAATGACTAGACAAAAAAATCCATAAGTGAACTTACTTTGCCTCTGTCTTTTCAGTTTTCCAAAGGCTTCTCTTTCCATCAGCTCTTCCAATGCTGTTTAATACATCAATAGCTGGAAGAAAGAATTCAAATGTAGAATATCAGAAATGAAAGAGTCTCAAAAGTCCCAATCTGAATCTTTTAAACCAACATCTATGCTTCAAAATGTAAAATGTTAAGATATGGCAATGATGGGGCTAATTTGTTTTCTATTCAACCTTGTTTCTTCTCCTTCTTGTCAACCAGAAGTTGATTTAAGCGCTCCTTCAGTTTGTTAAATTCTCTTTCTTTCCTTTTCATCTCATGATTATACTGGCTGGCCCGGTTCGCAATTATGTTCTGAAGTTTTTGCACCTGGCAGGGGGAAATAAAACATGTGTTTACTGTTTATATTGTCAAGCTAATCCAGCTGAGACAAAAAAACTGCTGGTGAATTCACCCAACATTGTCAAAAGCAGTAATTACAAAGAAAGTACCTCTTCTTTTTCATTTTTCAGGGAGTTTTGCAAACTCTTCACTTTCAGCTGCAGCCTCCGCTCTCTCTCAAGGAGTCCAGTGTTTTCTCTTTTGGACATCTCAAGTTGCTCCTATGATAACAGAATAGCATTGGCAGAGACATGGACATTTAAGGGTTAAAATTTTATCAGTATCAGTATTGACAAGCAACTCTTGAGGTTATTACTTTTGGTTCCAAATTTGTCCTGTGATCTATATTTTCATAGTAACACTGAGGAATCACTGGGTTTAATTGTGACTGTACTTTTAGCCGGGTGCTGGTGAGCTGCAGGTAGTCCACATTGCTGCTGGACTTATGCTGCTCTACTTCCATGTTTTCCAGGCTTCGGAGGCCCTTGTGGTGGAGCTGAATCAGGTCATACATGCAATTTAGCACAGCCACAACATTTATCTCTGAGCTGCCGCCTGACTCTGTCCACACTGGTGGGAGGCCAAGAGATGACACCTCCTGTAAGAGAGAGCGTAGAGGAAGGAAAAGATATGGAGCAAATTATGTAAAGGACCAGACTCGGACTTTGAAAACCGTAGTCATATTGTTCATGTCTTAGACCACTAGGCACAGGCATTTAGTTGGTGTAAGGTTACCAACCTGATTGATGTGTAATAGACATTCTTGCACGTTGTGCTCTGTGCAGAAGTTACTGAGAATGTAGGACTGTCGGTGCAGCGGCAGCGATGATTGGCTAAACTGCGTCAAGGGGGATGTTCTACATTCATCAGAGCTGCTGCAAATGTCCTTGACTTCTGGGGAAAAAAAAAATGTCTGTCAAATATGTATAAATTCCAATTTTAATGATACCTGATCCGATACTGATACTGATCATTTCTTAAATGGGTATATGATTTAAAAAAATAATTAACCTGTTTCTAACTCACAAGGTTAAATACAGAGCTCAAGATAAAGGTCAAAATTATATAACAACCTACAGACAACTGCTGAAGGCAGAACATTACGGAATTGTAATTCAGTTAATCTAACTAATCAGGATACAGACATTGTCAAAATCATATTACAAAGTATTGTACAGTTTCTCAGACATATAAAGGAGTTGATGAATTCTAGTTTTTCTTAGCCACTGCTGAGAAAAACAGCTCAACATGTCTCACGTCATTCGCAGTGCATATTTACTGGTCTTCAAAGATGTTGAAATCTGAACTCACCCATAGAGGACTCAGGCATTGTTGCAGTACAGGCTTCAGGCTATGTCTGGATGATCTTCTACATGTGTAGGACACACAAAGTTCGCCACAAGATCCACCTACGCACTCTACTCCTGAAATAGAGGGTCAGATTAGCAGAGCCCATTCAACTCAGTCTGGATTATAAGGCAATGGTAGTGCATGCAGCGGGGGGACAGCAGATTCACCAGTGCTAATTATTTATTATTGCTGGCAAAGAGCTAATCATTATTATTAGCTATAACATTATTTAAAATTCTATGTATGTATATGTTTATTTAGAGAGTCTTTTATGAGGTTTATTATCAATGTTATGTTGACCTTGTTGTTACTGTTGCTGTGGTTGTCACTGCGTGAGTATTTAACAGGTTGGTACCAGGCCAGCATCTTATCTCAATGCTCTTACCATCAGCTGATCAGACTAATCCCAGACAGACAGTGTGGTGACTTGTCTTTAGAACCACATAATCAGAAACACAATAAAAACAGTTTTCCTCCTGTAGGAACAATGCCAGTGTTTTTAACAAGTATAAACACACTATATACAAATATTACTGAAAACTTATAGTACCATGCACAACCCCTCATTCTGGGACAGCGACTTTTAGAGCATGAGCAGAAGCTGCATTTAAAATTTGTATTCTAATTATATAAAGAAGATTTTGCAAACTTCATTTTGCATAGTACATTTTTGTCATGAAAAGGCCGTGGCTCTCATCGACTCAGGGGACCTCTGGTTTCAGTGATACTTAATCAACCTGCAGAGACAGATGGCAAGCCTGCAGCCACACAGCTTAACAAGCCTAGACCCTGCTCAGACTGACTACTCCTCAAGTGTTTTATTAACTCAACAAACTTTTTTTTACAGTATAAAATCTCCAAAGGGAAATTTCTACATAAGCATTTACAGAATTAATTTTGAGTATGATTAGAATATTTGAGTGACAATTGAAACCATGAGAGGTGATGGGATCACAACTGACCTGCCTTCATTCAGTCTCTTCCCAGATCTAGCTAAAACTAATGCTGTCTAATACAGCGGCCATGCAACGAATCAATCAATCAATACATCAATAAAGGTTATCATGTTCAGTTTTTCAGTTTCTTTTAGTCTATTTAGTCACACACTCATTAATAAATGGGGTGTGCAAAAAAAAAGAAGAAAAGCCTCTCAGTACAACGTTAATTCAATACCAAATAAAAACACTGACTTGGCTAACATTTGGTGGCCAGAGAATATTAACTAGGTTAAGTTACGTCACTTCTAAATTATTTCGCACGTGCGAAACAAATGCTAAATGTGTCATATTATTTTAGCTAGCGCTTACATGAACTGTACGTTACTACTACACATAAATGTAACCGTTCAGGCACTTTTAACTACCCCAACGTTGCCTAATGAGTGCCCCTGTGACCCCCCTCCACCCCCCCAAAAAAATCTGACATTGAAGCCGAAACCGGCTGCCAATCTTACTCGAACAAGTTGACTAGTTACGAAAGCAGACGTTTAAAATGTTCACTTTATTGACAAATATAAGTGAAACCCAAATGTTACCTTTGATGTTGCAGTTTGTAATATATTTCCTAATTGCTCCTACCTTTGCGATACAGCAGCTCCTTATCCAGACAGACAGTACCCACTACTGCACGCAAACCAAACAGCACGCTAATTGGCCGACTCGTTGTCTAGCAACCAAGCACGGCTCAATATGATTGGCCTGTGACTCTAGGGCACTTCACGTGTTTGCCATTAATTAGTTTTTTTTAAATTGCCGTTTTTATTAAGCCTTTTTTTTTGTTATAAACACTCTCATGACGAAAAACTGTATTTGTGACCAGACAGATGCACCATAGGAATGAAGAAATTTATAACAAGGTGACTTTAATGCAATTTATGCAATCACTGAACATATGAACAATACAATAAAACAGCTCATTGCACATTACAAAAACTAATACAGACAACTGTGGAATCTTATTTTACACAAATAATGAGTTGTATGTATGGATTCTATTCTGCATCAACAAGGCATGCAAAGGCATAAAAAGTAAAGGCAAACTATATAAGGTGGAAATCATAAGTAGCTTTAATAGAAGAGTTTGGTTCCAAAGGACTTACATTTATGCAACAGAGGTTATTACTTCTCATAGCAGAAAAACACATATAGTTAACTTCTCATAGCAGAAAAAACACAACAGTGGCTCAGTTTTTTTTAACTTCCAAAGAAGCAATGCCAGTGAGCATACATGTACAATACCAGGGCCCTAATTAGCAAAAGTGAATGGAAAACAAAGCTATTAATTTTTGTCTGTTGTGCAAAGGCCTTTACCAAGTTTCAAATGTAAGGAATTAGACTTAGTTTATCTAAGTTCTTTTTAAATGTCTTGGATTCTCTTAATTTTCAGGCAGTGAACCAACTCTTTTTAATTTGTCAGAAAAAAATCCCTCAGGTTGCAAAAATACAAACAGGCCTAATGCTATATATTAGAATTAATAATCATAATTTCTGATTAAAACAGCATTTCCTCAACTCTGGCTTGTTTCTCTGCATATTTTTTTTTAACATTCTTCTCAACATGTGGAAAAAAATAAATAATAGGTGACCCCCCAAAAAAACCCCATAGTTTGCTGATATTGTGTATTTCTGGCTATTTCTACAAATTATTATCAAAGGGGTTTTGCTCATCACCATCCCTTCTGGTCACAACAATGGAACCAATATAATAGCTACTTAACACTCAATGGTAACATCTAATGGATTTACAGTTCAGCAAGACATTTAAATTTCTGATCAGTTACTTGTTCATCTTATCATTGTATCTGGACATTTAACACTGTCAGTTCACTGGGCACATTTCAAATGCACAACACAAAGTCTGACCAGTTTTCATACAGTTATTTTCACACTTTAGATCTAATCACTAACTGGCACTGGGACCTCTCTGGATTCATTTGTTCTGAGCAGTGGGTCTGTGTGATTGTCTCTCTTTGCTTCAAGCCACCATGTTGTCATGTCTCCTTTTCCCTGTTGGGTAAAAAAAAAGAAAGGAAAGTGGCACAGAGTGGATGAGAGTGAGCAAAGAGAGTCATATTGCAAAGGATGTGTCCCTCGAATTTTAAATAAAGCCATTACGGTTTAATGGAGGGCAGAGAGCAGCAGCTGAGGCCACCTCTTAGCAAGACATCACAAGTGTAAGCAATGCAGGCCCTGTCCATTGGGACTGAGAAGTAAACCCCTCCCCCATAGTCACATTGGTACCACCCAAAAATGGGTCTTAGGTTACATTAGAAGTGAGTACAATTGGATAATACAATACTCCCCTGAAAAAGAGAGCAAATACCAGACACACCTTGGCTCTTTTCTTCTGAGGGAAGTTTTGAATTTCCTGTGATCTTCTCAAATCTCAGCCTCCTTTGTGTTTTTCAGTCAGTTTCAAATACACAAGCTTATATATGACTATAACTGCATCTACATTAAAAGAACAGTTACCTCCACAACAGCATATCAAAGAAGGAACAACCTGGACAGGTTGCCAGTTCATCACAGCTGACACATTCAGACAAACAATCATAGACACTCACATTCACACCTCCAGGTAATTTTGAGTCACCAATTAACCTTAACTTGCATGACTGTGGGAGGAAGCCGGAGCACCTGGAGGGAACCCAGAAACAGAGAGAATATGCAAACTCCACACAGAAAGACCCTCTCCCAATCGGGAATCGAACCCATGCCCAGGCCTTCTTCTACCGGGATTCACCAAAATCTTGGTATTTCACCCAGATAGGCGTGGTTTTGCAGGATGTAGCAGTGCATGCTTCAGCGAGTAATGTGACTGTCTCAGCCCATGCCCATTAGCTGGATGTGCCTAATAAACTGGCAACTGAGGGTATCTCAGCTCTGCTCAGTGAGAAGTGTTTTCCAACACAATAAAAGATCCAATCGCTATAGCAACCACCATGAACAGGAATGTACTGAATGCAACCCTCTCTTCTTTATCTACCATAGGGGTGTCTAAGAGGGCACTTTTTTCAATGTGTAACGAAAAGTTACCTTCACATTGAGTGTTCCTCTGCATGTCAGAACATAACCTCTGAGTGTGTGAAGCAGGTCAGCTGTGGCACCACTCACCTGGATCTTCAGAGCTATGGATAAAGAAACACACAGTGCATATTATATAGTAATGTGAACAATGTGTGCCTGAAATTTACTGGAGCAGTTTTATCTTTTTGTATGCGCTTGCTGCATCATTATGTGTAAAATGTATTGCATCTTTTTGATAACGTTATTCCTCAGTTCAATTAACACTATTAATATGACACAAGGTGCTGAACAGCCAGATTGGTTGACCCATATATTATAAAACAAATCTATTAAAATTAAGTGTAAAAGAAAATATGTCATTTTTCATTGATTTATCTTATATCATTTAGTTTATGTTGGATTTTACATTGGATTTTATGAAATACAGTTTTCTTACAACATACAGTATGCTTTGTATCTATATCCTATTCAGTACATGTTATTGCATGTAAGGCATATAATACATACAAATACACGGTGGTATGAGATACAGTATGTAAGGCATGCATGTAATTATGCAAACTGCACAGACATGTTTATATATGAAGTATATCATTCACACATTTTATAATATATATGACCCTTATATTTTTTTATATGGTGACTTTAAAGCATGTTTGCATAATTTGCAGGGCAAAGTACTTTACTGTGTGCACAAACCTCACTCTAAAATTGGGATGATTTAATATATTTCTTTATAAAGGTCATTGGGTCAAGTTTTATTCATATTAAGTTTAAGATTATGTTTATCGTTAAGTTTAGAATTTTGTTTTGTACTTCTGAGCCTACGATCTGAACTTGCAGTCACTCAGTGCTTTTCTGTTATCCCTTAGCAGAGGATGAGGTGCTTGATGAGGACAATGCCCACCCTCCATGGTGTTAACTCCACTGTGACAATCCAGTTTGGCACAATAGTAGTAGTTCTGAACTGCCAATGAAGCCAGTTCCAACACTGCAGACAACCTCTTAATCATTATTAAGAGAGATAGAAGTAATGTAGCACAGTTGTTGTTGTTGTTGTTGTTGTTTAAAAATTTAAAGTCAAATTAAAAGTGAAATTTTGTGAGACCAACAGCTCCATTAATTGAATAAAAGGCAGTTTGTCTAATTTGTTATACCTTCACTTGTTGATTCCATCCGTGATGCTGTGTTGACAGTGTCCCCAAATAGGCAGTAGCGAGGCATTTTGGTGCCAACCACACCAGCCACAACAGGTCCTGACAGACAAAAACGGCAATGATTGTAAGCAACACTTTTGGTGGATAATATGGCATCAATGACATAAACATGATGATGCATGTGAGGTCATTTAAAAGGGGAATTGTGAATATGAGCAACCTGGGAGAAAAAAGGGATTATTGAAATATAAAAAGACATCCAGTGTGTCCTTAAAAATTTACCTGGAAAGCAATTAAAGACCCATTATGATGATTGAAGTCTTCAGTTTAAAAAGCTTTCTACCTACAGGCATGTGTTGTTAGAATGAAAATGAATAGATTATTTGTACGGCCTTCTGGCTGCCCGGAGTCGGGCTGATGAGACCTCTGTTTAAGCCTAGCCATTTCTTACTAGCATTTCCATACTGCTATCTATCTTATAATACATATAATTAATGAAGCCATACTTTAGAGACTTAGAGTGGAAAATTATCACAAAAATAATGCTTTATGCATTATTCTTTTTTTAACATGATCAGGTGTGGAAAACTACGTTGAAAGATATGTTAATATTCAAATACTCTAAGTTAAAACTGTTCACAATTTTTATGCTGCATTGAATTTTATAAAATTTTAAGTAATTACACAGTAAATGCATGAACTGTGAAACTATGAATGTATCCACTGAAAGTCCAAATGTGGTCTTCCTGCTAATGTGAATTAGACATTTTTGATAAATTAAGGTAAAAAAAATAAGTTTCTGAGGTTATAAGTCTTCAGTGATTGAACTGACCCCAACCTTCAGATTATATGTGATTTTAAAAACTGGAGCACAGTCCGATTGGGACATGGCATACAGTAAGTGGTCAGATAAATGTCCAAAGTACCGGAGTGGATGCCGGCGCGTATCTTCAGCTGTGTGTTGGGTTTATGAGGGATCTTGAAAGTGTGGCAGACACTGATCAGATCAAGAGCCATGCTGGCTATCTCTCCAGCATGATTGATGCCATTTTCTTGAGGGACCCCAGAGACCACCATGTCTGGAGTGTTAGGAATTATTCAATTAGAAGAGACAGTAAGGGAAAAGAAAGAGAGATGAGCTGATAATGAAATGTCAGAACACACTTTCAGACAGTAAATCATTTTGCCTTTACCATCATCATTACAGTTGTGTATCTACCTTTCATCTAAATTTTTGTCTGAGTTGCATATATTTTCGAATGTCGAGTGTAGTTCATACTCACAAGCATCACCTATCGTCTCCACTTTGTAGACATCGTAATTGTCAATGATGTCATCGAATGTGGTGTAGAGCTGGTTGAGGAAGTTCACGACCTGGTGGGGAGTGCTGGCACCAGACAGCTGAGTAAAGCCGACGATATCACTGCCACAGAGGAGTAATATGGAGTTAGTCATCTCAAGTTCAACATGTATACTGTATAACCAAACAATCTTAGCAACAAAATAAGCTAATTGCATTTAAAATAACATGATAGAGGGGAAAACAACAAAATTCAATCTAAATGTATCCCTGTTGAAACATTTAAGTTACACTCTATACCTGAGCGAATGTCCATTACAAATAAGACTCTATGTAATAAACTTGCTTTACACAACACACACCTGAAGTACACAGTGGCGTTGGAGAAGCTTTGAGCCTCCGCTGTTCGACCTTGACGAAGGTCATCAGCCACCGGTTTTGGTAACATACCTGCACGGGAATTTCATGACTTAAAATATGTCTGCTGAAAACTGCTACATCTTTGGGACAATGGGAAGGAATGATGAAGGTGCTACATCTGCACCACTAGATGGCAGTAAGCACATTTGATTATGTCCTTCAATACTTCAATACTTCACACTTTAAGTGTAAGTAGGCCTCACTCATGTGAATGATACAACAACCACTCTGCCTTGGCAGCTTTCCATATGCTGCACTATGACATGCACATATTGTAAATAATAATAATAAATCACATCTTAGTTTACTTTTCATCACCACTTACAACCCCAAATTCCAAAAAAGTTGGGACATTATGTAAAATTGACATTTTACATAATGTCCCAACTAACAAGAGAATGCAGTTATTTACAAACCCTTTTTAACCTAAATGTAATTGAATACAGTACAAAGACAATATTTAATGTTCAACCTGATAAAATTGTGTTTCATAAATATACGCTTATTCTGAATTTAATGCCTGTAACATGTAACACTCAGTACAGTAAGTGTTTGGGTAGAGAGGACGCTAATTTTGGAAGTTTTGAAAGTGGAATCTGTCCCAATCTTGCTTGACATATGACTTCAGTTGCTCAACAGTCCGAGGTCTCCGTTGTCGTATTTTCAATGGGGGACAGGTCTGGACTGCAGGCAGGCCAGTCTAGTACCGGCACTGGAATAAGGAGGGACGTCCCTGAAAAAGACGTCGTATGGATGGCAGCATATGTTGTTCCAAAACCTGTATGTACCTTTCAGCATTAATGGTGCCATCACAGATGTGCAAGTTATCCATGCCATGGGCACTAACACACCCCCATAACATCACAGATACTGGCTTTTGAACTTTGTTCTGGTAGCAATCTGGATGGTCCTTTTCCTCGTCAGACCAAAGAACATTTTTTCACTTTGCGTCAGTTCATCTCAGATGAGCTCAGGCCCAGAGAAGTCGGGAGCGTTTCTGGATGTTGTTGATATATGATGGCCCTTCGCATGGTAGAGTCTTAAATTGCATTTGTAGATGCAGCGACAAACTGTGTTTACTGACAATGGTTTTCCAAAGTGTTCCCGAGCTCATGTAGTAATATCCTTCATAGAATCATGACGGTTTTTAATGCAGTGCTGCCTGAGGAATCAAAGGTCACAAGCATTCAATGTTGGTTTTCGTCCTTGTCCCTTACGTGCAGAGATTTCTCCAGATTCTCTGAATCTTT
>JBBPCS010000375.1:9263146-9291778 GCA_037974645.1 Hollardia meadi
ATAAAACATCTAATAGTCTAATAGATCGGATTTTACCGATGCAAACATTTAATAACCGATGCATCTCGATTTCTTTCTAAAATTGCATCGATTCACAGCTGCTCTACCGATGCACTCGCATCTTGCCCGCGCGTGTTCGTGCATCGATACGAATCGGTTAATCTTCCCATCCCTAATATATACAATTACAGTCGTTTGATAAGCCGCAACCCAAAGTATGGCTCACCCTTGTAAATTTCTGCTATAAGACAAGCAATAACAACCTGCTGCCATGTTGTATTGTGAAATACCAGACTGCAGCCTTCACAAAGAATGTCTCACTTTGATCAAGACTTTTATGTTTTGGCTAGCTGCAAGATGCATCCCCTTAAGACACCAAAGTTCAAGTTAAACATCTGCCATTTGACAGACTCTTACCCAAAAAAGGTGCTGGACCACACTGTCAGTGAAAATTCACAGTTAGTAAATTGATCTAATAGTAGAGGAGGATTTTATATAGAGATTTATGACTTTGTGTATTACAATAACAATACATGAAATTAAATATTTTCAGGTATTAACATGATGTGGGGCTGTATAAAAATATAACATATATCCTCCAAACATCAACAAATATTAGAAATTTCCCATTCTTTTGAAGAGTTTCGTTTGTGTTGGCTCACCTTTGAAGTCCAGTATTTCTGGGTCATCTTGCCTGCTTTGGATACAGTGTGAGTCACTATTTTACCATCGTCAGGAATCCAGGGGCCACAGATTCCACCTTGTTTCTGTGAGGACACAAAACAACAGTTTGGTGTAGTTTTTTTTTCCCAAAATGTGTGCTTTAGACAGTTCATTCATGTGTAAGTGCTGATATTTGAATAATTGTTATTAGGGTTCAACAAGTTGTGTGCTCATTCACAGAGGTGATGTGTCTCTGCTTCTCTAGAAATGTTTCATAAAATTGAATAAAAAATTTGAATTCATTTGTGTTTTGAATTGACATTTGTTTTGGAAACTGCACATCTCAATTAATTGCACAACTTTACAAACAAAAATACATTTCAGTCAGGACCACTAAAGTCAAACTTAAATTCCCATTTGCATTAAGTTATATTTGGCGGTGCGGCTCTGTTATGGGAGCTATCCTGCTCTTCCACATGCCTACATGGAAATCCTAAAGCAGGGAGAGCACACCTCCCTGCCCTTCCATGTGCCTACATGGAAAGGTTAAGGCAGGGAACTAAGCAGCATATTACAATGTGGAGCTTTCAGCCACAAATCACAGTCTTCCTTAAGATGTGATGAAGATAGCTCAGCTGTTATCATTGTATTGAACTTTGGTCACATGGTAACAGGTGGTTGTATATGAAGTTGTTAAATGTTGTCTAAACAGAGTGGGCAGGTCAAAGCAGCTTAAATAGTGCGCCCTGTATGAGATTTGCCAATTGGATGCATAGAAGAGAATCGGCAGAGCCATCAGCTGATGTGGGCTGGCTTTTAGATTAGCTGAGATTGTGAGCTGAACTTGATTTCCGTGGCCTGCCTGAACTAACGGAAATTTGCTTAATTAACTTTCATGTCTCCACAAAATTTGCAGCTTCTCCATGATTTCAAAGTCAGGGTGTCTTGACAGCAATTGTGGAAGACGCATGCATGATATCTATATTTGTGTTGACTCAAGTAGTGTATTTACTGTAAGTACAAATTTGAGGTACTTTTCGAGTTTATGCAACTTTATATTTTGATTCCATTATATCTCAGAGGCAGGTTTATTTAGTGGTTACTTTTCAGATTGCAATTTTTCATACCCTTCCCATCCAGGGAAAACCATGTGTCTCTATTTTTTTCAGGATGTGGCATTCCTTTATGGGTTGATATAATTTCTCTACCTCTTAAGCTAAAAAAAACCCCTCCTGGATTAGCTGGAGAATGCAAAAATGGGCTGTTTTGTCTAACCTCATGAAAATATGTGGTTATCACAGAACAGTGACGCTACAAGCATATGATGATCTTATACAATGTGATGCATTGAGCTATCTACAGCAGTAAAATGTAACATGCACATTAATGCACAATCAAAACATCACTTATATGAGTAAAACAATGACAGAGACCATTTTACAGCATAATGGGTACATTCTTACATACCTTTATTTAAGTTTTCAATGCAGGACTTCAACTTGTAGTGTAGTGATTATTTTTACAGTGTGGTACTATACTTCTAAATACTTCTTCCACCACTGATAACGATTTCCTTCATTGTAATGGTGTCCATTTAATATCAAAGATTTAGCTCTGGTGTCAACTAAAGATCATGTTTGCTTTGCTGTAGTTTCCTTATATAAGGCGGACAAGATGGTGACGGTGTGGTCTGGGTGTGCTGTACAACACACTGCTGGGTACCCACCATGAGACCAAGAGGACAGGAGTGGATGTTGGCATGATACACACAGCAGTTCATTTCATTTGCATTGTTCCAGTTTGCCGGGCACTCGTGTTCATGACAGAACCTCCTTGCATCTGACGCATCACTACAAGGGAACACAGTTGGGTAGACAGAAAGTGAAGGTCAAACAAAAACAGCTTGTTTAAACTGTGTGTGTGTGTGTGTGTTCTGGGTATGGCAGACGTTTATGATTCCAGGTGTTTATGTAACACACTCACCTGAACTGGAAAATCCTGTTCCTGACTGCATACTCGTAAAAGGAATCTGTGGCTGTAACGGTGTACGAGACATTGAATTCTTCCCCATTGGTTACTTTCTCTGGAGGACGCTGCACCCAGGCCATTTCCAGACCTGTGACAACACACGTCACCGAATCACACACATTCTGTACATGCATGCTGTTGAGCCCAACTAAGTCACCAAAATTAATTCTGGACAAATGCTGCAAATGTCACCTTCCTCATCAGCCATGAGAGGAAAAATCTGTTGATTTTACAGTAACTGCTCACGCATAAATCGATCAAAACAACTAAAGTTCAGTTGTTTCAGCTGTGATTAAACAATCAAACAGACAGACAAATAAATGTATGAAAACTCACCACCACAGCTAATCATGTTGTAATCATTTGGACTGTTGATCGGCCAACAGTCGTACTCTGTGTTGTCCAGATCATGCCAGCAATTTACTCCCTGCAGACAGAGACAAAGGCATTCTTTTTGTGTGTAAAAATATTTGAAAAGCCTCATGTGTGAAAACTATCTTATCAGTGAGTCAGGGCTTGTCATGTCAATGAATTAAATATACAAATCAACTCTGTGAAGCCTTGTTGCTTTTAGGCTAAAATGATGAGTAAAATCAAACACCAGCCAAAGTCAACGTCACTTGCAAAAGTACTATGGTGAATCAGTGTAAAAAGTAAGAATCACAGTATTATGGTTACAGGATGTTTTATAACTGAGGATAAATTATTTAATTGAGAAGAAGAAGCTGGCTCTGGAATTAAATCTGTTGTAGTTATGTGTTTATAAATCCGCTACGATGTGAGAACTTACCAGCAGGAAGCACAGGTAAAGGAGGGATGCCGCCGTCCGTAGAGCCATGAGGAGGTTTACTGCTGTGGCTGGACCTGCTGGACAACTGACTGACTGGATGACCAAATCTGTGAGCGTGTGCAGTCACTTCAAAGCAGCACAAGTACCCTTTCCCAAATGGCAAAATCGCGCTCCCTTGTCTCTATTTGTCCAATCAGCAGAAGAGGCTCTCCAATCACAGTTTGATCATGTACTCGCTCACAAGGTGCTTCAGCTCACCTTCGCGGTCCTACAGGTCAGAATCACCCAGAAGTCTCACCTAAACCAACCAACAGAGCACCATTTCTACTGTGTAGAAAGGCTTCTGCATGATCTGACTCTGACATCTATGCTGTCTCAAATTAGTGTTACTTACCAGGTTAAACTTTTTTATTATTTTTTATCACCTTGAGATTTTATTTAAATATTCCACCCTGGTAGTCATGATTGTAGGCACTTTAAAGATCCAGTGTGTTGGATTTCGTGGCCTCTAGCTAAGAGGTTACAGATTGCAACCAACTGAACACCCCTCGTCTCACCCAGTGACTGCTAAAAATGTGAAAAATGTGAAAGGCCTTTTCTTAAGCCAGTGTTTGGTTTGTCCGTTCCGGGCTACTGTAGGAACATTGGGGTTGCAACATGGCAGACTCTGTGGAAGAGGGCCCGCTCCCTCTGTAGATATAAAGGGCTCATTCTACCTTAATGAAAACATGATAATTTCAGGGATTATACACTGATGAAAACATAGTTATGAATATTATAATCCTTTTCTGTCCCTAAATCCCCCTAAACACTAAACGCTGGACCTTAAATGATAATACACTTGTATTTTAGGCAGTGGTGGAAGAAGTATTCAGATATTGTACTGAAGTAAAGCAGCAATACCACACTGTGAAAATACTCAACTATAAGGAAAAGTGCTGCATTCATTAGCAGCAGAATGTACTGAAGGTGTCAAAAGTGAAAGTACTCAAACTGCATAAAAATTGTCCCTGTCAGTGTTTTACTATTGTATATGATGTTCTGGATTAATACAGTACATTCATGTGCATGTTGTGTTAATGTGCATTTTATGTTATGCATTTTACTGCTGTAGATGTTTAGGTTGAGCTAATTTTCACTACTTTATATGCTGTTGGGTAGTTTCATCTTAATATTCCATATGATTATCATATGTTTGTAGCGTTATTGTCCTGAGAACCAAAAACAAAAAAAAGTAAAATGTCACCAAATTTGGAAAGAGCCTGTGGTTTTCACTGAACAGGAAGGGTATGAAAAGTTTTAATATGAAAAGTAACTAGCAGTAACCACCTCAAATATGTACCATGTGTACATATTTGAGTAAATGTACTTTAATAACATAATAACAACATTGACAAAACCTCAAAGTACCATTTTCTGGAGCTTTCAGCCACACATCACAGTCTTCCTTAGGATGTGATGAAGATAGCTCAGCTGTTATCATTGTATTGAACTTTGGTCACATGGTAACAGGTGGTTGTATATGAAGTTGTTAAATGTTGTCTAAACAGAAGCAGCCAAAACAATTCAGACAAAAAACTGGCAAAATTATGATTTGAATCAGGAGCTAACTGATCAAAAAATACAAAGACAACAAATCCGACCAGGCATTTCAAGCCAGCTTTCAATATTCTGTTTCAATACTCTGTGCAATTAACACATTTTGGTCTTATCAGATGAGTACTGAGGTATGACACCCAGCACCAGTCACAGGGCACTCTTATCCCTTGTGTCACCACTTGAGTTTAATGATAAAAGTGCTATAAAAGTGCAGTTTCACCATTTACATGTAACAAATCTTAACTTAGACTGTCACCATTACTGTACATTGTCCTTTCATTTTGTCAGTGTGTGCAGTGAAACTCCTTGACCCCATTTATCAGCCATAATATTGTGTCCGTTCCACACAATCATGTATGCCGAAAATTGAAAACAGTCAGTTATGTAAATTATACATGATTTAACTTTGGACTTTGCCTCCATGTGATTCCTCACATTTATGACACAGGTGATGTTTATATAACATCCCTGTCTACTGATGAACTACTGCTGATCTCTGTCTATATCTGTTTTCCCTGAGAGTAAGACCAGACCAAAAGACAACATTTCTGAACATCTGTGAAATTTAATTGGCTTTTTAAGAATGCATAATTACAGCACAGCCGTAGAAAAAAAAAAGAAAAAAAAGCCTGCCACACCACACAGTTTACAGTTCAGGTTTTTGGGAATGTTAAACCAGAGTGGCAGGCAGCAGTCACGACAGGTCTACAGGGGGCTCTACTAAGGACATATACAGTCGTTGCTCCAATACAGCGTGCTTTTAATGAAGACCACATGAGTTTAATCAAGTCAAACCTCAACCTGAAACATATACCCTGAGTTCTATGAGCAAAATGTACAGCGTTGGACCTTTTCTTCTGCTGTCAAAGGATGCTGGTTGTGGGATTAAATCATTTTATACATTTGTATAAAAGGAATATAACATTAGATTAAAAATGTTGTACAAGGCAGGTTGCCTAGAGAATGAGAGGGTTGTGGTTGAAAAGAGTGAAAGTTTACAAACAATAGGCTTGCATTTCAAGCATGTTTACTTGAGTAAATTAGAGGGCAGGTTTGGGGCATACAGCATGTATTAAAAGAAATGATTAGATGCATACAGTATGCAGTTTATAGCCGACCACACATGTATTAATGTTTAAATGTATTTCACTCTTCCTTTTGCCTACAACATTTTCCAGATATTGACGAAAATTGTTGTGACATTTACAGGACAATTCAAAATCCAGCGCAGCAATTTTTATTTTTATTTGGGTGCTTTGCAGTCTAATTCAGAGGAGCTCTTGTTCCTCCCACTTAAGGGTCAATTCTGTTTTTTTCTCCAGCTCTTTAGCTGAATAAATGGAAATTAAGGTCACCCACTAATTGGCCTGAAAAGAGTAAATCATCCTAAAGTGGCAGCTCTTGAGCACCAGACATCTCAAGCGCACTACAACTTCTGACTGCAGTACAAGTCATAATGTCAGATAATCCTCTCAGTGTTGTGTTAGTAGCTACATCAGCACTGCAGTGTTTTTTTTTGACTTCGCAGGTATTATTAGTTAGTGACAGTTATTTTACTCAGGAGACAGTCTGACTCAGTTAAACAGAATTTACAAGTGACTTTAAGATTTGATTTGGCTGGCGTAGGTGCCAAGTGGGTGGTGTGTGTGCAACATTTAAAAGAACTACAGCCACTCTTGCATCGTGAGCAAGAGTGAACTATGCTCACGTCAGCATGCTAACGTGCTCGCAATGACAATGTTTAGCAGGTGTAATCTTTACCATGTTAAGTTTAGCACTCGTGAACCAAATTTTATGGCAATCCATCCAAAAGTAATTGAGACATTTCACAAAAACCACAAATTTCAACGTCATGATAGAGCTAGAAGAAAAGTCAGCTGATTAAGGGTGTTTAGGGTTCAACTTTGTTGTAACATGTTGACATATCTAACCGGATAAATTAAATCTTTAACCTATGGCTAATGCTAGATGACATGTGAGGGTGTCATAAGGATTAGAATTAGCATGTGGATCATGAAAGTCAATACAGAATGTCTGGACCCAACCTACCAATGGATGACTTTTACGTGAGTCGCACCACTGGTGTGGCTAAAAACATAGAGAACACCAGCAAATTCAATACGTTCTCTAGATTATTATAGATTATTTTCTAAAAATATTTGACTCAATATTGGTAGTCTGGGGGAATAATATTCAACTTGATAGCTTCATAGTATCTATGTAGTCATCTCTTTTGTATAGCTGCAAGCCCTTTTTTTAAATTAACCTCTGCTGCTTGCTGTTTCATTTCATCAGCAAAAGAGACATGTTGTAGACATTACCATGTTTAACAAACAAAAAAAAAGAAACTAAAACTAATTTTAGTTCAATAAAGAAACACCAACACTGGAGCTGTAAACCTCATATGTGGCATTCCTCCACTCCCAAGATAAAAACGTAACGGCTTTAATGATGTCATGTCCTTTACAGCAGGAGTGGCATAAATACTGTACAGCAGGTTGAAGAAGAGTCATTTGAATCCTGTCAATGATTCAGCAATGAACGACTGGGAGGGGGGTATTGATCTGTATTTGTGTGGTGGGGGTAGTTATAATCTCTTCAGTCATATTGTCTTTGGTTGCTCCAGGTACTCTAAGTGTATGCTGCAGGAATCCAGTGTGTCGCAATCATCTTACAACCCCTGCACTGTCAGGTGAACAGCTGTTTCATCACAGCAGAAGCAGCTACTCAGTGAGTTGAAGCGGATGTGTTAAAATGCTACAGGGAGAACAGACAGGAGTCTTTGTTTGTGTAGGTGAACTGATAAAAGATGATAGGCAGGAGAAGGAAGGACTGACCCCGTCATCAATTTCCCGGATGGCAACCCTTCTTTACAAAAGAAAGCAGGGTGTGAACCAACTTGAATTACTTCACCTGTTCTTGAAAGCATTTTACAGGATGTATATATACAAATAGTACAGCAGTTTACAGTTTAAAAACAGAAATCGTTAAAAACTTGCCCTTCCCAAACAAACAGTTTTATAGAACCTGACTCTAAACAAGTTGTATTTCTCAACTAGATCACGCACTATTGCTTCCTTAAAAAGCTACACAGGAAGTAAACCTACAGGATAAGTCAATCGAATGTACACAAATTTATATTGGAGAGAAAGCAAAGTCCCCCTTCTCATGATTTTTACCCTTTTTTTATATATATAAAAGGTAAAAGAAACGTACCATTGTTCTTCATACTGGATTCCTTCTCAGCCATTGGAGAGCAGTATTAACAAAGCTTAAATAACCAATAGGAATGTGAGGAGGAAGACAAAAGGAGCAGAAAGAAACAGCAACAGGAATCTGCCTGTTACACACCAATGGGACTTATGTGTCCAAAAACTGCAAAACCCTGAAAAATCTGAAAAAGCACATCTTTGCATCCATTTGGTGAATTAGCAGGGCATCAATGTGTCTCATCTTCATCTCACCACAGCTCCAGCTCCAACTTCGACCCCTGAGGCCAACTGGAGACGACGGGGCAGTTTGTCTTTCAAGTCAACTCAAATCTGTAACTTTGTAAGGTACATCCAGTCAGAGCTGGACAGAAGTTCTGTTAAATGCTTAATAAGTTCCATTTTCAGGTCTTGAGTATGTCTTTATCATTTTTTGTCTCTTCTGAGGGAAGCTGACTGTTGCCCATGTCCTGGGTAGAAGTGAGTGGCCTGGCGTTGGCCTTCGTTGACCGCTGCCGTCGCGTGCCATTCCCAATGCAGCGCATTAGGTTCTTGAAGGTTGTCCACATTTCCTCGTCCTTGTAGGAGTAGATGCAGGGGTTCATGACGGAGTTCAGTACAGCCAGGAGCAGCAGCCAGCGCTTTAATTTCATGACGTTACAACTCATACAGTTGAGGCCGTCCAGCAGCAGAACCACTAGGCCGGGAGTCCAGCAGATCACAAAGGCCCCTACAGCAAACACAGTTAGGTTGATGTAACTCTTATTTTTCTCACGTTTCCTCTTTTGTGCACGTTACAAAATTCAGAATAAGCATAGACCTATATTTACAAAAATTTGAAGAGGTATTGTACCGTCTTCCTACAGCTTTTAATTGAGTACGTCAAAAACGATCAGAAAATTATCACATTCTGTTTTATTTATTCTGTTTTGCACAGCATCCCAACTTTTCATGCAATATACCATATTATTTCTGATCTGTACAGCATTGGCATGTACTTTATGACTCATCAATAATACTGAGCAACAGCTTAAAATCACTTTGCAAGAAATCAATTAACTTTTCATTTAAGTCTTGCACACTCTCTTGTACTGGTGGGGAAATTTAACTACCAGGTAGATGCATTTATCTACTGTGAGCCGTTAAAGTAACACAGAGGTGGAGATAATATGCCTTACTTGAGGGCAGGTTTGATAAGGGATGTAAGTAATGATTAAATTTATTATTGTTCCGTCTTCAAAGCTTTTTTTTTATGACCAACAGTAAAACAACAACAACAACAACAAAGATATTCAATCTACAATGCAACAAATCATCACATTTAAAAACCTGTGACCTTAGAATTTTGGGCATTTTTTCTAAATGATGATTAATTAAAGGTTAATCGATTACCAAAATTGTTGCTGAATGTATTTCTAATAGATTCATTGCTTCAGTGTTTTTTTTTTTTTGACCAAATTGATTAAATGCTGTTTCCTACAGGCTCCTGACTGTTCAGATGGGCATTAAACCATCAAACGAGCAGACACAGATTGAGAACATTATTGTGTTAAATACTTAATGCTGTGTGTTTGGAAAATAATATGGTTGTTCACAGGGCCACTGAAGCAGCCATTTCAAACATGTTTGGACACACAACAGAGCAACCAAGAGATTTCTGGAGTAAAAGGGATGCTACAAGCTGCAACTTGTCTACCAACAGTAATGTTGACACCATGTTGCCAGCATTTCCACGGCTTCAATACATCTGCAGAACAAAAACAAGTACTGTTCTATATGGCTGTCTCTCACACACACAAGCATGAATACTGTACATGTGCACACAGACGATCTGATAGAAGTGTTGATCTCAGTTTTTATGTTTTTCACTGCTCTGAGGCCTGAAAGCCACATTTTCTCAGTGAAATTCTTTTTTTATTTTTTATACTTTTCCTCTCGTCTTTGAAGACCCACATGTTCAAAATAAAAGAGCGAGCCAATTTCATGGTCTTCTATTGGCAGTTTTTTATGTATTGAAGTTTAAAAGTGGCCTTTCTTCCCCTTTAAGCTCTGACTGAGAAAAATAAAACAAAAGACGGAGCATCGAGGGACACACATTTCACGCACATGTTTCTTCTATCAGTTGTGATTCATTTGACGATGGTGGTTGCATTGAAAGAATGAAAACAAAATCTGAATCTGCGTAGCGTAGCATAGTTTGAAGCTTCACCTAACAAACAGGCCCCAACTCTCTCGGACGCTACTACAGCTAAGCTATTAATAAAAGAAATTACAAGAGAAGCAAGAAAACACATTGTGGGAGAAGTCATTACTTATTTTTAAACACTTAAGTAACTAAATTACTGTTAAGCTGCAAATAGATACATAGTGGCAATGTCCAAATGAATTCTGCACTAATTAATTTAACCTCTGGGTTAAACAAAGCTTTTGTGGATTTTAAGCATCTCCGAACTGGTTTACCCAGTTGACATTTCTGCTTCAACACACTGCTTTTCACCTGGTTATTTGCACAAGTGTTTGATGCAAATTTATAGAATCTTTACAGGGAAATTAGCAATGACACTTGAGACACTGAGAGCAGGCTGAGGAGCAGTGTCCTTGCAGGGAGAGCTACATAATGTATTGAGCAATCTGGCAAAAAAAACAACGTTCCCAAAGTGACAAAGAACAATAAAAGACATTTATCCTGCAGGGCGACCATGCAGAGTCACGAGAACTATCTCATGGATGTTTTTATCTGGATGAGTGTATGAGGAGAGCATGAAAAAAGAAATTCAACACCGAGATGAACTCATCTGAAATGCACCGATGCTGCGGAGTTTGATGGTGATGGTTGCAGGAGAAAATGCATTTAGTACCTCATTTTGGAGCTCCAGTAGGACACAGTGGTGCAGTTCTATTGTTCCATTTTTAAAAGGAAAGCGCTGGGACAGAAACAATAGGAGTGCTGTGTCTCTATTGCAAAGTATCCTGTTGCAACACCAAAACGAAGAGTGCCAAACAATGATATATGTATAACTAATCTAGGATGAGAATGTATGAGATCAGACATTTTTTGTGCTTTGCAAAGAAGGGAGTAGTCCTCCAAGAATGAGTCGGTTAATCGATTGGCAGATGAATTGAAAATGTATTGCCTACAACTTGATGTTTAATTGTTTAAGGAATTTATAGCAGAAAAATACCAAAGCTTCTCTGGTTCCAGCTTCTCAAAAGTGAGCATTTGCTTCTTTTTCCTGTTTTACATCCTGTAAACTAAATCTCTTTTTTTTAAATTTTTTTTTTTTTACTGTTGGTCAAGGTGTCCCTTTAGGATCTGGATAACATTTCCCGCACTGGAAGATTGATCGGTTAAACAAATAATTATTTAATTGAGCATTATATGACAGAATATGCAATATGAGTGTTTTAGCCACTGGGCAGAAGAATCAAACTTTAAAGTGACACATAACACATTTACTGAAAGCGTAAGTGTTTGTGTTATTATGCTCAACGTTTTCTGTCTTGTCAGGACAACACAGGTTACAATCCGGCGTGTTTAGCAGTGACCCAGAGAACTTCCTGGACTTAATGACCTCTTTAAACCCTGACGAAACACACACAGCTGCAACACCACAGCTACTTACAGCTGACTAATGCTGAAAATGTTTGAGTCACTGCTTTATCGTAAATGACAACATTATTTTTATGATGAGCACTTACCAAGCACAACCATGACCGTCTTGATGAGCTTGATGGGTGTCCTCCTGCGGTTAATGGAGCCACTGGTGTGTGGCGTTAGCACCGACGTCTTCTTCTTGACGTAGGTGTAGATCCTTAGGTAGATGACCACCATCACGAGAAACACCACCAGGTTAGACACGGACCAGAAGATCAGGTAGCTTCTGCTGAAGATGGGAGCCAGCTGGGAGCAGTCGCTCAGGTTGCAGATGCAGTTCCAGCCCAGACTCGGCACAGCCCCCATGAAGATGGAGACGGCCCACACCAGCACGATCAGCAGGGTCACCCTTCTCTTTGTCAGGTTGCTGTGGACTTTCCAGTTCATGACGGAGATGTAGCGCTCCAGAGCTATTACCAGCAGGTTAGCCAGCGAGGCTGAGAGACTGATGTCCAGAAGACCTTGACGGATGAAGTATCCTTTAACTGTAAGTTTCCGTGACACCTCACCCGTGTTAAACATGAGGTACACGTACGCTATGCCAGCCAGGAAGTCCGAGGCGGCGAGGTTGGCAAGAAGATAGTAAAAAGGGTAGTGAAACCTCTTGTTGGTGATGACAGCAGCTATGACCATGGCGTTGGAGACCAGGATGAAACAGCAGAAAAGGGAGCCCACCACCTGCACCAGGATGAGCTGGGCTTTGTCCCATTTATCATCAGCGCCGCTGTTGTTGTAGAAGAAGCCCATGGACTCATTATAATGACAGCTGAGGTTCTGCTGGGCCATTGTTGAATCTGTAGAGATGAGAAAACATAAGAGGTAGAACTGTTCATCAATCATTCCCTGAGTTCACTTGCCAAATGAAGATTGATAGAAAACAAGATATTTGAAGACATCACCTTGGTTTTTGGAAAATTAGGATTGTAATTTTTTTCGCTATTTTCTGACATTTTTTTGACCAAACAATTGATCTAGTTATTGAGAAAGTAATTGGCAGAATCGTCATCATCAAGTATAATCGTTGTAGCTCTAAATTGAAGAATATTGAAGAATATACTGCCAGATCAGTGCATATTACATAGAGCCCAAAGTGACACCTTCACAAAGCTTTCCAACTAATAGTAAATATTATTAATAATAATAATATTAAAAAATTATTTAAAATTATTTAAAAGAAAAAGTAGAAAATCCAGATTTATCTTCTGGCATGATAAAAATAGTTGCCCATTAACTCAGTTCGCCTTTATTTATATGGCACCTTTCAGCACAGACAAATCATGCAGCTCAAAAGAAAAAAATTAAACAACAAAAGATAAAACTACACAGGACTAAAAAGTGCAACAGTAAAATGTTAAAGATCAATAAAATAAAAATAAATTAAGTTTCTACTAATCGACTAATTAGCTGATCTTTCCAACAGTGTATAGGGCTATGTAGTTTTATTATCTCTTCCTATTTTTTTTTGAGGAGGAGGAGAGGAGGAGAAAAGACTCAAGTAAAGTGCAGGCAGCTCACCTCAAATTTGTGAGTGAATGTCGCCTACTTTACTATATTCCACCGCTGGTGACTTGACTGAAAAGGCAACATGCCAATACCAACTTACCGGAAGAAGCTGCTATGAATAAAATTGAAATCAGTGGAACAGTGAAGTGAGTTTCAGTCAAGAAATATCCACAGAGTCAGTCTGGGTTTTCTACCAAACATTCCTTTGGGTCAACAACTACAGAAATGCTGCAAAACAAGACTTCAACGTAATGCACTCTAAAGTTTGCCTTCCTTCATTATGTAATTAACTTTACTACAACCTGTCCGACTTGCCTTAGAAACAGCAGCAAAGACTGGACGGGGAATTGTCACAAAGAAGGACTGACAAAAAAAGAAGCAGAAAAAAAAAGAGCAGAGAAATCACATAATGTTCCCCCACAGACGCCAAAATATAATCCCAAAAGGAGAAGAAAGAGTTACCGAGAAGCGCTATGAGTCAGGTGGGTTCACCTGTGGTGAAGGGCTGTCCGTGGTGCGTCAGTAGACTGCAAGTTGCGAAATACTTGTTGGCGACTTGACCATGACTTCCCCGGAACGGCGGACGGAGAGAGGTGACAGCGGTGAAGACAGAGGAGTTGAACGTCTTCACTTTGAGGCTTCAGCTCGGTGACGTAGAGGGCGTGTGCCACCCAGGCCCACACGTGAATTCCTCCGCTTGACCGCACGGGGCGAAAACTGTCGCAGTGAATCCGAGGGACTGGTAACGCACCGATCCGTCTATATTCGATTTATTCTCCTCAAACTGGCATTTGATTTATATTTCATTTTGAGCTCTCAAGACTATTTAGTTCACCTGGATTAGAATGTGTTTTTATCCACTTTGCTTGTTGTTACTTTATAACAGGATAATATTGTAGAATACTATTACTCCACTACATTCACTTGCAAGTTATAGTTATTTTCAGATTAAGATTTACACAAAAACATAAGCTTATAAAACATAACATAAACAGCGGTTCCCCTATTATTGGGCTTATGAGCCCTTACATTAAAGCAGTGTCTGGTTGGGGCCCCTTTGTCACGTTTCAGGGGTTGTTAGCAGAGACACATTTCCCTTTTAAACTTCTTTATATGGTTTTCATTTCACTAACCAGACTATTCAAGGCCCAGAGAGGAAAGAAAAAAAAAAGATTCAAGAAAAGTACAAAATAATAATTTGTGTAGAAGTATTTTTCATCCATCAGATTTATCTCTTGAGGGGTAAAGTACTCTGCATAATGAATGCTTTTCCTTAAGTACATACATATTGCTGATATTTTCTACTGATGTAGGTCTAATTTTTACGTAAGGCAGATTATGAATACAGGACCTTTACTTATTAAGTATTATGTTGCTGTATTGCAATTTTTTTTTACAGTAAAAGGATACAAGTACTTGTTCTGCCACTGAAAAAAGTAGTAACCCTATTCCTTGATCAGGGAGCATGGCCTATGATCACTGGGCAATTTGTTGTGTGTTGCCTTTACTGACCCCATACACTTCCCACACTCTGAACAGTCTGTACCGATTAGCCATAACATTATAACCACTTGCCTAATATTGTGTAGGTCCCCCTTTTGCCGCCAAAACAGCTCTGACCCGTTGAGGCATGGACTCCACAAGACCTCTGAAGGTGTGCTGTGGTATCTGGCACCAAGACATTAGCAGCAGATCCTTTAAGTCCTGTAAGTTGTGAGGTGGGGCCTCCATGGATCAGACTTGTTTGTCCAGCACATCCCAAAGATGCTCGATTGGATTGAGACCTGGGGAATTTGGAGGCCAAGTCAACACCTTGAACTCGTTGTTGTGTTCCTCAAACAATTCCTGAACCATTTTTGCAGTGTGGCAAGGTGCATTATCTTGCTGAAAAAGGCCACTGCCATTAGGGAATACTGTTTCCATGAAGGGGTGTACTTGGTCTGCAACAATGTGTAGGTAGGTGGTACGTGTCAAAGTAACATCCACATGAATGGCAGGACCCAAGGTTTCCCAGCAGAACATTGCTCAAAGCATCACAGTGCCTCCGCTGGCTTATCTTCTTTCCATAGTGCATCCTGGTGCCATCTCTTCCCCAGGTAAGCGACACACACGCACCCGGCCGTCCACATGATGTAAAAGAAAACGTGATTCATCAGACCAGGCCACTTTCTTCCACTCCTCCGTGGTCCAGTTCTGATGCTCACATGCCCATTTTAGGTAATAATCAATGTTATTCACTTCATCCGTCAGTGGTTCTAATGTTATGGCTGATATGTACACCGTTTTTCTCCTCCAGATCCCATCAAGTACAAGGTGGGCTGCAGTAGACAGGCAGTTTCAGTATTTGCCCTCAAACCCAACCTTTTCTGCACCTGGAGGTCTGGGGCTCTGCATGTCCAGCTTCCTACTTCACTCAGTTGGTAATCTAACATATCAGTTCATTTTACAACTCATGTTTCTCTATTCTCTATGATTTCTTCTTTCACATAAGTGCAGTTCAAATTTCCAAACAGTGAACCGTCCTGATGCACATAAATGTGTGAATTTACAAAACAGGTGGATTCCTCTTTAAATTGAGGGTTCAATGTTTGCAGCTACATATGAAAAACATTAAAAATCCCCAACACCTGCTGCCTTCAATGCATTGCTCACTACCCTTTTCCCCCAAATCTGTGTGTTTAGTTTGAGAAGGCGCACATTCATATGGACATTGTTCATTAGCTCACGCCGTGTTGAAAAGTTACAGCGATGCTTGTTGACCCAAACTAAACAGAACCTCTTAAACCGAAATCCTTACAGTGAATATCATACTCTTGTTTTTGAAAGTGATTAGACTTACTCTGGTCTCGGTTTTGACTTTGTTACTCATAAGGGTCATATTACCACATAGGAAAAATACTTCATGGGGTGGCACTTAATGACATATCGTCTTTGGTCTTATATAACCACCTCTGCTTCAGGCATTTTGTCACATCCAGGCGGAAATTAGTCAAGAGACGTTAAAATGAAGTAGCTGTATTGCATAATAGAGTAGGTCTCACTATGGATGAATATGATCCAGCATGTTGTTATGGTTCAAGCAAACATCTTCCTTTGATTTGATCAAGTTAAAAGCACAATAGTCACACTCCAACTGAGAAGTCGTGCTCCAGCTTGTCTCAACATCTAAACTCGCTGGCAGATCTGTTGATAAAAGACTGACTCACACCGTAGTTCTAATGAAGTCATTCAAAATTCCCTACTTACTCAATCTCAACCCCACTCTGAATGTGCCAGGGGCTCTCGACCTTTTGTAACTTAAGGCCCATTTCTGATTGTTAAAAACTTTTCAAGGACAATCTTCCCAAATAAACATAACGACCAAAAAATGGACAAAATAATGACAGGATTTCACATTCAACACACCATGCTTTCGGTTCAGCATCACTACCTGCCATTATGAATGCAAATGTTTTGTAGTCACCATCATATTTTCTGACCTTTGGAGCTTTCACAGGCACATTGTCTCCCACTTCACCATTTCATTTCAAAAATCAAGGGAACATTAGGTAGCTGTGGCAGAACACATTAATCTGTTCATAACATAACTGGTCATTGAAATTATGCATTTCAATTTGACATTTGTTTATTCTTTGCTTGTGAATTCTTAAAGACATTTAGATATAAAAACAGCCATCTTTGTAGATTACAAAATATAACCATTTGGTAGTACCGCTGCCTCTGAGGCCCACTGGTTGAGAATAGCGGTGTTACAGTACATAACTGAGAGAAATCTTTAGAGCACAGAAGAAATTTGTTGAACTGTAATGTTAATATTTTATATCAAGTTCCCACTAGAGCCGATATAATATTGATCAAACTACAGCTTTGACTGATTACTCAATGTGCTCTCCGACTTAAATTTTTAAAGAAAACCATGAACCAACCATGAACAAATGACCAAATTAGCTTTACTTCAATCTTTACTACAACACTTGGCAAATAAATGACATCTAGCACCGCATAATTTCACATAGCACCAGCATTGCAGACAAATGTAGAAAGCACTGTCTAGTTCTTTGGCAACCAAAACCATGTGCAGACCTTATAAAGGCCCAGTAAACTTCTCAAAAGTGCCCTGAACTCTAATAGATACTACCTCTTTGTTTCCAGTTCCAACTCAAGCTCCAGTTTCGTGTTCAAGAGAGGGAACTTGTTTGGCGTTTCATATTGCACCTCACAGAATATTTCTCCAGGAATCGCACCTCTACACGAAGGATTTTGCTGTGGATCATTTGATCTCAAAGTCTGTAACAGATGTCCTGGTCCCAGCGTCGTCCTCCTCCCTGAACCGGCAGCACAGCCGTCAGCCGGTCAGTCATCGCAATTTTCAGGAGCTCTGCAACAAGATCCAAAAAGAAGCGCGAGACGCCCAGTGTCTCAGCAAACATCTCAACAATGTAGCAACACAGTTTTTGTCATTAGTTACACATTGATCAATATCCTAAAACATTAAAGTCCAAATGGTGGCTTAAATGATTGGAGGTCATTTAATGTGTTCCACGGGCCTATCGCCTGCGTATGCATTGATCATTAGTATGACATTTGTTTTTATTAGTGAAACACATTAAAAGCCGATTTCCTCATGTTAACTACAGCTTGCTTGTTGCAGTGAAAAAAGCCCCTGCTTCATTAAGACTGAGGGAATTCGATAAGATCAGATTTCTATTCTTATGTGTATTCATGTGACATCAGCCTGGTTCAGAGCAACACTGCAATCCCAGACTGTTGCCGGGTCATTGGTTTTGAGATGTTACATCCAACAGGAATTTTAATTCAGCAGCTGTTTGTTCAGACTGCTGGAGTCTGTAAAGACTTGCTAGATTATTAAACTGTTGTTGTTGTCGAGATAATCCCCTACACAGTGGATTCCTGCGATACAAACCAGCACCAGCATGTCTCTTTATTCTCCAGGCTTCCACCTGCATGCAAGGTTTTCCCATGAAACAAAGACAGAAGGGCTGCAGGAGGAGCTCTGGATTTCTGGTGACTATCCGCTCTGAGAATAAATCCGTCAAACAAGCACTTTGAAAATGATAGCCTTGTCACCATACTTCTTGAACACTTTCTCGTGTTTAGCGGTTTGTGCTCAAAACAAACAGCCAATTATGTTCCTGTTACATCAAATCTGTAAACATTTTTCCATCATCTTGGTGAGCTGCAGAACATTTCACTGCTGGATTGAGTTTGCCGAGCACGTCTCTCAGACTCTCTGTTCCACAAACTGCTGCAGCCGTTTGAGGATGTGAATGTTTTTTCACAGATAGCAGGAAGATGTGTCCTCAACTTTAGGTTTTATTGTATTTATATGTTGCGTCTATGCACGGTTTATAGCACTCCCTTTGTAAAATCTCTTTCAGGCATAATATCCATTCTGATTGAGCTTCTTTATCATACTGTGTAATCACAGTAAAAGTCCAAAGGCATTCAATTCTTAAGACTTTTAGGTTAATATTTGTGTCCTTGTTGAAATCTGAATAGCCATTTCAGTGACTCTTGTGCCATAAGACATCATTTCAACTGACAAACTTGAAAAAATATTGGCTCCAAATAACAGGTTTTAAATCCGAGTGGAGGGTGACTCTTGCCCCTACACTTGCTTTCCAAACAAGACTTACCGACTGCAGCAGAAGAAAACAGCGGGAAGAGGCTAATTGTATGCAGATGAAATTTCATCCAGTAATACATTAACATGTTTACCGAGAGAGCTGATCCAATTTTTTTGTGAGCACAAGAAGATAAATGAAATTTGGTCATGTCAGAGGCTGCAAATGACCGCAATTACAGAATCCGTGTAACTTCACAAGAGTCCTCATAATGACTAAAAGTCAGGCCAGGTCTATGCTCATCTCCACAGAGAAGATGCGTGTTCAATTGTCAGTGGTGTATTATGTTTCACTATTACACATTAATACATAATGGCTCTGTAACTGAGACCAAACTTCCTTAAGACATCCAGAGCAGGAAAACCGGATTGGTTCGGTGACGGAAAATGGCTTTGGAGCATACAGGAAAGTCTGCAGAGTTAGTAGTGTTAATGTCTGGTAAAACAATGATAGAAGAAGCCTAAAAGGGAAAACTGATACTTATGTACTGTAAGAAAAAAAAAAGCATTTCCATCTTTTACTGTATTCAGTTGTTTAACGTCCTTTTGCATTCATAAAATGGACAAAACAGGGAAAATAAATATTAAAAAGTTCTAAAACATTTTAGGAAACTTTATGAATGCAGAACCAAAAGCCAAAGTCACACACTGCAGTCTGGTGATGTACTGCTGTTAATTGAGCTTAGTAACTTTATCATTTAGTCGAAACAGACAGTTAAAGAGGATGCAATGACTTTTCAACAAGCGCCATGTTTTGCATAAATACCACACTGTCCCTTAAAAATGGATGCCGTTAAATAAAAAAAGATACGCAAGTCATTATGCGGAAGTATAAGGAAATAATTGTCAGGAATGTCACCTGATTACAAAAGGTGGTGATGAAGAAACAGATGATACTGTTTTAAGTCCTTCTACAAAACACCAGAGAGCCCTTGAACTAAACTGCACACCACACTAAAGGCAACTGGAGTTAAACCTTCACCACTGAATTAAATAACTCTTTCCTAATTAGCCACCGTGATTCGACAAAACTTTTCTAGCTCAACTCGCTGAGTCTTAACTGAGTGTTGACCATGGCCTGTTTATTTGGGAGGCAACGCAGCAAAGAGGGAATGATGGCTGGGGGGTGAAAGAGAGGGGGGGGGGGGGGTTCTCAGCATACAGCCTCAGTTTCTCTGTAATCAGCCCATCACTGGGTGTGTCTCCATAGCTCCCACCACTAATTTCATTGCTCTCAGACCACGTAAGAGCGAGCCAAACCACAGCGTGGAGGAAACTCCGCTCCAGTCTGCTGATGATAGAGATTGGCTCATAGAGAAGGAATGAGCAGAAAACAGGGACGTATAGAAAAATACGATGGCTTGCTGTTGCAACAGGGTGCAAGCAAAGTTTCTACTCAGAAATGTTACTGCATGTGATGCTTCTTCGTTTGGGTGATTTACTCAAAAAGGGACTGACTGAGGTTGATAAAGGCACATGTTAATGTGATAGTGTGTGATATTTTCTTAAAACCTGCTCGCCTCTTTCTACAGCTGCAGTAATCAGTTGATTACCCCTCAGTTGAAGTACATCAGAATAAATTGAAGCATAGACTGATTTTATCAATCTCACAGGAGAAAACATGACTACATTTTCTGTGAGGGTCAAGAGTTTAAATGATTGTCAAGAATAGAAGATGTTTTTGGTGTGAGGCAACAGAATAATGGTTGTAAAACTGATCAAAGAAAGAAAAAGTTTGAATAGTCGACAAACGTCTCACTGTAATGTGACGAAGGAAGGAAAGAAGACATTACTGAGCACGTTTAAAGTGTCAAATTAACCATCAAAATACAAGTGAAAGAACAAAATTCGGACTTGCCAACACGCTGCCCTTAAGCAACAAGGATTATAACGATAATATCACTCATGTTTGAGTGATGAGAAGTCATGTTTGTACAGTGCAGCTTCCAGGTGTGAATGTGTGAGCAGAACTGTGTGAATAAAAGGCATCAGTGAAAAGTATCATAGTATGACTGTAAACATACCGTTGACAGCAGCTGAACAAAGAGCATGTGAGGTGAACATTTTTGTGACGGTTCTCCACTGCATCAGGAAGATCTGCCTGCTCTCTGAGGAACTTCTGCAGGTCCGTCAACGGTAATCCTCCCTTTTGGTGGTTCTGTCAGTAAAAACACAAAGAAATGCAACGGTTAATATAGACTTCTTAGCAAAGGACTATGTGCTCTAAAGCTTGCGTTAAATTTGCATTAGAGCTCCAACAAACCTGCATTGCTGCAACCAGTCAGTGTTTGTAATTTTAACTTGGAAAATGACAGAAAATTAACTTACTGTTGTTTTGATAATCATTTCAGTCAATTGACTACTTGGTAAATCTCTAATAATTTCATTCATAATTGTGGCAGATTTTTCTGTGACATCGTTGTTGTCAAGTAGTTACCAGCTGTAGCTGTTATGTGCCCATAACAGCTCATCCCTACCGAACTCCCTTTCTTGTTGTAAGAAGACTTAATGTACCTTGACAGTCTCATAAGAGTCGGTGATGAGGGCGATGAAGAGCGACAGCACCATGTAGATGAACATTGAGATGAAGGTGTAGAGGTAGGCTCGGCTGAAGAACCACACCAAATTGTTCTTGTCCTTCAGCTCGGCGAAGGTAGCGAACATGTCGTCGCCATTCAACAGGGAGAACAAGCACTCCGCTACACGACTCAGCTTCTCAAACTAGAAAGATGGAAGAGGAGACATTTTTGCAAAAATTATTAGCAGCAGTTAAATCAGGCTCCTATAATGATTTCAGATTTTTTTTTAAAAAGGGACTGAGCAATCAAAACTGGACGTAGCTTCACTTCAAGGGGTTGTATGTAGATCTGTAATGATTAGTTTTATCATTGAATAATCTGCTAATTATTTTTTTCTGTTGTCAAAAAATTGTTGTTATTCACTTCATTATTTTTTGTTCAGTCAACAAAACCTAAAAACACTGCATTTTTATTTGAAAAATAAACGATTCATCAATGCTCAAAATGGATCTCATCTAGTAACAAGTCAAACTGTTTGGAAACCACAAGATGAGGGATGTAGCCACATGCTAAAAACTGGAAAGTCCTATTTCAGATTAATAGTCATTAAAATGTTTGGAGGTTTTTGTGTTTGTTTTTTAAAGACGTCCATCACAATTTTCAAAATCTCAATCAACACTCTGAAACATAACAACTGGAATCAGGAAATGTTTTGATTTTTGCTTTGAAAATAAATGATTGATCACTGATCAAATGGTGATAATCATTTCTAATCTAGTAACAAGCCAAAAAGGTTGGGAACCACAAGACAAGGGATGGAGTCGTAAGCCAAGTTATTTAAGATTCTTAATTAGATTACCAAAATTAATAAATGAGACATACAAATGTACTGAGAAGTGTGTTCGAGAAAACATGTACACCTGGTTTAAAACATATCTTGTGCCTGTATCCTGTGCAATTTTCAATAACCATCTTTTGAGTGTAGATTTAGCATTATTTCTTTCAGCGCATGTACAAAGTAAAATGTTGGTCCTTAGATAGGGTTACAGACAGAAACATAACGATTGGTAGGGGTGGAATGATAAATACAGAAAGGCAAACAAAGAGACAGATGGCCAAGAGGCCACACAGGAAGATTATGGGAAAAAAAATGTTTATCCAGATTGTGATAGCATCTTAATACAACATCCCACTACGTATGGATCCAGGCCACAGCACTTGACGACGCGTGGGATGGCAAGTCCAAAGACATCCTCTGTTTATTCCTTCAGTAAATACACAGAGGAGCCGACAGCATAGAACAGGGGACTCCCCCAGCCGACGCAATATAAATATCGTGACCAAGCATCAGTTGATGTGTTGTTGGACACACAAGGAACTGAAACCGTTTTTTTCAACTGCAGGCGTAGCAGCACTCCTGGTCACCGTCACTTCCACCGCAAGAGATATAATCAATATAACACCAATCTTAAAATATAACATTTTCTTATGGGTTAAACATGAAAGCATGGGTGCATTTAACAACTAATCATCTGAACTGTTCACGATACAAATTCAAGTTGTAACAAAAGCATCATTATTGGATATGATTCTCCCCACAAGTGTTGGTTGAGCTACAGGCAGTGAATCTTCAGCAACCTTACGTAAACTGACCTGACAAACACCACAAATCAGTCCTCAACTTATTTACAGTAGTTACTCCTCTTCAGTTTAAAATCATCAACAATCTTCCATCTGGTCAGTGAGGCGTCATTTGGCTTGGCACGAGCACTGCCTTGTTTAGACGCTTACTGCATGCTCGGACTTCCATAAATAACTTATCTTAACTGGCAAATATGTTTTGTCGATTTAAGATTATCATCATCTAATCCTGCAGGAGGACCTTTGTTGGATGTCATCCCCCATTTCTCTCCCCTTATTTCCCTTTTCCTCTACACTGTCCTCCGTCTAATAAAAAGGGAAATAACTCCCCCCAAAAATTTTAAAAAATGTATATATATGGTCATTTCAAACAGAGAAAAGGCTGTGAGAGTATATATATATATGTTTTTAGAATGTGTATCCCAGTGTAAGATTTTCAAAATTTGGTTTTAAGGACAGAAAGCTGCTCTCATCTTATCTGGAGGTTTCATGGACAGAACAGATACTGACATCTAGTGGTTGTAAATTCAGAGTCTAAACCAGCCATCCATTATTTATCACCACTTATCCTATTCAGGGTTGTGGGGGGCTGGAGCCTATTCCAGCTGACATTGGGCGAGAGGCAGGGTACACCCTGAACAGGACACACGTACATTCACACCTATACGGGCAATTAAGAGTCATCAATTAATTTAGGTTAATTTGGTTTTGCTGTCGTCACAGAATTAGAAAACATCAAATGTGCCACATGTAAAAAAATAAATAAATAAATCTTTTAAAATTCAGATACGCATGGAGAAATATCTCAATGTTCTAAAAAGACTTGAAATTGCTCCAGGACAAGGAAGTCAAAAAGGAATTTTTGCAGTTTCCTGAATTTGCAGGACATAATATTAACACTAATTCAAAAGCTAAATAACCATCAGAGAAAGTCTGATAAGTTGCAGTTTACTGCAAGTGAAACAATTAGCACCAATCACCTGCATTAGTTTATTTAAATAGGGTAAACATGGCACAGAACACCTGTATTCATTAACTGTGATACACCGTAATTAAAATTTAGAAAACACTCAATATTTCACAGTTTGAATGTCACTTAATATATGCAGACTGAGTATGGTAATTACACAGATTTTTCCCAATCACGTAATGCAGTTTTAGCCATTTTAAAGACGTGCGCACACACGTACATTTGGGAGTTCAATGTTATGCAATATTTTTGCTGTGGCTTTGGCAGTTCTGCAGGAACAAATAAGAGCAAAGTCAGTAAAAAAAAGTCCTGATTTCCTCACAACAGCAGCCAGCACAGTGATTCAGACCTGCTACTGTACCATCATACACCAACTTCTCTAATCCCCGTCCACCAGGCACCCACAACCTCTGCTCTTCACAAACCAGTTAGTTACCTTCTCATGGTATGGTCCCAGTACAATCCACCCACAGAAGGTGTAGCCGAGGTAGATCATGCCGGCACAGCAGCAGAAACGCAGGACTTTGGGGAAGGCCACTTTCATGGTTAAAATTAACACCTAGACGCACAGGAAAGTTTGGAGACATGAAGTTAATTGTCCAGCCACAACTGACTCATGAAAGAATAGTTGAAGACATTTGATTAGGGATGGAAAAAGTACATTTTTAAGACTTGTAATTAGAATTTGTGTGCCTTAAATTTCCAAAAAATGTAAAGCGTTAATAATATACCGACTTGTAAAGCATCGACTGTGGTTAATCTATACTCTGAAAACCAGATTTGGCCAACTAGCTACATAGTTGATGTTGCAAGGAAAGCACATGTAGAATAAGAGACAAGGTTCACAGACTCACATTGTATTTCTCAAAGTATCCCAGGTACCTGATCACACTGATCCACACCATTAATGTAGACGTACCCAGGAAGATGCTGCACACATCGTAACTGGTCAGATTCTACAGAGAGGAAAAAAAAAGAATCACAAAAAGCACTGAGAAAGCAGTTTGATCTTAATCTAGGCCTAGTCTTTACTAAACTGTGCAGGATTAGCAAATATTTAGTGTTGATGAAAGTGGAACTCCCTAGGAATGTTCTATCAATTGATAACGTGTGACATAATGTGACATTTTAAAGACTTTGCTATCATTTCAGGAGTTAGAATCATTTTCATGGTGGACGTTTTGAATTGTCAAATAAAAAAAAGAACACGTGGAATTAATGACATTAATGATGACTGCATTCGATAAAGGTGAGCCATTTCCAAGGCTCTGGTATTGGGCATGCTGAATGGAGCAATTGTTAAATGTTTCCTGCTTTGACAAGCCAAAATATTTGAGATGATACAAGGCGTGCATTTTACCATCAAGAGTCATCCTCAACAGCAAACTAAAACAGCAGAAGACCAGCTGTGCTCTAAAACAAAAGCTTCAGTTGAGGAGAAGTGTATGTGTGTGTGTGTGTGTGTGTGTATAAATAGGACTTGTTTATCTCTACTTCTGGCTGTTTAGGGTTAAAAAAAACAACAAAAAAAAACATAACAGCTATAAAAAAAAAAGGACAGACAGTCAGGTTAAAATAAACAGATCTTTACAGTGTCCACACCGAGTGTTTTCACTCAAAAGTCCACCAGACAGTGAGATACTCCCTGAATTTTAATTCCCAATGGCTTAATAGATCACAGGATATAAATTAAAGGTGATGACATGCATCCAAGTCAGTACACAGTAACCTGGCACATGATTGCTTTTACCTTTGCTTGTATTTCGATCTTCAGTATGGTTCCGATTATGGCCAAGAGGTCGCTGACAATGACCAACACATACCAGCCATTCAGAAACTCCATCTGGTCAGTGTCACACACTCTACGACTATAGTTCTCTTGCAAGAATCTGGAAAATCTCTGAAAATACACCAATGCAAGTTAAGTCTCTTATAGAAAAAAGATCACACAACACGGTATCAGATTTATAGTATATAAACATAATAAGTAGAAGGAAATAAGACGAGGAAAGTGATAAAGAGTGAAAAGTTCTGAACCAGAAACTATATTGAAAAATATGTATATTTAGACCAAAGACTAGAAACAGGATAGACTGACCAGAAATAGAAAACTCCTTGTATGATATTGTACAGTGTGACAGCTGACCTGGAGCAACCTGACAGCCAGTATTATGGAGCGGGTACACAGCACGGCTGATGTGAGGCAGACAATAATGACGAAGCTGTCAAACACCAGAAGATAGTGTGTGTTCTTCTGAGCTGAAACAGAGATAACGTGTGTGTGTGTGTGTCTGTATGTGTGTGCACATGTATGAGGATTCACCTCTTACACAGCTCCCTCACACTCATTCCTGATAACTACAAGTTAACAGGAAAACGCCCAACAGTCAACAGTAAAAAGCACAGCATATTGAATTATTTGACACACACACGTATATATACACCATTACAGTAATGTGTAAATATTAGAAATATCTAGCATTTGCATATTAATCTTTCTCTGTACTCTAGAACAGCAAACATGTACAAACTGCTATAATCTGTTCCGTTTTTGCCCTTTATGTTTACATCTTTTTTGTAATCAATTTCGCCATCAGGTCAGGTAATTAGACCTTACCCGTCCCAGATATCTTCCAATCTTTACATGCAAAACTTTGAGTCTCCATTTCCAGGAATATTTTCACCTTTCCACTGTGATACTGGTTGTCAAACATTATCTAGAGACAAGAAGGCAAGGAAAGCAGATTAGTAAAACGATAAGAAAAGCAGTTGTCTTATCAGACACTGTGCGAGCGATACGTGTCAACAGTAGAACAATGCATCTTTGTGTGTGAACGGTCACAAAGTTTCTTGAAGTTGCCCACACTATATCTCTCACTAATGAAAGGTATCAAAATGTCCACCTGGATCTCATCTTCTTACATACACTTCACTTCCTAATGACCGATAATATGGCTGAACCGTACTGTAACGTGGAAAGAGTAGCAGTCAGGCAACTCCCGAAAACGCACGGTCTGAAGGTTGATTCCTTTCAGCTGGAATGTTATCTTGATGTCAACAAGCCTGAAAGTGAAATGGAGGGTTTTAATGCACTTCAGAGACAAGTGAATAATGTGCATTAGCTGCAGCCATACACAGTACAACAATGGATGATGCATACCTGTAAAAGTCCAGATCAAAAAAGGATTCATTCTGGGTTTTCCATTGGTTTGCAGTCTTTGGATCATATGACAAGCATTCTGAGAGGAGATGAACAAAGTGAGAAAATTAACATCGAGATGTTTTTTCATGTGTCCCTTTCAATATGTGTAATTGGAAGACTGCATCTGTTGGTTACTTCTGCTTTACAATAAAATAAACAAACCTTCAATTATTCAGGGAATTTTTATTGAGAAGACTCTTTTGCCCTGATCACACACACAGTTACAACGGGAAGCCACCCAGTACTCCCGCAGTCTGATCTGCTGGCCACTGAGCAGCTCCACTGGAGCAGTTGGGATTAAGGGCCCTTCAGTGGTGGTAATGAGGTAGTTTGTAATATTGTTTCACATAATGTTGGTTATTCAGTACTTCAGGTTCTACCATTAAAATTATGGTTAAACCTTTAAAGTGTAATATTAATCTGAATTCTTAAATGCATTGTGCGTCTCTAATTGACGTTTTATACATCAGAATTTTTATATCTATTTTTAAAACAAACCGGTAATTAAGGTTGCAACAAAACTCTAAAATTACAGGGGTGGTTTGAAGCAGAAAGTTTGAGAACAGAACAACAAGTGTGACTGAGATACTGACTGTCTAAAAGAGCTGTGATTTTACTGGTCACCTGATCATTAAAGAAAACACATAAATGTCTCCTCTCACCTGTCTCCAGCTGACTGTCTATGTCATAGGCCTCATTTGAGGGCTCCACACTGCTCTTTTTGTAGTACTCTTTACAGACTATGAGAGGCAGCAGCTTGCCGTCTGCATCCTCAGCATAGTTGATGGGACCCACAGCGAGCTGGCCCAACTGGCTGTACTATAAATAACAAAAGCCTCAGGTAAAACATACCGTCTCATGGTGATTAATATAAAAATGTGGGAGAGAAGCTGCCAACTGTCATATCACAAAACAAATTCTACTGAAATGAGATTTTAAGTGACTGAAGAAAACATGGCAGCCTTTTCCACAAGATAACCAGATAAAATTAAAACGGTTTAAATCATATTAAGTTTACATCAACATAAAGTACAAAGACAAGATATTTAATGTTCAACCTGATAAACTTTATTGTTTTTGTATGCAAGTAAACACAAAATGCAGTTTTTAAATGATTTCATTTATTGAAGGAAAAAAAGCTATCCAACCCTACCTGGCCCTATGTGAAAAAGTAATTGCCCCCTCAGTTTCTAAATCAACCAATTAACT
>JBBPCS010000375.1:9291878-9302352 GCA_037974645.1 Hollardia meadi
GACCCAATAAATATAACAGTTAGCCCTCATGTATATGAAATTAAAATGAAATAGTTCAGATTTTATTGTAAATGTATTTTGTACACTCTTTTCCTTTTGTTTCGGGGGCGGGGGGTGTTGGCCTGCCCCCGCTGCTGAAAAAAATCCTAGATCCTTTAGACACTATTTAAAGGTTAGTCACAGTAAAGAAGCACTATTTTAGTCTAAAGCAAGATAAATTTGATTTAATTTTAATGTATTTTAAAAAGAACTCACCTGAACGTCAGTTTGTGAAGGCCGCCCTTCTGCTGGAGACTTTGATGCTCCACTGTCTCTGCTCGGTTCATCTTTAGGAAGGTTTTCATTCACTTTCTGTGGTTTAGTCTCTGATTGACATGAAACAGATTCGGTGGGTTTAGTTTTTGATTGGGCTCCATTAGCGCAAACACTGCTAGCACTCGCTCCTGCTAGCTCCTCTTGCATCTCCTGCTGGTTTTCTGAATCTGACTCCGCGGAGAGATTGTGCTGAGCATCCATCTCATCCTCAGTGTAGGGACGCTCGGCAGTGTGTAGTGTCTCAACAACCACCTTGGCTGCCTCTTCCCTGGTTCTGTTGGGTCGCCTCTGATGAGCCTGGTTCCTCTGTAATCTGCCACCTGCGGCGAGGTGCCTCTGGGCACGTTGTGGTGCTTCCCCTCCTGCTAAGTGGTCACAATCCTCGATCGCCTGGAGGTGATGCTGCGGTTGCTGCAGCTGGGGAGGAGGTGGATCCCGTTGAGGGCCGCGGAAAGGAGCCATGATGCCATATTGGAAGGATGCCTGCACACCTACATACGTGAATACCTGTGGAAGAGTCAAATAAATATGCTGGTATAGAGAAACATAGTCAGTTTTATTTATTTGCATGTGCTAATTTATCTAGGGTCCTTACCACAATGATGACCACCATAGTGATGATAACTGGGATCTGCATTGTAACCGGTAGATCTTTGAGGAGGGCTCGAATAAAATCACTGATCCCCTCACCAATGTGCTTCAGCGGCTCTGTGATGAAGGTTACGATGGTAACAGAGATCGCCTTAACAGAGGGGGATGAATAAAATGTAACTTTGTATGTGCCATTACCACACCTATAAAGATATTCAAAACTAATACCAATTTAAAAGTAGCATAGTTTAGTAAGACTGTGGATATGAATTGGAAAATATTTATATGATGGAGCGAAATGCTTCATTCCGTTTCCTCTATAAAACTGGAACATCAAACATTATGCTGTGATGTCTTAAAACAAAGGTAATAGTAATAGTCATTATTAAGTCACGTTTTTTTTATACGCAGCATAATATAGCCTTGTATATGCATTCAAAAAACAAACTTGTCATCATAGTGACCTACCTTTGTTGGAGGTACCAGCAGAAGGGGGTTGACAAAGAGGACTTCATAGTATTTCTTACAAGGGTCATCTTGAAGAGTCAAGGTGCTTCGGAACCACTCTGCAAGGAAACAAAGACCAAAGTAGCAGGGGTGTGCCATATAGTAATGTTCATAATAATATAAGGATCATTTTTAATATGGTAAACAAATTCATATTGTGACAATGGCTATATTCTGGCTTGTTGACATAATGGCATTATACTGACACACACATAGCAACAACAAGCATGGCTGAAAATGAAAGCAACACGGCGAAGAGGTTAGTTCCAAAAACGGGGAGTAACTTCAGTAGTGTGGAAGGGATTTGAAGATCAGATGTACAACAAACCACAGTAATATGTAGGAAGAGCAAGAAGACTGTAACAACAAAAGGGGCAATACAGCAAACTTATTTCACCACCTCAAACATGGCACAGGCACCCAGTTGAGTACTGGGAGAGTCAAAAATCCTGCAAGGAGAGTTCAGTATTGTGAGCAGGGAAAAAGCTTTAAATGACTGTAAGCTACCTGCTCAGCAACAAATGGCAGGTAGGTAAAGTTAGCGACTAGCTGGTTAACACAGTGGAGCATTTAGCAGCTAAAGAGCCAGAAATTTCCCTCAGGACAGGGTGGAGATCACACAAAAAAAAAGAATGAAAAGAGAGTGAATATTGGACTTAGACAACAGCAAATTATAATGTTTTTCAGTAACTGCTGGATGTGTAAATAAGAAACTGTTTGCTAACAAGTTTGATGTATCAACTTAAAAGGTGTGCCGATATGTCTGTGTTTACAAATTGTTTGTTTCCGCTGCCCCAAAATGGGCAAAAGATCAGTTATTGCGGGTTCAAGTATTATTTTATGGGTTGAGAAATTTCTCCTTCTTTCGAAACTAAATTAAATCAAGCAGTGCCACAAAGCTGAAAAGTGGTTTTGTGTTTTTTCAAAAGTTGACAGATACACAGGTTTTTACAGGAGAAGCCATGATGTGTAATGTACATTGAAACTTGTAAATGGCTCACCTTTCAAGCTATCACTCCACTCAATTTTCTTCACTCCAGTGCATTTTCCACTGATGCCATCCAGCTTCACCATGTTTTTTTGGTGCTCCGCAAAGGCAGTCTGGGAAAAAAAGGTATTACAAACTCATCTGTCTTAAAAAAAAAAAGAGGCATTTAATAATGGCAAAACAGGAGCAAGAGAAGTGAAAGAGCTCTTCTTCACCTTGTACATGTAGACCCAGTTCCAGATAATACTGACGAAGAAGCACACAGCAAACAGTCTGCTGAACTGCACAAACCATGACACCTTTGTCCACAGCTGAGTGCATATGATGGCCACTGTGACCAGAACACACAGCCCTAGCTGGAAAACAAATGGAGAGGACAGGGTACAACTTGACTGCTTGCACGAGATGGAAAAGCACCTGTAACACAAACTATACACCAAAAGCATTTTTTAAAAACTCATATAGAAGTGGCAAAACATCTGAAACACTCACCACAATGACTCTTTCCAGAAACCATGACCCGGTTACACAAGATAATCTACAGACCTTGTTATGAGCAGTTTCATGAAGGAACTATTTTCTTTCTGTATCACTGCGAGAAGGAAGACTTCATCTACCCATGGATGAGGGGCAAGCTAACTACGCTAGTTAACATTACATCTATGCCAAGGAGGACGCCATTAATGTTTACATCCCAGTCACAAACATGAGCCTGCTGGCCACGTTTCCTTCTGCACACTGACACGTGATGGTGTAGTATGGTAGAAAGAAAATTGTTCCTACATGAAACTGCTCCAAGCAAGGTCTGTGGATTATCTTATTATCAAATGTAGTGCCTTCTAGTTCCAACATATTTACGAGAAGGTAGACATCTCTACAGCCATCATCTCCAAAACTCCAAAAATAAATAGCGCTACAGATAAGAGGAATAATATGTACTTTTCATTTTGGGGTGAACTGTCCCTTTAAGCAACCCGCTCTTTGATCTTCTCACAGCCAATTATTTGTTTCTCCTGTTTGTGTTTGTGTATGAAAAGTAACAGTCTAATTTTTAGGTAACATGTGACTGAAGTATCTTCATGAACACTTACTTTTAATAGTGTGTCGAGCTCCACACCAAAGGTGTCTTCAAAACGCCACTTCCATGCTTCATAGTTATGTGGTCTGAGATTCACCAGTATCTGACTGATGGCATTGTCCAGAGCCCCGGTTCTCCAGCTCTCCTCACCCTCCAGAAGTGTCTGAATCTCTGTCATGGATTGTCTGGACAGTTTGATTTTGGCATCATAGAGGACATCCGCAGAGTCACTGGGCTGAGTAATGAAGGAGAGGTGTGTTAAAATGGCAATGCCCCATTTTCTACTGCATTGTGCCAAGTGCATTTGGGTCCTGTTTGAGTACGCTCAAATAGAGCTTGAAACATCAGGGAAGTTACATTTACCTCTGCAAACTTTGTCAAAAGTAAACCACAAGATGATTGCATGAAATGTTTGGTAAAAGGTGTTTACGATTAGCAAAGACGGGTTTAAAGACAGTATAATACATGTGAAATGACCACGTACCATACCAACTCTTTGTATTTCTTTCAGGAGTCTGCTAAGGAATCGCTTGAACACTGGAGTGCATGTAGGCTGCTGTGAGATGAGCTTGATTCTCATCTTATGTTCTTCAATCTGAATGAAAAAACAACATTTAGGATGCTTGACTGATTCTGTGAAGGTCGGTTTTCCCCATTTACCATAGACATTCAGCGTGTTGCTAAAGGACAATCAGCAGGGCATATGCTTGTTTTCAAGAGGACTTGCTGGTTAAATGATGAAGGTCAGCGTCTCTGATGATGTCTCCAGCCACCTTGTGCTCACAGCAACATTACGGAAAGGATGCGACAGCGATCGTCCTCGTTATGAGAAAAATCCTCTTTGTTTAGCTGGAAGCACAAGTCTTGTCTGAGGAGAAGTCTCGCTATGAAATATTCCAGGAGGCGAGCTGCTGCAGTTATTGGTCATCTAGACTGTTAAAATCAGCTAAATGTTCAGAATTAGAATCGGAATCAGAATCGGCTTTATTGGCCAAATATGTATGCACATACAAGGAATCCGGTTTAGCAGAGCTCTGAATGTACTTACACAGAAAAAAAGAAAACAAAAAAGACATACATTTGGACAAGGACAATAAAACTGAGCAATAAGTTAAAGGGGTTGTACCAAAATAAACAGTATATACAAAGAGTGGTGAGTGACTACACATATACATTTACATATACGTTTACATATTACACATATACATTTACATATTTGTTTTATTTACATTGTGCAACAAAAACAGCATTTTTAGATGATAAATAATTCACTGTTCATTAGGGTGACGGCCTGTGGGAAGAAACTTTTCTTGTGTCCAGTTGTTTTGGCGTCCAGTGATCTGTAGCGCCTACCAGAGGGGAGAAGTTGGAACAGTTTGTGTCCAGGATGTGAGGTGCCTGCGGTGATGCTTCCTGCCCGTTTCCTCAGTCTGGAGGTGTATAAGTCCTGAATGGAGGATTTTTTTCTGCAGTTCTGATTGTCCGTTACAGTCTGTTCTTGTCCTGTTTGGTGGCTGACCCAAACCAGACAATGATGGATGTGCATAGAACAGACTGGATTATTGCAGTGTAGAAATGGATCAGCAGCTGTTGAGGCAGGTTGAACTTCCTGAGCTGACGCAGGAAATACATCCTCTGTTGCGCCTTCTTGATGACTGAGGCTATATTAGAAGTCCATCTTAGGTCCTGGGACATTGTGGATCCCAGAAACCTGAAGGTTTCAACAGAGGAAACAGTGTTGTTGAGGATGGCGATAGGGGGCAGTGTTGGGGGGCTTCTCCTTAAGTCCACTGTCACCTCCACAGTCTTGAGCGTGTTCAGCTCCAGGTTGTTCCGACTGCACCAGAGGACCAGCTGTTCAACCACCCATCTGTATGCAGACTCGTCACCGTCTCAAATGAGGCCGATGACTGTTGTGTCATCTGCAAACTTCAGGAGTTTAACAGACAGATCTCCTGAGGTACAGTCATTAGTGTAGAGGGAGAAGAGTAGGGGGGAGAGCACACATACCTGGGGGGGCTCCAGTGCTGATGGTCCGGGTGCTGGATGTGATTTTCCCCATCCTCACCTGCTGCTTCCTGCCTGTCAGGAAGTTTGTGACCCACTGACAGATGGAAGCTGGCACAGTGAGCTGGGTGAGTTTGGAGTGGAGGATTTCAGGGATGATGGTGTTGAATGCAGAGCTGAAGTCCACAAACAGGATCCTTGCATACATCCCTGGGTGATCGAGGTGTTGCAGGATGAAGTGCAGTCCAATGTTGACTGCATGTTGCATCCACCGACCTGTTTGCCCGGTAGGCAAATTGCAGGGGGTCCAGCAGGGGGCCTGTGATGTCTTTCAGGTGAGTCAACACCAGTCTTTCAAAGGATTTCATGACCACAGACATCATGAAGCATGAGAGGACTTCACACAGCTCCAGTGATTTGTTGAAGATCCGTGTAAAGATGGGTGTCAGCTGATCAGCACAGAGTTTCAGACAGGAGGGGGACACAGTCTGGGCCTGAAGTTGCCCCTAAGGATTACGTTGCAGCCATTGCAGGTGTGTCGTGGCTATCAGCTGAGACTATTTACTGGACCAATTCCAAAACTTCTGGTAAGTATGAATCATTTACACATCCAAATATATAAACACAAGGCCCAGGTTTAAAGATACAGAAATTCCCCTTTAATCTTTGCCGAATGTTCTTATTTGATGCAATGCTTCTCTACTGTTTACACAGAAAAATGTCTAAAAGGATGGTAAATGTCTGCAGTAAAATAAACATTCAAATGCATTCAAATGTAAAAACAGTTGCAAGTGTAGACAAAGATTTTAAGGATTTAATTGCCATTGTCTGCGCTGAACATTTTGTGGTAAAGTCATACACTGCATTCCTATGATTGGTTTCCTCAGAAGAACTGTTAACAAATGCTTAATAAACCCTGAAACCACCAACCTGTTTCTGTAGATCTAATATTTGTTTGTCATACGGCGTCTGCTGAGCCTGGCTAGAGTCTTGAATATGCTCTCGTCTTTCAGTTGGCACATTGGGGTAGTTTGCTGGCTGCAAGGCATACATACACACACCCTGACTGTCACAACAGATATAGCAACATGGCTTCAGAGCATTCATGGCAATAGCAATGTTAGCAAATGCAGTTTGGTCAGTGTAACGTAATCATTTAAACCGCCCAACCTCCGCAGGCTTCCTCATCGTTTTGGTGCTTGGATCGTAGTTGAGCATATCATAAGGGTCTATCCAGTCGTCTTCTACCTGCTGTCCCGTGGCAGCCAGCGTTAGGCTGCATATTAGGACAACGAAGAGCATGCTGGCAGAGAGAGAAGGGTACATTGCCTAACTTAGCGTTCAATGATGAAGTAAAGCCTAATTGGCTAACAAGACTCCCATGAAAGTGAAAGCGATTACAGGTGGCTAACGATAACGTTACTGTAAGCTAGCTGAAGTTTAAATAAATAAGGTTGAACCACAGCTAATGGTAGCTGCTACGATCATATCAGACCCTGCAGAGTAAAATCTAAACAGCTCCGGTTTGCAACAAGAAGTTATCACAACCGAGCTGCTTGACGAGCGACCCACTTCTTCTTCTTCTTTTTTAACGGCGGTTGGCAACCAGCGTAATAGGCGCATTACCGCCACCTTCTGCTCCGGAGTGTTGACCAGAGACTAAATCCCACCCATTAATCCAGTCCGTCTCATAAATTTAAAAAACGTTTGTCGCTCATACCAGGCAGGTTCATTAAAGATTTAACGCTGAATTACTGAACTCCAGTCTTCCTTCATATGTTTTCTTTCGTGATCATATCTAATACACTCACTCAATAACTACACAAGTTACAGTCTCTTCGACCTGACAGTGCTCGCATAAACCAGTTGGGTGTTTCGGTGCGACCCTCTGACGCAATCTAATAGTATCTAAGTCGCAAAGGCTTATGGGAAATTTAAAGAAAGGGTTTGGGCGCACATAAGCAGTAGACGCCCCTTCTCCTGACAACTGGCGTTATTGATTGCTCTGGGAGAATACAAGTGTGACTTATTCTGAAAGAGCAACTATCTTATTAATGATTTTTTTTAAACAGTAAAAGTATTGTAATAAGCTAATAAGGTAAATTAACACAAGGTAAATATACTCAGTAAGAAAGAAAGAAAAAGTTATGCATTTAAATTTTTAGTTAAAAAAAGTATCAAAACCAAATAAGTTGCAAGAATAGTAAAATAAATAAATAATTTTAACTCCATCTGTTTGGATCGATTCTACAACTACAATTCCAAAAAAGTTGGGACGCTCTGTAAAACATTCATAAAACACAATTTCCTAATCCTTTTTGACATTCAATTCAAATGAAAACAGTACAAAGACAATGTATTTAATGTTGTATCTCATTAACTTCATTGTTTTTTGTTTTTGAGAATCTTCAGAGAAACTGCACGTAAGGGGCAAGGACGAAAACAAACACTGAATGCTCGTGACCTTCGATCCCTCAGGTGGCACTGCATTAAAACCAACATGATTCTATGAAGGATTTTACTACATGGGCTCAGGAACACTTTGGAAAACCATCGTCAGTAAACGGTTCCTTCCTGCATCTGAACAGAAGTAATTTATCAAGCAAGAATGGGACTGGCTGCAGTACTCATCAGAAAAGGATGGTTAAAATATAAGATTTACTGGCAGTGATTCAAAGCCCATCATCAAGGGATCAAGATTACCAAATGTATTTTCAGAATTTAAATATTTTTCAGACCCACAGTATGTCAACTTGAATTTACTCCACAAATTATTCTGAAACCTGACAAGATGAAAAAGACAATGTGCATGATTGCAACCATGAAATTTGTCTCAGCTCCAGCATCTGGACACTGAAAGCAGGCCACACAATCATACAACAGACTGCTATATTTCACAGTCCATTCTTTTTTCAGGACATTAAATGAGTTCAAAAGTTTACAACTGACGTCATTTGACTCTTACTGACCAGCCACTGCCAGCACAAGCATAATAAAGTCCAAAAATCTTCTGTCTGGAAATTAAGGTTCTCAAAAACTAACCTACATTTCTTCAAATTACAGAAAAAACTCAATTAACGATTCAACAAGACAAACAAAACATTTATTGCAAAGATGTGTATATAATATTTACAATATTAATACAGCATTTCTGGAGAATACATTGTTGTGTTTAACTAGATTTACTGCCATTCACAGTTCAGTGAAACCACTTTGTTCATTCAGAAAGACGTGCACAGAACACCAGCATTTAAACACCCACAGAATATATCAAGTGTCAAGTTGTCAAGTTTATAACCTCAGTACAGGTCGCTAAAAAGAGGGCATCAATATGAGAGTTCATTTTGGCCTCTGTAAATGATAAAGGAGCCCAAACTGTGGCAGGAAAGTTAGCTCACAAAGCTCCATAAATGCTCACCTACAAAAAAGAGACCAGGCAATGTTTAATAGTTAGAAAGGCAGGACTGTGAAAGCGCTTCAAATTTATCTTCCTTTTCGCCCTTTACCACTCTTCATCCCTCCTTTGCCACCCCTCGACTGTCCTCCTTTTCCTTTACCACCTTTAGCACGTTGTTCTTTCCTCTGCATTCCCCGCATATCTTTCTTCATGCGACTGTCCACCACTTTGAAAGCTCCCTTGACACCGGGGGGCCGTCTCACCTTCCTACCGGCACCCTTTTTGGTCACAACGTATGTTACTTCTCTCTTCTCCTTGCCTATGCCTGCTTTCTTGTAGATACTGACAGAACAGGGAAGAAGACGAGACAGAATGATTGAAATTACATTTCTACAAAAATTTGCCTAAATATAGCAATGCATTCAGTTTCATGGAGTCATAGTCTGATGTGTGGCTCCACCCCTACTGGTGCGACATACCTCTTCAGCTGAGCCATCTTTTCCCTCTCAGAGATATCCACTGTGTTGACAACTGCCTCCGCTTTCTTCTTCGCCTGCTCCATCTTCTTCAGCATCTGGAAAAGTCAGAGAAACCAACAAATTTAGATCTACAGACCATTGCCTGATTTACAGGTTCCTGAAACTAAAAGGTTCTGTTTTTGTTCGTTTTAAAATACATCTAACAGTTTTATGTCTCATCGCCTTCACCATTTTTTATTAACGGTTGCACCATTTTACTTTCTCCATTCTTACCCTCCGCTTCTTCCTGGCCTTGGCCTCAGCAACTCGTTTGATAGGTCGGGCATCAATCTCCTTCCATTTTTGTTTGAACTCCTCCACCATCTCCCTGGTGACCGGCACCGGCTTCTTCCGGTGTTTCCGTTCATCGTCCAGGAACCACTCCGGTACCTCCCACTGCTGCTCTGAGCTAGCAAACCTGCAGGAGCATACACTCATCTTGATGTACAGGTAAACATTACATTTTTACTCTAACACTAAATCCAGCACTTTTACTAAATGATGTCGGTTTACAAAACTAATTCTGTACTTGCCAATATGTATAATATGTGCAGCATAATAAGTGGGCAAAATATTTCAGCTAACCTGCCTCCCTTGTCAAAACTTAAAGGGAAGCTTTACTGATTTTAAAACAGCTTTGTATCATAACAATGTGGGTAATATCTATGCAAATGAACAGTGTTAAACTTCTCTCCATTTTGCCTGCACCCAGAGCCCCCCACTTATTTGCCCTGGATTCAGAGAAGGCATCTCTCTAAAAACTAGAATTACTGCCTCATAGTTGTATGCCTCTGTGCACCAATCAAGTTGCAATTTCCATCCATGACTGTTCAGACTCATATGTAGTGACTGATAGAGAGCTTCATCACGTGGTGCAACAACAATCACCTTAAGCTCAATGTTAGCAAAAACAATGAGCTTGTGGACTACAAATATGGATGTTACTAGAGCCCGACCGATATATCGGTTGGCCGATGAAATCGGCCGATATGAGCCTTTCACAGACGTATCGGTATCGGCGTTTATGTTTGCCGATATGCAAACTTTTATTTTACAGAATAAACAATGCAGAA
>JBBPCS010000375.1:9302452-9314238 GCA_037974645.1 Hollardia meadi
ATATTGTTACCTAGTTGGTGAGACACAATGCTGGAAAATAAATAAACAACGTCCCCATCTTTTATCTTAGGAATCATTGGCAATTTTCTTTTAATATATATATCGGCCTATATATTGGTATCGGAAGTTTTTTGCTCCCCAATATCGGTATCTGCATCGGCATCCAAAATTCCATATCGGTCGGGCTCTAGATGTTACTGCAAAGAAGCTCCAAGTTCTAAAACATGACTGCCTCACACACATCTTCAACCTGACAGCACAGAAGATCCATACACTCTAATCTCCCCTTCTGTATGTACGGATGGATGGACGGACGGAAAACCCAAAAACAAGATGCCTCAGCCTCATGCCACAGCTGTTGACAGCGCAGCAACAGCCAATATGTTTTATGAACATATTTTTGTGTGCCGTTTAGCTGTAATACAAAATCATTTATGACCAGCTGGCTAAGCCTAAGCTAAGCAAGCACCGCCCAACTCGCAGAATGTCACCCACCAGCCAGAGTATTTATTGGTCCGCTGTGGCACAGTGCATTCTGGTGCATATCTTGTTGTAGCTTTTCTACCTTTTGAGCAAAATGGAATTCTATATTTATTTTTCCTCTCTTTTTTTTGGTCATGTAGCCAACCAATTTTAAAAATATTTACATCTCCTACAGCGTAGACTGTCCCATCTTTCCAGCAGTGAAATGCTTCTTTAAACATAACAGCATAGCATGTAGCACCTGATCACAGATTTTAGCAGGAGGGGAAATCATGTTACTTTTAAATAATAAATGTCATTGTATATAAACTCAACCCCAAAGTCCATCTGTTCCCACTGAAGGTGTACATTTATGTAAAAAGCAGCAGGACACTTTATGGGTGCGATTCAGTTGTAGTTAACTACAGTGCTCACGTTCATTGTAATGAAGGAACATGTCACCCAGTGCAACTGTGTGGCTCATTTATTCTATATTTTTATAGCTTTTGACAAAACTTTACTCTCTGGCACAGATGGAGCTACATCAGGTTTTGGCAACACAAACAATACTTTTAAGTAGGGTCAATTTATTGTTAACTTTGGTCTTTACATTGGCTTTGTTGACAATAAGAAAACATAGAATTTCCCCATACGTATACTCTAAGCACTGTAAACTCTGAGACCATCTGAAGCAATTGGAAAGTGGGTCCCACCTGTGGAAGGAGCTGTCCAACAGGTCCCTGGCTCTCTTCTTGGACGTAGCGATCTGACAGCCCAGGGCCAGGCCTTCTGCATCCAGGATCCTGGCTTTCTTACCTGAGGAGCACAGAAGCCACAAACATCCAAAACGTTACACAAAACATGAAGCTGAAGCACTTTAAGTGGTCTTTTATTGGTTTTGAGTTCATAAATTAGCCCAGATAAGTTTATTAATCCAACTATTAGAAACTGTTATAAGTTCAGCAGCTTCCAAACGTTAGGATTTGTACAGGTTGGTGATCACCAGCTGAAATATAAATGTGTCCCGTACTCACTGGTGCTTTCTACAGGAACAACCTGGAAGTCGTCGTCATCAGCCACTCCTGACATCCCACCAGCCCCCTTGGCCTGCTTCATTCTGGTAATGTCCCTGGAACAAGCAGCAAAATATTGATTATTTATTTTGTAGATTTCTTTAACTGTCAATAGTATGACAGCCACAGTAGAGGATGTTTTACTTCTCATCATCGCTGCTGTCATCGGAGTCGCTGTCACTTGCTTCTGCAGCTTCATGTGAAGCTCCCGCCTTTTCTTCCTCTGCTGGAGGAGCCCTCTCCTCCTCCTCCTCCTCCTCAGCTTTCCTTTTTTTGCCCTTTTCTATAAAAGATCCAAATATGTCATAATTTATAAAAAAAAATAAAAATTGAAAGAGCTACTTCCTTTTTTAAATTCAGATTTTATACTTGTTTAATGTTGGTTTTTAATCATGGAAATCTATTTTAGAATTTTTTAACATGTCAATAAATGAAAAAGAAACAGGGAAGACTGCTACCTGTTTGTTTGTTCTGAAGCCACTCGGTCTGTTGGAGCTCGCTCTCAGCGTCTCCTTCCAGGTCGATTTCAGAGAAAATGCCCTGCAGAGCAAAAGGACGGTGGGCTCAAAGGTCAGAGGTCAGAGGTCACACAGAAATCAACTCATTTACAGGTGTAAGCTATGAGGGAGATGAGTGATGTGAATGAAGAGGCAGACACCAGTTTGTGTAACCATCAAGCTGAACATTATATAACATACCTTGCTGAACCACATGTTGGTCTCTCGTTCTTTCTTCTCATCTCTTCCCTCTAGTTCCACCAGCAAGCCACTTTCCTGCCCTTCAGCCTCCTCCTCCTCTTCGACAGTGAACTTTACTCTGAAAAACACAGACACATATAAGCGTAATAATCAAAAGCTAAAAAAGACAATTATTGAAACATTGGAAAAACATTTTTTTTAAAACACAGGGCTGTTTTTGGTCTGAATGGCCACTTACTTCTTCTTTGGGGCCTTCTTCTCGAGCTCATTCTGTCTCTGCTCCACCTCTTCCAAGTCCTCGTCGTCTAAATCAGATGCCAGGGACATTTCATCTGCCTCATCATCGTCTTCCTCTGACAGGTGGAGGTCGTCATCTCCATCTACCAGGGCGTCTGCTGCTTGCATGTCCCCCTTGGATATATCAGCCAGCACCTGATGGAGAGAGATAAATACAAAAGGAACATCAAATTAATGTTGGTAAGAAGTTCAGCGAACATTATCTGTACCAACACTGCAAACTGATGTCAGCTAACAGCTTGAAATGACCCGACAGAGACACATCTACATTTAAAGATTTTACCCACCGTGCCCAAGAGAGGCTTGTATGTATGTCTGTGATTTTCACCTTTTGCTTATTGATGGTGCTGAGGGAGAACATGGATGAGTCGCCGGAATCTGCGATGGAGACGCCAGGCAGGTCCATCTTCAGCTCCACCCTCTCCCTCTGCTTCCTCCGCTCCTTCAGCAGCTTCCTCTTCTTCCTGATGGAGCGCAACAGTTTTACAAACTGTTTTCTTAAAGTGTAACTGCACCCCAAAGTTCAGCTAGTCCCCTTCCTCCTAACTGATTAAAATGTTGGCTGGTGATGAGCACTGGCACCATATACATCACCTTCCTCCAGGAAACAGCAAAATTCAATTGCAATAGCCGTATTTCAATCAGTAGAAGACAGTCGCTATGCATATTTAACAATATGTAAAGGTAGAGATTTGGACCTGAATCTATCAACAACACTACTAAATCCCCATTTACATTGGTATTCAGCTGAATGCTGGTTAAAAACCGCTTCTCAATAAACAAGCAAATATTCACACAAAACTGCATATAAAAATAAAATCCTGAGTAGAAAGAATAAAGTAATCCTCTGGCGTACCGTTTGAGCTCAGCCACCTCCTCAGCTTTCAGTTCTGTCAGTTTCCTCTCCATTTCTTCCTCCTCATCCTCCTCCTCCTTCTCTTCCTTCATGTCAGGTTCTTCCTCTTCTTCATCAGAACTTAAACTAAAAATCAAAGAGGATTTTTTAAAAATCTGCTGTCTCAAAAAGACATGAGAATAGTTCAGTTTTTTTGTAAAGAGTTTACTTGATCTCCTGGTCAAGGTGTTTGGCCTCCCTTCTCATCTTTTTGACCAGATATCTCCTCAGCTTGGACCTCCAGCTCAGCAGCAGGCTGCAGATGGGAGGAGAGAGGAACAGTTAGGGTTGGGTAGGTTCTGTGAAGGAAATCTTGTGAGCTGAAGCAATGAGGTCTCAGGAGACTGAAGATGTCTTAAGCAGAATATTTATTGCAGCTTGATGCATCAAGGAGAATCAAAGCCAATGGCAACAGTTCAACAAGTGAAATGTCATCCACAAGTCTAACTGTCTTCCTGAAAAAGGGCGTATATAAGGTCCAGCTTATGTTATACTCTTACTATTGGACAGATGTTAAATGTAAAGATTAGTATATTAACATGACTTGATGAGTGAACTCTCGCCTGCACTCCAAGGGCATCAGCTCTCACCTCGTTTGTCGAGGCTAAGGCCTCTGTAGCCTCTCTGAGTACAGCAGATGGGAGTCACAACAAGATAAGCTGTACCTTCTAAACTGTAAACAAGTACTGAATGGAACTGAATGAAGCACAACTAACAACATGTTAGGTGTGCTAACATTTGTTAGATATGCTTCTTATATTTTGTTGTGATGGACTAGAGTTGAGCACACAGTGCTGTTAAAGTACTCTGACCCACGTCCACAAGAGAGAACTCTTATCAGTAATGAGTTGGTCCAGGTTATGCTGTCTAACGTTGTTACACGCTGCAATACATTAGTACGAAGCCTTGATTTGATTCACTCCTGTTTGCCTTGTTAAAGGTATGCTTTAAAAACAAATCAACACTTCCTGTATGTTTCAAATTAAAAACCCTCAGAAACCATTCATTTCTTAACATGGCTTGGAACGTGTTAAGCAAGCTCATTGACTTGCAAAGTTCCCATACACACTTGAAATGTGGCTACTGCCCTCATTTCTAAAGTTGTATTAGCCTGAAGTTTTATTTTGATTATTATTTTAATGGTACATTTTAGAAGAAGAAAAGTTCAATTGAATGGTTGATGCGAGAAATAAAAAGACGATGTGTCACAGTTGTCCTGACGGATTGTGGTGCCACTACACTCTCATTTATGGGCTCAACTGGAACAGCTGCTCAAGTTCAACACCTAGTGGTAAAATATGGTATAGCAGTCCGGTCTCTTATTTGATTTACTATCAAACCGGTTTGAACATTTTTACACCGGCCCAACTCTACCAACAGTTGTTTACTAATGCACAAGCCACAGCAGTGAGCATTGCAGAAAACGTACCGGAGCTCTTTGCGGCCCAAGACTTTGATGTCACGACAGCACTCCTTTATCTCAGCACTGGTGACCGGAAGAGATTCCAGGTCTTTGTCATCAAAGGTGATCTGCATAAGGAAGACAGAGTGAGAAAAATTCAGGAAAGCTCTTCCCTAGCTTGGTATTTGTCCACTGAACTGAGGAAAGTAATGTCAAGAAATCAGGTCCAGGATAAAAACAATCCAAAAACTTTCCTCAACATCCCTCTCCGACAGCTGCAATTTATATTTAACACGATTTTCTATAAAATGGCAAAAAAAAAATGTGCAGACTTCAAGCATCCGTCTTTGACCATTTGAAGTAGTGCAGAGATCTCACCTCACTGGCTTTGCTCAGGAAGTCCACGGGGTTCTCAGCTTTCAGATAGGCTGTCACTGTGAAACTGTGGAAGAGCGTCAGATCACCATCTGTGTATCCCTCCGCCTGGAACAGAGAAGCAGCTGCTCAGTCAGTGATGCATGCAATATTTAGAGTCAAATCTTCCTTCCAAAGTAAACATTATATTTGTGAGTGAGAATTATCACACCACAGGAAATCATTTGTAAACAGCTACTCAGGTAATTACAAATAATTAAGGAAAGTCTAGTTTGGTGTTCTTACTATGACTCAACAGTTATTTTGAAAGGATCTATTAAACGCCACTCATCTAGTATTCCATTATACAGTGTACATGCCTTTGGTTTCTTGACAGGAACCAGCTCCCTCACAGTTTTGGCCTGCACCTCCACCTCTTTGAATGCATGTTTGGGGTCGAAGAACTTGCTGTCGATTTTGTCTGGGGCCACAAACCCTGGTAAACAAAAAAACAAACAAATTTGGTTCAGGTGAATGTAAATAAAAAATGTTTTCTTCTCATCACAAACAGCCATCTGTAGCTGCCACTGACCCTGACAGAAGACAAAGATCTCTGCTGACTCATTCCTAGACGCCTGCGGCTTGGTGGCCTGCACCTTCTTGAAGAACTGCTGAAAGATCCAGAGCAGTGGCTGGTAGTCTTTGGAGCGGAAGACCTTGGTGACAAAAGTACCGCCTTTGGTCAGAAACTCACAGGCCAACTTCAGGGCCATGAGGGTCAAATGAGCTGGAGGTAAAGCGAGGAACAAAGTGAGATTTGGCGACATCATGACAGGTGGGTGTGGCTCTGATAGGCTAGACAGAAATGAGATTAGCACAAAAACACTAGAGGAAATAATGGTAAGAAAATTTCATTTTCCTTTCAAACTAGATGCAACTGTTGTATCAGGATGTGACTTTATTTTTATGCATAAATACTTTTGGACAGATGGCATTAATAAACATATTACTTACTGCTATATAAAGGGGAAAACATTGTTCAATAATGATTGAGTGTAGCTTTTAAATGTCTTTCTAATGTCTTGAAACTTGTTCGTTTAAGTGGCACCTACCTTGTGAGAAGGCATCATGTTGCCAGTTGGCTCCTACATTAGGGGCTCCATCATTTAACACAACATCGACCTTCCAAGTCTGCAGTTCCTTCCGTAAAGCCTGAATATGGGACAGACATTATCTCACTTAACAAATCCATGTTGAGAACTACCCTATAGTTTGTTCATTTAGAGAAATCTGATCCTTACTAAAAAGTGCAGCTGTCTAATACAACAAACCATGTGTCTCTAGTTTCAGATTTTTTTTGCAGGGTTACTAAATTGTTAACTCTGTGTACATCAGTGTATGCAGCACTGCAGTCAGGACACTGATGTCGGCTTCAGTGATGTACTTCACTCTGCAGCAGCTGCCTCACCTGTCTGCATTTCTCTGTGGTGATGTCTTCTTGCAGGGTCACCACGTTGGGGATGGGCTTGATGGGCACCAGGTCAACACCTGAGAGGAGGAAGCACTTTCTAAAAAACTTCAATCAAAATTAACGAGGGCTTCTCCAAATCAACAATGAGCCCAACACAACTGAATTTAAAAGCCTATTTTGCAATTTATTATCAAATAACTGACAACTTTTTGAATTGAATTTTGAATTGATGACATTATACTCACCAATAATGAGACTTGATACAGGCATAAACTTGGACGCCACCTGCAACCTACAAAGAGATCTTAAAATCAGAAATGTTTTTATTGGGCTACTAATGGGACCTTTCCACTGGCACTTTTGGCCATGCCAAGTCAAACCATGTCACGCTGATTTGCATTGCCATTACAAGATGCAAGATGCACCAAAACACATCCAAGATGACTACCTCCAGAGTTGGCCAAAGCCTCCAAGCAGGTTGCATGATATCTTGCTGACCGCAGCCAACCAGTGATGACCCCCATTCTTCCCCTCAAACAAGCATGTGTTTTGAGACTCAACTCATGTCTGTGCAGGTAACCAGAGATAAAGACATTTTTAAAGTCTCTGTGTGTTCAGCTCTCAGTACTTTTGTAGCTTCTAAGTGAGCTTCTAAGTGAACTAAGTGAGCGGTTTGAAGCGTCTCTCCTGCGTCCCTGTTTATACTTTCAGATATCTGCTTTATTTAACAGTTTCATCATGTTCGCTTTCAGCTAGAGGAGTCATGTTAAGTTATAATAAAATAACAAAATACAAGGAGACCTGTATTGTGAAGAATTTACTGGAAATTATATGTGTTTAACAACGAATTAGAGGAGCTTTGTTCGCGGCTGTTTTTTAATAGTGCAGGGGGAAGAGTATAAGTATTAACAGCACAGTGAGATGTTAAATGAGGAGCTGCAGAGAACAGGATCTTTTTACTGACCTTTTCTAACTCTCCTCCATCAGGTAAATAACTTCTTTTACCAATCGTGCTGTGTGATGGAGAAACACAGCAATAATAACTGACGAAATGAATTGTGTTTATCCACCGTTTTACAACTGCTCTTTTATGTCACAGCCTCAATCAGCCCGCTATGCACATAACACAATCGCGTCATCAGTTAAAGACACACCTTCAAATGGGTAGCCCTGTTGTAATGGAAATGCAAATCCCTTCTGCACCAAGTCAAGTCAGACCAGCAAATGTGTATGAAAAAGCCCCTTTAGATTACAAAACATACATTTAGCTCACCTGTGTTTCTGGGCAGCGCATATAAATACATAATCCTGCTTGTCACCTCTACTCTCCATACATTACTATGGTTGTTTTTAAAAAAAAAACTATTTATTCCATATTATCCCGTTGTATCCTCAAATGTATTTTTCACAGCATATACTCCATAGGGTTGTACTGGTGTAATACCAGTATTACACCAAGTTCCTGCTTCCATCATGTTGGCCGTCCACTATCATTATTGGAGAGCTCTTATTGATCTTTATCCAACTGTCCAAACTGGACATTTGGAAATACATAATTAACATTTTATCCAAAAAAAAATCTATTTACAAATTTACTCCATTGACCAGCATCCTCAAATTAATTTGATTAAATTCAATTAAGTCCCTCTATGGATTACAGTTTGGGAACCCATCCTTTCAACCTTAGACATATAATTAGCATTTGATCGGGTATTGAGGGGCAGCTCACCATCCACCAGGCGCAGCACACAGGTCGACCAGAGCTCGGGCTTTCTGGAGAAACTGAAACTTACGGTTGAGCTGGATGAGTTTGAAGGAGGAACGAGAGCGATAACCTGAAAAGACAAAATGTTTTAAGACAACTGACACTCAAATCTTGACCCACATGCCTTTATAAGTTAGCGAGTTAGCTAGAAACTCCGCTAATGCTAATGCCTCAATGTATACAGTCGCATATTTATCTTTTCAACGAGTGGTACGCTACCAGTTTCTTTGGCCAAATGGTAGAATTTATCTTTTCTGGTCTTTCCAACTTTGAGTTTCTTCCCCATATTTGTCGCTGCGGTTTTACACTTTCCTCTAACACTGAAATATCACTGTCGGCACTCTAATCAGTCAAACGTCCATGAAAACAACACGTGTGGCTGACTGGGCGCAGATATTCAACGTCACACTGCAAGTGTGTCTTCTTCTGCAGAATTAGTCTCCAGTGTATATGGGACGTTAACGCCACCTAATGTCTGTAACACAGAATGCTGTAACTGTAGCTTAACTGTGACAACTTCCAGTGGTCAGAAGTCATATTGAAGAGTTGTTGCTAAGTACAGTGTTACCGGTTCTTATTTGAGTTATTTCATTTTTTAGACGCTCTCTTCTTTAATTCTGATACTTTTTGGAGGTAAATTACTCTTTAGTCCAGTACATTGTACTGAATGCTACTTTTCTGATGAAGTTTCATAAACACGTAATCATAAAATAGGATTCATTTCTTTAGGTTTAAACTACCCAACTGTAATTAAAGTAGTTTGCACTACCGTGCCAACAGAGTTAATTGATGCATGATGATATAGTAAGGGCTACATCCAAAATCCCAAAAACAAAACAAAACACAAAGATCTACTTTCTCTTACCCAGTGGTGCTATCTAGCCATGCAGATAGTGTAGATTTTTTTTATTCGTACAAATTTTGCCATTTCTATCTGTGGGATTTCTGCTCGCACTCCAATTAAATTGGGGGTGAATGGAATTTTTTTTTGCAGTCCTTACCACACTGAAAAATTGCATTATTATCAGCAGGAGCGTTCCTCTACAGAAACTGTTTCCATGTTACTCTACATAATCCACAGACCAGAACAAATTCCATTATAGAGCTACCTTCTGCAGGAGAAACAGTCCCCATGATAAACTGTTGAGTAAAACAAAAATGAATTCAGCCCCATTGTAGGATATTGTTGAGGGAGCATCAATCTCAGAAACCGACATCGCAACACTTGAACAGTGAAACCAAAACTGCATGAAATACCAGTAAAGATTAAGTGAAAAAATAATTTCCCACTCTGACAGGGACCAATCTTCAGAATTGTGAACATTACTTTATTTGTTTAGTATGTAATATTATTGTATCATGGGGTCCCGTTAAATTTGCCCAACAAACGCACCCAAAATCATATGTTTTAAACTATATGAACAAGCAACACAGTCATTTGCATTCCCATTAATGCTTTATTTTTTGAGACGACGCCCTTCAGTGAAGATCACAGCTGTCAGAAAGGCCTGTTTCTCGATCGCGTATTGATCAGTCCCAGGACAGAGAAGGCACTAGCTGCTGCCGTCACCAAACTGATGGCCCCAATGGCCCGTGTAGCCTGTGGAGACAGGGAGGTGATGAGGAGGTGGACTGAGGATTGCCGCGAAGGAACGGGAGACGTCAGAACAAAGCACAGAGGATAATTTTAGCTATCTACACTTCTGCATAATTCTGAACATTAAAGACGATTACATTATGGTATAGTTCATCAACTAATAAACAGCTATAAAAGTTGTCTCTTGCTTATGGGAGGAGGCACAAACCAACACAAGCGTCTATTAAAGCATAAGAGTATATTAAGAAAGCTATCGTCTCTGTAAAGATAGAAAGTACATTAGCCACTTTTCAAAGCTTCACCCAGACTGTCATAATTTAACAATCAGCTAAAACAGACTTGGTTGTTGGATGTAGGTGACTTGTGGTTCATCTAACTTTGCTAAGGCTATGGGAAGAATTAAAATGGTTAGAAACCTCCAGGTTGAAGGATAAATAAATTCTGATCTATCACTTTCTGTGGGCAAGCAAGACAACATACCTGACAGCAGAATGTAATGTAATTTGGGCAAAAAAGGACAATGTTCATGTTTCAGTTAGTGGGTTAGTAAAGTATTATTGTGTATTTTTCCATTAAACCAGTGCAGACCAACTGAGGTCAGCCATGTTAAACACAAGCACCCAGTCACAGCTGAAATTGACACATAAAAACAGTCCAGAAAGTAACAAAGGCCACTTTAAAGTAAATATTACATTTATATTCTGGGAAAGCTGACTTTAATTTGCCAATGTGCCAAAGAATTTCTCTTTGAAATGTCTTGTTCTGTTTTTAAAATGTACTTCATTATATGACAGTAGTGACATTTGGGATTCATCTTTCTCTGTGGTATGTTGAGTGAAAGGTTAGTATTTTAGCCTGGCGACACATGAGACAGAAACAAAATGAACAGAGTGAGAGACCTGCTCGGACACTCCCTCCCCGTATCGCAGAAGGGTAACAAAGTGCTCGCAGTTGCTCCCCAGCAGGTCATAAGACACCTCCTGGCCAATGAGGACTTGCGCTCGCTGGATGATTTCACAGACGGGCAAGGGTGTGTGGTTGTGGTCGTACTTGTTGTTGACACGGTACGAGTCGCTTCCCACCACCTCCTTCAGCAGCTGCATGCGCACCACTGCCTTCCGGCTGAAGACGGACTTCACACTGGACACGGCGGCTGCCGGGCTCTCGTCTGCAGACAAAGAGGAGAGCTTTAGAGGGATGAGATCAGCAGGATTTTATTCTATGAAGTATTTCCCCAAAGAAAATGATTAATGCAGACAGCCTCTGAGCCAAAAAAGAAACTAAATGTATCATCATCATGTACCATTTCACCAAAACTGGACCAATGTTATAGCCTTGAAACAGACATTGAGAGCTTTACTAATAAAACAACAAACCAGTTGAACCAGTTGGAGAAAAGCCTTCATTGTTAGATCCTAATACATGTGTCAAACCAGCCACAAGTCCTACAAAAAGCTGAATTTTCAATGCGACGATCAGATTTTAAAATATTCACAATATGAAGACAGTTGCTGGGCTTTCATTGTTGCTTATTTTATCACAAACCTACTGACCGACAGGAGTTAAGTTGATGATGTAACCATCTCCCAGGTAGAGAGCCCAGTGCTGATAGGCCGGTCTGAAGATCTCAATGAGGTCACCAGGCTGGGGGTCAGCAGTGGGGTCAGGAAGGTCAGGGTCATTAGAGGCCATCTGCACACACACACACACACACACAGACACACAGACACACACACACACACACACACACACACACACACACACACACACAC
>JBBPCS010000375.1:9319209-9366610 GCA_037974645.1 Hollardia meadi
TGACCCCCCCCCCCCCCCCCCCCCCCCCTCTCTCTCTCTCTCTCTCTCTCTCTCTCTCTGTCTCTCTTCAGCTGACCCTGTCCAATAAAGGCAAAAAGCCAGAAAAAAATAACATAAAAAAAGAAATGTGCAGAGAAAAATGCAAATATTACTTCACATCTTTTATCGTGCTCTTGACCTCTCTTCCTCTCTGTAGCCCAGGGACAGATGTCACATCACAACTGGACAGCTGGATTGACAAGTTTTGCCTGGATGCTGATGTCTTTGTGCTGGTGGCCAACTCTGAATCCACCCTTATGAACACGGTAATTCCTCTGAGCCTCATGAAGCTCATGTCTGGCCAATGTCGTGTGGAATTTGTATTTTATGTTGGTAGTTAGGTTTGGCTAAAATACTCCAGCACTTCCATATGTAGTTTACAGTGAATATCTTGACCGTGGAATCATAACTGACTCTACAACCAGTTTCCATTACTAATTTAATTTGTAATAACTAACAGTAAAAACACAACAATAACAAGCAAAGTAGGTTTTCAGCTATTTCAGTTACTTCTGTGTACTAATGTGTGGCCAGTGTGATTGTTTTCTCTGCTTAGCTGATTACAGAGTGGAGAATGTGGCTGCCTGTGTTTGTATCAAGCCACTCTTGTTTCTGTTGGCACAGGCATTCATGCTATGTGAAGCTGGACACAGTCAATCAGAGAGTTCCTTAACCAGACAGCAGCCCTGAAAGGGACAGCAAACACATAGTCACCTCTGGGCTATTCAGTGGAATTGAACCCAGGCTCTATGTAAATATAGTAAGATTAGGGGAAAAAAAAGTGTTAGTTTTATCCACGCTGCAACACCAAATTTACCGTCTGGGTGAAAATAAAGCAGACAAAAACAGAATTTAAAGTCTGTTCCAGAAAAGAAGCAGACACTGTCAGCCTCCAGTCTAGCTACTGATTTTTTTTTTGCATTTTTTTGGCAGCTTTCCTGAAAATAACCCTTTTTTATTGGTTAAGAGAAAGGGAGTTATTACATTTAGATTTCATTCATTCACTTACTGATCACTCTTCACCATTCCAATATCTAGGAAAAGCATTTTTTCCACAAAGTGAATGAACGTCTGTCAAAGCCCAACATCTTCATCCTCAACAACCGCTGGGACGCCTCAGCAAACGAACCAGAGTACATGGAGGATGTGAGTCAACTGTCATAAGATTTTGTTGTTTTTGATCATTTTTACTGACTTTTGCAAAAAGTTGATAAACAAATCAGTTGAAACCTTGGCTCATAAAAGCAAAACTATCTGCTCGGCTAGATATCACAAGGGTTAAATAAAACAGCGTTAGGGGGTTATGATTAAACGTGATTTTTTTTGTGTGTGTTTTGATTGCACTCCAAGAATGTGACACTTCTTTTTCCAGGTGAGGAAGCAGCACACAGACCGCTGTGTGAACTTCCTGGTAGAAGAGCTGAAGGTTGTGGATCGTGATCAGGCACCCAACCGCATCTTCTTCGTCTCTGCCAAAGAGGTGCTCAACTCCCGCATGCAGCGTGCACAGGGCATGCCTGAAACAGGTGAGGCTTCACATTATAGTAGAGGATGGAGAAACAGTGTTCACCTGTGTTTGATTCACAACCAGGACACAATGTTTATCAAACCAAATACATATCAACTAGAATCTTGAAGGTTTACATGAAATTTGGATACAGGTGACACATCTTTATGTGCAGCCATCCACCTTTTTCATTTTTCTACAGGTCTTTTTTATTTTGATCAAGTTTTTTACAGAACACATTTTTTAATTATTAGGGAAATAGTTGGGTAGCAATTAACTGTATTCATATTGCAGTGATGACAGTGATTACTGTAATGAAAATAATCCAAAACAAATAAGAAAAAAAGAAAAAATCAATAAACAGCAATGTATTTCACACATGATGTAGGATAAGGTCTCTCAAAAAACACTAAAACATAAAACAGAATGTGATAATTTGCTAATCCTTTTTAAATTTTGGAAACAAGTTGGAATGGGGGCAACAAAAGACTGGGAAAGTTGTGGAATGCTCCCAAAACACCTGAGCTATGAAGCAGGATTTGTGGTTAGCGAGGTTACGTCAGGGTTAACTCTGGGTTTTCAGTGTTATGAAGCTGGTTCACTTCTTACTGGGTTACATCGCCACGGTAACTAATGCTGCACAGCTTACCTGCTCCGTAGCAGGTTATGTTTCAGATAAGAGGTAAACGCGTACAAAAGGACTGCTGCCACCTACTGACCAATCAGTTCTCTGGCAAAATGACGTCATCATTCATAGGAGATCTCGGTGCGCTGCACATGAGAGGGGTACATGGGGGTATATGTGCAGGAGGGCCCCCTCCTGTCTTCATTTAAATTTATTTCCTGTCAAAACCATTATTGTGCTTTTGTATACCGATATCATCCTACAACAGAGACTGATGGAAGCACCCAAGCCTTGTACTTGTTGCACTTAAGCACATAAGATAGGCCTATGAAAGCGCCGTGAACTACGTTTTCATATTAGGCTACTTTTTTTCTTCTTTTTTTTTGCTCCCAAATCTGTTTGGCATTAGTGTAATTACAGTTGGATCTACTAGTGCCCTAATGATGGGCAGTGATTTTAAGCCTATTAATTTAGCTGTCCTTCCTGCATTTGGCAGCTGCAACTGTGTTGTTTTAAAGAGGATTATATGTTTTACTTCGTAATATTTGTCTAATACTAGGCTATAGTTTGCTCTCAAAAGTCTGCTACATCGGGAAATCCTGGGTTGAATTATCGGTTTGATAACCAGCTTCGTGTGACCGCTTGGCGCCACTGCGTTTGTTTGGGTCAGTGAAGCCAGATATCCTGGGTATGTTGAATTTGCTTCGTGGTACAGGCCTCTGTTTGGAACATTCCACAGGTAAACGGGTTCATTGGTTACAGGTGATGGCATCATGATTGGGTATGAAAGGGGTATCCTCGAAAGGCTCAGTCGTTCACAGGTAAGGATCAGGCGAGGTTCACAGCTTTGTGAAACCCACAATTGTATAAAGGATATTACTACGTGGGCTCAGGAACACTTCGTAAAAGTGTTGTCAGTAAACACAGTTCGTTTGCAAATAATTGTATTTTGTTTTATTTACATTTTAGACAGGGTTCCAAATTTTTTGCAATCGGGGTTGTATTGGTGCAATGTAATAGGTCATCCGGGTCAGGTCTGCATTCTGTCCCCAGAGTCAGAACTAAACATGGAGGCAGCGTTCAGTTTTTATGCTCCACATATGTGGAACAAACTCCCAGAGAGCTGCAGGTCTTTTCTATTTGCCACTGCCTTTTATTAAATCAAAGACTTACCCATTTCTTACGCTGCACTGCAACTTTTAATCAACTTTTTATTCTATTTTTTTACTTTTTATTTTCTATTTTAACTCATCCTAATGCCTTTTCTGTTTTATGTTGCTTTTACATTGTGTCTTGATACCTTCTATGCTTTAAGTAAAGCACTTTGAATTGCCTTGTTGTTGAAATGTGCCATACAAATAAACCTGCCTTGCTTTGCCTACAAAGTACTCTTCATTTTACTGTCATTATGTCATCCAACAGGTGGAGCTCTTGCTGAGGGCTTCCAGGAGAGACTGAAGGAGTTCCAGAGCTTTGAGAGGAGGTTTGAGGTGTGTGCGTGTGTGTATCTGACTCCTCCTCATATACTGTATCTTCTAGTATTTTTATTCACGCTTTGAATCCAAAGAGATACATTTCCAAGAAAATGAGGCAGTTTTCAGTTATTTTAGCATACACGTGATTAGAAACTGATATATTTGTTACTGTGAAGACATCTCAACAGGTATACCTCTTAGGTGAAATCAAGCCAAAAGCAGCAGGTTACATGGACGCTGACAAAGCTGAGGCTAGTGTATCATCACAAGCTAATTGAATCTTTCTGATGTTGTCTGGCTGCTGCTGCTCACAACTGGAGAGAGAGTCATTCGTTCAGACCAGGAAACGCAGACAGTGGCTGCTTGAGCAGCATGATTGGCATGACCCGAGCAGTCAACTTTGTGAATATGACTTAGTTGTTAGATTTTGCCATCAACCATACAGTGTGAAGCCGGCAGCCCCAGGGCCTTCTAGACCAATCACTGTGCCTTTCCCACCAACCTGCGTCTTCATTGCTGAAGTCTAGATTCACTTAGGCGAGGGCATTGTTTGTTTTCATTGTCCGTCAATTTTGTTGTCTTAACTATTTTGATTGAGTTTTCTTTGTATTTCTGTGTTTTCTTGCATCTTGTCGAGATGTTTTGATTTTAAGTAGCGGGAATTTGTGTTTATACTGGGAGGAAATTATTACAATCCTAAAACATTCAGTCCTGGTTGATTTGCGTAACCTGTGGTGCGATTTAATACTAAATGTCCCATAATTCTCGGAGCAGCAAACAGTTGTTGAGCAGCGACTTGATCAGAAACAGAACAAGGAAACCATAAATTAAGGAAGGGTCATTACATCATTGTGTAGCTCATGAACACATGCACATTGGTGTCACAATTGAAAGCTATCAGCACATATAGCATAGTGGTGAATGGTCAGACCACTCCTTTATCTCTCTTCTCTCAGTTTCACAGGGTATAAATCTGGATGATGGAGGCACTGCTATTTCAGTGTGTTGTTATTTAGGTACTTTGCGTTTGATTTGTATGTTAATTAAATTAATATTATAGTTAATTAAATGAATTCCCTAACTAAATCAACTCTGAGCCCGTTAGCTAACATTACTTTATGCAATCTATAGTTTTTGATACGATGACCAGGTGTTAAATGGATAACCTACAGAAGTGCACCAGACAAATGGGATTTAGGTGTTGATTTTATCAGGACAGATTGCTTCATTCATAATAACGATGCTTTATTTTCTGATAATTAAGTTTGTTGTTAGTTTTTCTAAAAGTATCTGAAATATATGCCTGTGTTGTTTTATAGCTGAGGGTTAGTTTATAGCTTACCAGTGCACAATTAAGAATCAGAGGAGGTTTGTAATTGTTACATTTGAATACACTTTCAGCTTCTTTTTTTTAATTTCTCACTATATCTCACTATATCAACTCACCATAAGCCTTGTAAAGTCTGCCTATAATCATCTTTGGATGCTATTGAAGACCTGCAGCAAATAAAAATGCACACATTTGGAAAAATCAGTCAGTATTCATGAAGTGTGTTCTTTGAGTTTGATTGTGCTTCTCCATGCATCTCCCATAGGCTTCAATAGAACTGGCACCAAGCAGAGCATTAGAACGTTGGTATTGTGACGTAATGACCCTTCCTTGGTTTATTGCCTTGCAACACAAGAGGAAATGGTGTATCTGCTAACAGTGCAGCCAAACACACTGAGCAACCTCATGTCATACTGCACACAGCGCGAGCAGCAGGATGCAGTAAAGCTGGTTATCTTGCTGATGAGTTGGAGGTGTGCAGCCTGTCGCCTGCAGCTCTTTGTGGCTGCTCCTTCTTGTTCCATTATTCCCTTTCACTCATTTAAACTGATCTGCCCATGTAAAAAGGCTGAACGTGAACATTGGCATCTTTCGGATATGCATTTTTAACAAATCAACGTGGTTAGCGCTATTGTGTTTCCTGCTGCTGCTTCACATTAAAGGCCTGGTCCCTGGTTTTGAATGTGAAGCAGCGACAGGAGGAAACTTAATTTATTCTGTTTGGAGGGTGAACAGTAATCAGCGAGCCTGTTATCGATGAGATTACTCATCCTGTTGAGGCAATTTGAATCCAGCGTGGAAATGGCGGACTCCTCTCCTAACAATAAAAGCTACTTTATTTCGAGTGTATTACTGAATGTAAATACATTGATTGAACTAATAATATTAGAGGAGCCATGAGCAGTCAATAAACATGCGATAATAAATAATTTATCCCAGAATAACACAAAATTCCTACATTTTAAAGTAGTTTTTCATTTTCTTTCACTTGTATTCTTGATTGTATACAGTTGATATGTTTTTATGATTTTACTGAGGCTTCACCAACACATTACTGTGACTTTCCAGTGTATGGGCTCTGGGACTCGAGATACACACACTGCTGCTGTCATTTTCACACTTGTGTTTCCTTTGCGTTTTCTTCTCCTAAGTCAAAGTAGCAGGTGTGTATCTTGTCCTCTGTTGGTCCCTGGTAGTGTGCGAGTTCATGCACCCTATCCAGCAGCAGCCCCTATAACTGTCACAGTAACTGGTGTGTTATGGCCTCGCAGGAGTGTATCTCGCAGTCAGCAGTGAAAACAAAGTTTGAGCAGCACACTATCAGGGCCAAGCAGATCACAGAAAAAGTCAAGAGCATCATGGACGCGATCAACATCGAGGCAGCGGAGAAGAGGTGAGTATCTCACTCCGTACATTATTTCCCCCTCATACTGTGTTAGTGGTGAGTTGGTAAAAGTTAAAAAAATAAAATAAAAAAAAAAAGACATTTTGTTGAAAAATGGGTTACATTTAGTGACAGATACTATAACTATCAGTGAATTGCGCAAAAAATTTTGCTTTCTACTTTCAGCTGTAGGTTAGCATTTGTGACTTTATTTCCTGTTGTTGGGGTGGGGCTTCAGAGTGGCAGCACTGGAGGACCGAGAGTATCAGATGGACCGGCTGGAGTTTGTGAAGAATCAGCTCAACTTGTTGATTGCTGATATCAAAATAAAGATCAAGACCATCAGTGAGGAGGTGGCGTCTAAGGTAATGTAGATGACAACTGATGGAAGAACGAAGAATGTCCTGTTTAAGTGCTCTTATATCACCACGTCACTCACAAAACCAACAGCTATGAATTATTGGCTGCAAATAACATCTTTTCATCATTGATTAATTTTAGTACATTGATTATTTTCTTCATTAACCTCCTTTCATCAAAGTTTTTTGGAATGCTTGACATTTTAAAATCTTCTTTCTTTCTTTATTAATCAATTAATTGACTTATTGTTTAAGCTCTACACTAAATGAGTTTCAGCTTTGTGCCTCCCATATAAATACCTCTAGTACTAAAGCTGTGTGCAGTTTTTAATAAAAGTTAATACTGAGAATGGACAGAAACCAAGAACAAATGTACAATAGACGTTCCGTCAGAAAAGACCAACGCATGCTATTTAATGCACATGTTCCGCAGCTGACTGATAACTGGTTTTGTTTCATCCAGGTATCCAGCGCCATGGGAGAGGAGATCTGCCGCCTCCACGTACTTGTCGACGAGTTCCACGCTGACTTCCACCCCTCACCACATGTCCTTAAGATCTACAAGTCTGTAAGTGGAGGCACAGATGGATTCTTTTTGATCACAACTTTCCTGGTAAACAATCTGAGGTGCTTTGGTGATTACAAATGTATTGACTGCTTTCCATGTGACCTCTTGCTGTTGGCAGGAGCTGCTGGCTCATGTGGAGGAGGGGATGGGCAAGAACCTGGCTTATCGTTGCTCCAACGCCGTCTACGCTTCTATCCAGTCCTCTCAGAGTTACATGATGGGTACTTAAACTGCAGACCTAACTGCATACAAAATAATGAGATTGTTTCAGTTTCCCCAAGAGTTGCCAGGAACAAATCTGTTCAGTGAATGCTTCAACCTCAGCCGGTAGCTCCTACATTAAGCCATCAGGAGTGAATAGTTCACTTTTTTTTTTACTTTGTTTCTAAAATCATAATCTCCAAACTACTTTCCTTGATTAAAAGGCCAAGAAAGAAATAATATTTTAATAGAAAATTACCTCACTTGTTTGTTTTTTCACTCAGTCACTCATGTAGAGAGTGTTGCTACACATAGTCAAATCCTATTGGGCACTCAGGCTATGGTCTGCAACACCCAGCGTCCTGCTATATTTACCCTCCCCTGAATGCCATCATCCCGTGCCCCATCATGCTACAAATGCGTCACTGTGTCAGGCATGCATTCAAGCTGTGCTCGGTGGCAGTGATGTTGGAAAGGTGTTAATGTGCCCTCTGATGAAAAGGACTCAGGTGCTGTTATGATAATGTTGTGCGACTTCTTTTTTTCCCCTAAGGAGAGGGAACAAACAGCAGGAATATTCTAATGAAATCAGATGACGTTTATGACTGATGTTGATTTCTGTCCATTCCTTTTGTAATTTTCACACACACATTGTTTCTCTTTCTCTAGAGAGCATGCGCCCTCTGCTTCCCTCTGTGGTCCAGAGCCAAGTCCACATGCTGGTGCCCAGCAGGAAGTTTGACCTGAGTTACGACCTAAACTGCGCCACACTTTGCAATGACTTTCAGGAGAATATCGAGTTTCAGTTTTCGTTAGGCTGGACAGCGTTAGTCCACCGCTTCCTGGGATCTGTCAACGCACAGAGAGCACTCAAACTGGTGGACCAGAACCTTCAGGTACAGGTTGGACAAACTGTGACTGTTGGAGAGAGTTGGGTTTATAATGGAGATAACAATCGTGTTCACAATAAACACCATCAAAAATGTTTAGTGAAAAAAGACAACTCTGCTGTTGTTATTCAGACTGCTCGACCAGCGCTGCTAGCCCCCACGCCCTCCTCAGGACCCAGCTCCACGATAGCCCTGCAGAACAACGAGACAGCCCTCATGACCCAAGAAGACCTGATGGTAGCCATGGCAACTAACGTGGCATCCCTCACCTCTCGCACTTCTATGAGTGTTGTCATCGTTGGAGGAGTGGTATGTTGTTTTCTTTCAATGAGATATCACTTTCTGCTCAAACTTTTCATTTGCACTCAAAGGCATTTAAATTGTTTTAAAATTGAGAACTGATTTAGCAGCATTATGATCTAACGGTGCTAATCAAGCTACTGCTTATTTATTTGTTTTCTAAGGTGTACAAAGCAGTTGGCTGGAAGTTAATCGCCCTGTCAGCCTCACTGTACGGCTTGCTCTACCTCTACGAGAGACTTACCTGGACCACGAAGGCAAAGGAGCGTAGTCTGAAGCGCCAGTTTGTGGACTACGCAACTGAGAAGCTGCAGCTCATCGTCAGCTTTACTAGTGCAAACTGTAGCCATCAGGTCCAACAGTAAGCCGCCCTGATACAGATTCGTTACAGTAGAACAAACTAGACAGAGCAGTACGAGAAATTAGTTTTTTTTGTGTACTCGATATAGTATGCGACAATAACAAAGTAAGATGGTAACTGGTGCAATTTAAGATGATTTTCTGCCAGTTCCTTCAGTCTGCATTGATGTGTACAGAGATTATAGCCAGTAAAGTAATTATTTTATTACTCTGTATGTCATTTCATGTTATATTGTATTGTGTGTGTACGATGTCATAATATTTTGAATAGTTTGTTTTTCTTTCCAATCTTTGATTGGGTAAAGGTGAAATCCACCCTCAAACACCGAACACTAAGCCATTTGTGATAGACTTTCAAAGATTCATCGTATAAATGATTATTGGATTGAATAGCAGGAATAGATATCGTCCAGTGTATTTAGCACATTCAGTTTAACAATATTTATGCTGACATCAACATGCTCACTTCTCTGCACCCTCCATAATCAGTGGTATTTAACCTACCGACAAACACTGACTCCCCATTATGTTCCTAATACGCTCTCCAGACCCGCCCCACCCTCCTCTGTGCCCCACCCTCCTCTGTGCCCCACCCAGCCTTCCCTTCTGTAGCAGGGCTAAATAAATAAGCACTAGACACTGTGCCCTCTGTGTTGCCAGGGAGATGGCTACGACCTTTGCTCAGCTCTGTCAGCAGGTGGACCAGACGCAGAAAGAGCTGGAGGCTGAAATCCGCCAACTGACAGCCAAGATAAATCAGCTGGCAACTGTCCAGAGCCACTCCAAGAGCCTGCGGTCAGTCCTGCATCTTCTCTTAATGGGGGCAACATGAAGGGGTGGGGTGGGGTGGGAGAGTGTAGATAGTAGAATTGTCTGGGAATTTTGGGGGAAAAAATTTATATCCTAGATGATTGGAATCAGACTGTAAGAACAGCAGAAAATGTAAATTCCACATCTGTACTTGGTCAGATTTGCCAGACCTGCCAAAGGATTTCATGTAGTTGTTTTTTTTTTTCAACTTAACCTTGTTGCACAAGCCTGCAGACAGCCAACAGATTCACGTGTGTGTACAAAATCGCACTTGTTAACAGACCTGAAGATGATATCTCTGGCTGAGTCGAGAATGCTAAAAGAGAGAGCTAACAGGTAACAAAGAAAGGAAATACAAATAGGTTTTTATCGCTACTATAATATCTCTGCTTGTGAACATACACAGCTTCCTTTATATTCAGTTTCCTTTAATATTGGTAATTATGGAGGTGTTAATATTTGGGTCACAATATATTGTAGTGCTGAACACAGAAATTTTAGGCAGGTCTGCAAAGTCTGAACAGTTACTATGTTTAAGGATACACAATGTTTATCGGACCGATAAATTATCAGCCAGATGGTGGGAAATTTTCCATTATTGGTTGTAGCCGATGATGAAATTATAGCCAAGAAATACCAATAATACGAAGCCAAATTGCTTTCATTGACTTCACAAGCACAGCATCTACACACTGATACAGCAGCTAGTAGTATGCATCTTTAAAGATGGTTCCACCAACAAACAAGAGAAGAAGTGGACACTTCTTACAGTTTCACAAGAGGACAACACAATTGTAATTTGGAATACATGTTTCACCAGCGTTCAGAGAGGCACAGGTCATGAACTTCTTTTTCAAATAAAAAAAATTTAATTATTGGTCATCTCATCAGCCATGAGTAGCAGGGAATTATCAATTATCGTATTGGTTGAAAAAATACTTATCGTGCATCCCTAATTATGTTTCTGTTTCCTGTTCTTGACAGGTTTGAGAACTGTTTATACTGTCCATGTTTGCCAGTACATGTGTGATATGTATTTATACATATGACTGCTCTATTTACAGAATTTAGATGTTACAGAACAGATCTGGAAATGTGAAATTAGAAATAAATTACAAGAAACTTTACTTGACAATTGATTTGGTTGAAGTTGGTCCAAATCATGATGTGTGTGTGTGTGTGTGTTTGTCCTCTGCAGACATAAAGCGACAGAGCTGGAGAAACAGTTGGAGGAGTTCACAAACCAGTACCTGCAGCCTCAGCAGTGAGCTGCTCTTCATCACTTCCCACAGTTCGGTAATTGTCGAGTCATTCAATCATTCGTCTGTTCGTCCCGGTCATCGTCACCCAAACTACACTGCAGTTCCTATGTGGACAGTAATGCTGAAAAGATGAATCGATTTAGTCTATCAACCGAAAAGAAATTTATCGATATTTTGATAATCAATGAAATGTTTATCAGGCAAGAATATAAAACTTCTGCCTCCCAAAGGGAAAATTTGGTCCTTTTGCGTACGTCACATGTGAATTATTTTTTTGTTCTTGTTGTTTTTCATGCCAAATAGTCAATCTGAAGACTTAATGGCTACTATTACTCAAAAAACAAATATAGATTAATTGATTAATCTGTAGTTTCAGTATTGGTGGACGGAGGAGCACGAAGGCCCAGGTGCGACAGTATTTTTTCCTCCTCAGCCATTCAGGTGCTTCATAAACTGCAGTGAAACTGTAAAACAAACAAATGGAGTCATGATGTGCAAAGACGCTCTACGATGTGGCGATATAATCTTGGTCGGCGTAAAGGTTCTGGTCGGGTGCTTCATTTTGATACTAAATAACTTGACACTAACTGTGAATATGCCTTTTTGACTAACTTTTTCGTAGCAAATTAAGTTTGTGTCTGTAAGACTGTACATGTATCTATACAGGCACATGATCTGTATGTTATGAACAAAAATAAATATATTTAATAAAATGTTTTTTCTGAATTATTAAATACCTAGTTGGTGCAAATTCACTTAGAGAAATCATTTGAGTGGAAAGAAAAGGCACGTCTTTAACATACTGTAGGTTCATTTTCTATTTTCTAAGAATCCAAACTATAGATCAAAGTCTTTGGAAATCCCCATATATTTTATAATATACTGCTTTATTTACACTCACTAGACTTTTGATGACTATTACACCAGTCTACACTTGTAAAACCAGTCTACACTTGTAAAATGGTCCTTTTTTTTTCTTGTATTGAAATACCTCAAGATTTGCCCAGTTGTATTAAATCCACTGCATTCTGAAACAGTTTTTGTGCATTTATTTGAAAGTTACTGAAAGTAAACATGACTTGTGTTAACTCCACAGGGGCCCTTTTAACTTTGGAAGCATCTCCGATAATTGAGAAACAATGTTTCAAGAGTAATTCAGTCTCTATTTAGGACTTTCACAATAACGCATGATGTTTCTCATGACAGAAATGTTTCTTTAATAAATGAAAAAGGCTGCTGGATCAGCATCTGTGACCAAGAAACCTTGCTGTCAAAAATGAGCCTGTCAATTAACTGAGCTGACTATTCTGCAAAGAAGCAACAAATATGTAAATATATTTGCCAAGTTTATAGATTAAATGGAGCCCAAAGCAAAGTACTTAGTTTTTCTTTTACACTTTTATCCAGTCCAGCTTGCAATAAAGGAAATCAGCCATAATTTGTATTCTTGGTTAGAAGCTTTTTATTGGTTACAATAACTCATGGCAACATATCAATATCACCAAGCCACTGTACAAATACAAAAAAAAGGTCTGGTGTGAAAAAGACTATAAAAATTATTCCATAACAAGTGATTATAATTTCACACAATAGCACGGTAAGAGAATTATCATCATGGCACCAAGTCCCTGGTCTTTACTGGCTTAAAACATAAAACAATAAATAAAATCAAAACAAAACAAATTGTAAGAAAGTTGGTTGTAGAGTCAAAGGGCAGTGCATTATTTTGTGATGGTGCTGTTCAAGTGGTGGGGTGTCATTGAATTTTTTTTTATCCTCCTATGTTGATTGTTCATCAGAAACTTAACACAACTTCTCATATTCTGATACTAAATTAGACATTCGTGCAACAGTCTTTAAAATACTGCCTGAGCTTTTGTCACATCAGCTTTACGTTCGATGTTGGCACTCTGAAGAGCAATGGCAGCTTAGATTGATAGAATACCGCTCCAACGATTCAAAGATTTGTTTCTGCGAGTTTGAACTTCAGACAATACTGTAAATGCATCAAATGTTGACATTTTTGCAACATCAAGTGAGCTGATTCAACAGTTCTGTATCAGTTGTGTAGTTGAGAGAATAAACTGGAGGAGACTTCAGGCAAATACAACAATGTGAAATTAAATGAAGTCAAGCACCTTTTTTAATTAGTGAGTCTACTGCACTACTTAGATGAGTGAGATGCACAGGCACGTAAAAGTGTTACTATTCCAGGTTACAGCTGCTAATACTGCTGAATTTCTTAAGAGTGAGGCCATGGTTGCCTGCTGAATATCACCGTCAGTAATACACACCCTGTTTCAGCTGTTCAGGGCTTTGGTGCATTTGTTTTCATTTTATTTTTTCCAAATTTAAAACTTCATAATTGATTTAAAGTACAGGGTGGGTTTATTGGAACAGTTTGACATTTTGGGAAATTTGTTTGTTGAATAGTTTAAGCTACCGCTACCTGCCAGCTAGCTTATCTTAGCACAAAGGAGGAAGAAATGGCTACCCTGACTGTTAAATGGTAACAATGTCTGCCTATTAACATCTTTAATATTTCAAAAAATATAAAGCTATTCCTTTAAATACATTTCTTTATCTGGGGTACACATGAATATCTGACGTAAGCCTAAAAAGTCTGTCAAACTGTCAAATTAATAACACTTTGGGATACAAAAAACCCACCTGCAGATATAAACGTCCACCTGCTTGATCAGTTTGGGTGTAAAATCAGAAAATGATGTGACTTTAATAAATGGATATTTAGAAGGCTGGCAGTGGCACTCGAGTAAAGTGAGCAAACTTTTTTTTTTTTTGTCACATTGACTAGTTTTCATTTCACAGCTCAGGGTCAGTGGATAACATTGCCACAAATGAGGAAGTAACACTTATTAATACGTTATCCACATCAGCAAATCAACCCCCTTCCCTCCCCTTCCACCCACAGTTCAACACTGATATGCAATACATATCACATCCTACACACCTCAGTTATTCTCAGGCTAAAAACTAAGTGTTATTTTTTAACATTCTCTCAAAATGGATGGAATTCATTAATGCAAAGCCAGGTAGAAGCAGCTAAAACGTTAAAAAAGAAGAAAAAAAAAAAGTCACTAGAATCACAGTATGCCAAAGGGGTTTCATTAACAGCTATTGGACCTAGAATACTACAAACTGTACGGTACTAGTAGAAAGCAGAATTGTATAAAAAGCGATTTTAAACACATTAAGCAGTATGGAGCTGCGTGTGGTTGTGGTGGTTTTTCTGTAAGCGTGCTTTTTAGTGTTCACTAGTATCAGAATGTGCTATTGGAAAAGAAAAAGAATTATCAATCTTTCTTACTGATCAGTGTGTTACTGTAGTCGATGCTAGTATTACCCTCTATTATGAATGGTATTGTAAGGCAGAATGGAGACTAGTGCCACATCTCACAGGAGCACAAACCCTCCTTTCAAATATTTAGAGATAGGCACCTGAGACAGCTGATGGATAGGTCCAACTCACATACATTATGTGTATTATTTTTCCTTTTTTTTTTTTCTTTAAAAATTAAGCCTTTAGAGGAACCAAAACAATGGAAGATGCGTGATGAGAAAATACTTAAAATCAGAGATAACCACTTCTATAAGTAAATAAGTCACATGTGTTCGATGGTTTACATTTGTACTACATTGTGAGTGCATTTCTAGCTCTCTACTAAGTGTACATTTCTGTCTATCAAGTGTACTTCCTTACTAGCAATATTTAACAGTTTATAACATGTTTTTGGTGAAGAAAAAGAACACTGAATGTGTTAAATCCTTTAAAAAAAACGTTTTTGTTTTTCCCTTTTTTTTTTACAGGCTCGTGGTGGCACTGGTGTGACTTTGGAGTGGCTGACATGCAGTCACTCAGTTCACACCTTGCCGACAACAAAAAGGACTTGTTTATCCTTCATTTAGAAAAAAAAAAATACAAAAGTGACATGACAAGCTCTGACACACATCTTTCTCTCTCTCTTCATCTCTTGTCTAGTCCTCAGAGGCTGATGACTAGAGCAATGACTCCATTGCTCTCCTTTATGGTCCTTTAATATCCTTACATAACAGCTGACCAATCTACCATTTGTCCATGCAGGCCTCAGCACCGCAACAGCCTCACAGGTAGAAAACTGCTTCTGCTCGGGGGGAAGGTGTCTCTATTTGTGATGCCCTCTCCATCATCTTGGCAACTCGAGATGCTTTTCTTGACTTTAAGGAAAAGAGCAGATTCTACAGGCCACAGAAGATGTGGATATTAGAATGTAAAACCTCAGATTAGGAACATTATTGTGTTATCAATCGTAGCACACAGCTGCTGATATGCATGGAACGGACATGGGCTTCAGATATTCAACATCCGATTATCTGAAACCACAATCTATGTGAGATAATGCAAAGGCAGGGCCTCCAGTAAAATATTTTTTATCTTAGCCTAAAAGTCACTGGTTTCTACTTTGGATTTAAAGCTGAATCCAGACTAAAAGCTTAAAAACAGTGCTTGTTGGTTTTGAAGCACTCTCTCATCAGTACCACGGCAGTATGATGGTTTCCTTCAAAATAAAAAGACTCTGGTGAGGAATGCCAGGGGTTGTGTTTTTAAAACAAAAGAAAAATACCATCATAGCCATCATTCACATGAACACAGGATGCATGAGTTATGCCCACTGCATGTAACTATAATACACACACACACACACACACACACTAGGAAAGTGAGTTTAGCTGGGTCAAATTCTAGTTTTGCAAATGGTTTTTGTTTACTTGCTATATCCTCTTTTGTTGCCAGATGAGTGGGCTTGACTAAAACCAGCAAGAACCAGAAATTTTAGAAAATGAAAGGAGACTTTTTAGGTAAAACTATGATGCGTTGCTGTGTCTAAATTGTCTCACACTCAATCTGGTACTCACACAGTGTTTGTGGCATTACGTTGTGTAGTAATGTGAATATGTACATTTGAAATAAAACATAACCCCCCCCCCCCCCCAAAAAACAACAAAAAAACGCAAGGGTGGGAAATTAACTACAAAAATATATACATACACATTATATATGCATATATAATGCATATATACACACATAATGCTATACATATATACTGACTTACATATATACATTTACATATCACACACCAACGCTCATCTTGCTTGTTAGTCATGATAACAGGCGCTCTTTATAGCCTTCTAGAGAATTGGTATAAGGGCGAAATCTTCTATTTTTTCCTTCAGTTTTTCGTAACTCATCTCTTTTTTAATTTTTGATTGGACAACTCTACTGAAAGGTTCTTATTTTTGTTTCTATGTAATAGCTGGGTGAAAAAACTTCACTTGGAAAGGTAGAAAAAGTTGGTACTTTCTCACAGGTGGGCAGGTAGCCAGCAGAGAGGAGAACTGGGGCTGACTTGAGAGGATTTTGGCTGACACAGTGTGCTCCTCGCTGGTCCAGCCCAGTAGATGAGTTGGGATATGTAGAGTGGGGTTGCGGGGAGGAAGTTGGCAGGCAGTGATTGAGTACACCAGAGACGAGGTTTGTTTAGTTCCAGATCCGGAGGAAACTGTCCCAGGAGCCGGTGGCCACAGCCATGCCGTCTTCTGTCACCCCTAAGCAGCTCACTCTGTTGTCGTGGCCCGCTAGCACACCTGGAGGTCAAAGAAAATAAACCAGACTCGAGGATTACTATCCCAGCTGACATTAGGCTAGAGGTGGGGTACACCCAGAACAGGTCGCCAGTTCATCATAGGGCTGACATATAGAGACAAACAACCATACAAACTCACATTCACACCTACGGGCAATTTAGAGTCACCAATTAACCTAGGTCAACTTGGATTTTGGTGTTTTAGAGGATTTTCGCTGAATTAGAAAACATCAAATGTGCCACATGTAAAATAAATAAATAAATAAAAAAGTCAGATTTGGGCTACTTTCATTTGTGTAAATGTAGGTTTAGAACTCAAGTCTCAGAGTGTATAATATTGCTATTTGCTGAGTGCTGAAAGCTACAATAAAACCATCAGTCACTTAAAAATGATAATCTCATCCTTTTTCTCAGCAGGTACATCCATAAGCTAAGTGGGTTTTTTGTTTGTTTTTTTACACACACATAAAATAAAATAAATACTTGAATTCAGATGTCTCGTACCTGCACGTTCGCCTTTCAGAGTGTCCCAGACGTTGCAGTTGAAGTCATCGTAGCCGGCCAGGAGCAGTCGGCCACTCTTGGAGAAAGCCACAGAGGTGATGCCGCAGATGATGTTGTCGTGGCTGTACATCATCAGCTCCTGGTCAGCACGCAGGTCAAACAGCCTGCAGGTGGCATCATCAGAGCCTGTGCCAAATGCATTCCCATTGGGGAAAAACTGCAGGAGAAAAAAACCCCAAGGAAAGTATTTTAAATCATCATATCATGTTTCATACTGTAGGTACAGGGGTGGAGAGATGCTTGTCGTTTAAGTGCATACACCCAAGATGGTGACCTGCTTTAAAGGGAGCACTTTGATATGAGTAATACTGTATTTCTAGTAGCTGTATGATGACAATGACAATATGTTAAATTAAATATATTAATGTTGTTATCACACATCCACCAATTTAGATTGCCATAACAGGAAGATAACAAAGCAATAATAGTCAAGATTTTTGGGCCAATAAAACACACTAAAGACATTTTTTAGTTTTCTATCATTGACTCGACTCAAATCACCTGACATCTATGGACCTTGAGTCCTCAAGAGAAGATGCACTTTTCCAAGAGTGTGTGTGCACGAGTGTGTGACATAGGTACTCACGGTGACTGCGTTGATGTCAGACACATGGCCGGTGAAGGATTGCCTGCACATGCCATCTCGGATGTCCCACAGCTTGGAGGTGGCATCACAGGCTCCTGACACAAAGGTCTTGTAGTCTGGGCTTAGAGACAAACTCATCACGTCCCCTGTGTGGCCAGTGAAGGTGGTGGCCTGCTGGCCTGTCTCTATGTCCCACAATGCACTGCAAGAAAGGAGGTAATGGTTAGGTATGAGTGCCATGAATAGCGCAGAACAAAATGTTTTTTGTGAAATCCACATAAAGGGCTTTCCAAGGTAGTAACATGAGTACAATAGTGAGAATTAGAGGATGGATATTAGAAAGAAACTCTTGACTCCTTAGTCTACTTTAGAGTTAATAATCAAGAATATCAATACAATATTTATATCATGTAGCAAGCTTAATTTTTAAACCGTCATTACTCACCAGGTAGTGTCTCCGGAGCTAGTCAGTATCTGGTTGTCATCCAGGAAACGACAGCAGGACAAATAACCTGGAGATAAACAGAGGTTCCACATCAGATAAGGAGAGCTTTGCCCTGCCCATTGTGCTAATCCTTCTTCACAATGTTGCCCTGTGTAAGTTTAAACCAGGAGCGATATCTTTTCTGCAAGGGGGACGCCTTTGGCCTTCATGAGCAGTCCAACTTATTTTGGTTGTGCCCAGGTAGCTGAGCCAAGCCTTAATCCACATCCGGTAATTTGAAATTAAAATGAGTTGAAAAATTTCCTTTTTGGATATATTGGTTCATGTGGCATCCAGCACTGTAGCCCTCGGGTAAAAACACTTATGTCCTTCACATCCTGTGTTTTGAGGTTGTAGAAGTTCACTGTAAAGGCAATTTCTGAGCATGATAAAAATAAAATGAAAAACATTCTCGTACTCACTCTCTCTAGGCTGACAAATGAGACTAATGAATAGTACTGAAACCAAGGTTCTATCCTATGTTTGTGGTACTTTATATATATTTTTTCATATTTCATGATCACATTGTTCCGAATGCATTGCAGGGAAAAGCCCACACACTTGCACTAAGTGAAAAGCATCAACTCTTCAAGGAAGTGCTTGCACCAGGAGACATACTGTAAATGAGTTAGTGAAAACATAAAATCAGAAATCTAAAACTACAGTAAAGGCATATGTGTGTCACAGGTATTCAACAAATTAGGCATGCTGGAGTGCTGCACTCAGGACATAATAAAATTTAACTGTCAAAGTTAGTGTAGAAATAATAAGCACTATTGGTTTTGTTAGCATTGCTTCTTGGCTGGCCATGTGCCTACCTGTGTGTCCAGGTAGCTCTCTGGTGACCCGCACGTTGCCCTCGCGGGTCTTTAGGCTGTATATGGAGCAGATGTTGTCCAGGCCTCCACAGGCCACATAGTTCCCAGAGGGAGCATAGGCGCATGTCATCACCCAGGAAGAGCGCAGTGGGATTGCATGCATCTGAGGACGAGGAGTCATTTCTTAATTAAATACAATAAAATAAGGATGTTGAGCTTCAAGGTTAATGAGGTCAAAGGCTTTAGCCCCATTTTCACCAAGCAGTCCAGATCATTTCAGTTCCTTACGCATTAGAACCAGTGTTTCCCGTGCGTTCATTTATTTGTGGCAGTCCACCACAATATCAGCACTGCCCGCCACATTTTAATTTTGCTTTTTTGGAGCTGCGTGCCTCTCTCGTTCTCTTCATTTCTCTCTCTCTCTCCTTCTGTTTCCTAGACATAGAAGTTACTTGGGCAGGCTTATATTATCATGAGAAACACAGAGAGACGCTCTCCGGTATTAATTCTGTAAATGCACTGACTGTGGTGCGACCTCTCATATTTAATAAAGGCCTACTTGCGCCCTTGTTTTACGCTGCAAGTTCACCTGGTTGATGCAATGTCATTCAGTACCACGTTGGTTTTGATCGTTTATAAGCTCAAACATTTACATCAAGCCTCTTCCACACGCAGCTCATCTGCTGTTGTGAAAACCGAATCGCAATTGAAAAAATTTAAAACACGAGTAATGATTTTATACAAAATGCTGCTCATGAACAAGTCAACAGGGCAGACACGGAGAGAGAAACGGAAAAGAGGAGGGGTGGGCCAAGCCAGTGTGTGTGTGCAGCCAGAGACCGGAGGTGTAGGTGTGTGTGTGTGTGTGAGGAAAAGCAAGGTGCGCAAATAAAAGTAGTTTGTGAGTAGAATTAAAATGTTGAAATTAAAAATAAAATATAGAAATAGGGAAATCAATGTATTCTTCAAAATAATTTTAATGGACAAATATAACCACAGCCCCCACCACAGTAACACCGACAGTCTGTGGGAAACACTGAGAATGGTTATTTTTGTGTTTCCATTATCAACAGTTGTGGATTGTACCAATAGAACCGCTCCGTACCATCCTGTTTTTTCGTTACCCCTCTGTTGAGGTACCTAGCACACTGATCCGATACTGAAAGGTGGAGTTATAACACAGTAGATGACTGATTGGTCAATTGGAGCAACCAGAGTCTGTGCTCTGATGTAAGATTTCCCAACTCTCCTGTTTCCGAAGCCCCGGTAACAACTCTGCCTACATAAAAGTACCGTCTGCGGTGGATACGCTAAAAAGATCTAGAGTTTAGGTAATTTAGTTATGGGTTAAGTAAGGTTACCAAGGTATACTATACCAAAAACACTTTGGTGGAAACGCAGCTTCTGAGATTAGAGGACTGTGCAAGTCATTCTGGGTGCTTTGTGATTATAGTGGTTCACCATTTTACCAGCTGCCATTTGGATGGTGGCTTGTTGAAATTTCCAACACATTTCCAACAGTATTGTGTTTATGAAAGAGAAAGAAACCATCTATCCAATCCAAAAGTCAAGGGGGAGAGTCAGTGAAAACTTGGCTGAATTTTAATGCAACTGTTCTTGTATACATTAAAAGTTATATCATTGATTATCAATAATCTCACCTTATTTGTTGTGTAGCTGTCCCAGATGATTAGCTTTCCATCTTGTGAGGCACTGACAAGTAACCTGGAAACATTTTAAGAACAGCAGCATTAGACTAGGCTCACACACTGAAACCCCCCCCCCCCCCCCCCCACCACCACCCACACACACACACACACACACACACACACACACACACACACACACACACATAATCCAAGGTACATGCATTTGGATCATTAAAAACAATGAGCCAGCCAGCTCGCAGACTACTGTGCTATACTGTCTGAATGCGTATAAAGAGCTCTGACAAATAGCATTCAGCGTTAGCTCCATATTCCTCTCTCTCCGTCCCCATTTCCCTCCATCTTCTCTCATTCTCCCCCCTCCTGGTGGAAGTCTCCTCATCCAGGGAAGCCACTTTTAATGTCCCACTCCATCTAATATTCATTACCCCAGTTATGTAAAAGACTGTACTGTCAGTTGGGAGGTGGAAACCTGAAGGGTTGGGAAAGTACTAGAAAGAAGCTGAGGTGGGGCAGCAAAAAGGGACAGCAGAAAAAGACAGAGAGAAGAGGATGAAATAGAAACAGTCAGTAAAGTGTGAGAATTATAGGTGGTGCAGATGCAGGAACAACTGCAACCCTTTCCATCCCATCCTGACTGGGTGTTTCCATCTCTCTGGGGACAGGAAGTTGGTTTGTTGGTGCTACGCTACAATCAAGAGGAGAGCCATCATGCTAAAATGTCAGTGGCTGTATACAAAATAAACACTGGCCTCCTGTAGGGTCACTCAGAGGATGCTAGCCACACACATGCACACACCCCTCCACACACACACATTTAACAGAATAATCAGGATTCACAGCATATGCATCATCAGCTGTAGGCAATACCAGTATTTACCTTTGTAATCAAATAGACTCAAACACAGGTTTTAGCAGTGAAAAGAAGAGGGAACTAATTTGTTTAAACAGAACAGAAGTGATTGATCTACGTTTTCTCAAAATAAACAAAATTCTACCAGAAAAACTACTTTTTGGCCACACCATCCTCTAGTTTATTTCCTGTAGATAAAGATCAGTGCACTGCATGCATACTATTGGGAAAATATAATGCTGACTGATAATTCTTGGTGCTCATAATTGCAGCAAACAGTTAAAAAAGCAGTTTGTAAGTTTTGATTTAGAGAAATGCGTGCATCCACAGATTTAGGCCAATCTGAACTTCACTCTGATTAATTTTGAATCGTGATCATTTAGGAAACTGTCAAAGGTTTAGATCTTACAAACTGCATCTTTAAGGAAATATTAAATAAGCTGTCTGTCTCTGTGCTCAGTGAATATCATTACTGTGTTTATAGTAAGAGAGTAAAACAGTAATAACACTTAGATGCAGAGTGGTAGTGGGAGTGGCAATAGCAACAGTCAATTATGGTGGTATTAGTCATATTAGTAGAATACTAGTAATAGTGGTGGTAGTAGTAGTAGTAGACGAAGTAGTAGTAGTAACAATACTGGTAGTAGTATAGCCCCACACCTGGGACTGCCGTCACTGCCCCAGTGCATTGCATTGGGAAACAGATGGACAGAGAGAAAGATACAGTGACAAAGATATATTAAAGACAGAGAAATAAATTTGTTTAACAACAATGATAGCTGTTGAGAATCTATTTTTTTAGGTAATTGTATCGTGTATAGTTTATATTTGCAGTGAGTTTCAATTTGGAACCGATATGCTGCCTTTCGAATTTATGCTACGATGCATAGCCTAGACATTGTTGGTGGTATTACTTACATATTACAACGTAACTAATTTTCGGGATTAAGAAAATGTAACGTAATAAGCTAAACTAAACTAGTGATAATAGCCCCCATGCCATCACGAAGTTCCCCAGTCTGCTTACAGCAACAGAAATTAACACTTGCTCAGGAGAAAATTATCTTCAAAGTTCATATAAACAATTTCCCTCATGGGATTGATTGAGTTACTCAGTCAGTCAGTCAGTCAGTCAGTCAGTCAGTCAGTCAGTCTGTAACTGTGGTGATTATTATTAGCATCCCTTTTGTTTGTTTTAAGCTGTTAGACTCTTGTCCCTTGTGGACCACCATAGATAATTCCTGAGAGCTATAGAGCGCATATAATTTTGCTCCAGTGTGTTCAGGGAAAAAATGAGTCTCCACAACTGAGCAGGTGACCTAAAGCAACAGGAAACAATATCACATACCCAGCAGAAGAAAACGCAAAACCTGAACCAACCACTACCTCAAAAATATTATGCTGAAAAACATTTAAAACAAGTTGACAATGGTCTCTGTAAAACAGCATTACTCTCTTCTGTAAGGTCTGCCAAATGTCTTCGGAAAGGGAAAAAAAAGTTAAAGATCTTCTGTCTGCCAATTTATAGACATTCCACACACAGACATTAAACAAAAAGATAAATCAGACCAAAACAAAAAAAACCCTGTGGAATAAAAAGATTAATTTCCTTTTCTGCTCTGAGCTAATAATTGTGTTGTCTGTAGAATAACAACACTACCTGGAGTCGCTCCCCCAGTGCATTGCATAGATCTTGGCCAGGTGGCCCCTGAGAGTGCGTCGCGTCCGCATCTGTATCCGGCCCACTGAGTCCAGACCAGCTGTGATCTGCCAAAACACAGGAAGAAGTGTTACCAGCAGTGACACTCAAGGCCCACACACACTTTTTTATCACCACAAACACACACATCACTGTGTACTCTGAGGCAGCAAACTCAACAATGGACAATGCTGTATAATAGTGGAGCTTATAATGGTGAATAATGTCTGGGCATACTGACAGGCTGAGGGCTGGCCAGGGAAGATTCCTAATGTCTATTATGACACTTCTACCTTGATTAGTAAACTTACACTGAAGAGAGTAGGTAGATTTTTGTCACAGCTAGGGCTGGATAATATGGCAAAAAATATGAACACAATCATTTTTTCCATATTCATCAATAATGATTTTCTCCAATATATAATTTGCTGACAGTTTGAAGAGTATCATGATAAAGACTTAAGCCTGAAGAAACCAACATTTAAATGTGCAAACATGGCTTGGTTTAGAATGTATTTTATGATAAAAGAATAAAACAACACCTAGGTTAAATGTCAGCTTTTAACTTTCCAAACACATTTTATCTGCCTTAACAAAACAATATATGATAACTTGCCTTCTAACTACTAAGGTTACTGCTGTTTGATCTATCCATTTTGAGGAACAGCGTCCAAAGCTCATCATTGTTATTGACATACATTTTTATCGGATCCCCTATCGAGGTTAGGTATTCACAAGTTAGATTGTCTTATCCAGTTTCAGAACTGCCCACATGTGGCTAAAACTATTATAGAACTGTACACACAATATTAATAATTAATGGACATGATGTCGGCTCACCCAAGTGCTTTGCCTTGTGAAAATCTGCATCCTCAATTGTTATAAAGACATTTCATATTTTTAACCTTTAAAGTCTGACTGTTACTATGAAAATTTGTACAAATACACAAGAAATTACACCACTAATTGTTTACATAATATTCTACATGTGGAAAGTAAGTCTTACCTGTGACAGAGTGGAGTCACTGCAGGCTTTCCTGGCATCCTGCAACACAAGAAAAACCTGAATAATCATATTGACCTGCGAAAAATTTCAGCTTATTGAGTCGCTGCATCACTAAATGTAACACGTGATTTCTACACAAACACACAAATAATGTAACAGAAAGACAAACCTGAAACAAACAAAAATTGCTTATACACGAGTACCTAAACATGCGCCATGTGCATTATTGCCGATCACAGAAAGTGATGATCTCAGTGATCACAGAATCATCAAACAGCAGCAACTGACATTTAAAGCTTAATTTCCAATTTCTGCATGAGAATGGAATGATTGACAAGTGCACAAGAGTGCATCACTGTCTCCTCTGAAACTGAGTCACAGCTTGCAGTGACGAAACGAAAAGTGTCACACGTGTGATTTACAAATACATGTACAACACACACATAAACATAAACAAACTCTTGCACACAAAATGTTGCCGTACCCGGATCTGATTGCGTAGCTGCTCGGCTTCCTGCCGCAACTGTTCCAGCTCGCTCATTGTCCCTCTGTGATGTGTTCAGGCAACACTCTGCTCCAAATACTGACTGGGCTGGGAAAACACACGTGCCTGCACGCGCACACGCACACACATATATATACACACACACACACACACACACACACGCGCTACCAGCTGACACCTGCAAGACAGAGATACAGAAATAGTATGAGTATAACAGGCGAATGGAGAGTAAAGGATGGGAATCAGACAAACACTGGTATCCTGTATGGGTTTAGACCAAAGGAGGGTGCTGCAAACGGTGGGGCTGGGTGGTGGCCTGGCTCTTCAAACACCCCCAGTCTGGTTCAAAAGGCCATCTGAGCTAGACTCTGACCTTTCCCGACTCAATCAGCCTTTTGTGTTGTTGCATTACTCCGTCTGTCCCAAAGAGCCCCAAAAGTGTGTGTGTGTGTGTGTGTGTGTGTGTGTGTGGTGTACTTTGGCCAGATCTGAATGATTCATCATAAAATACGTCCAAATGAGAAGGAAGATTTGTGCATCTGTTTGTACGTGCATGCAGTGTGAGTATACATGTGCTAGTTGCCACTTCCTTAACCTTGGAGAGCCTCAAATGTGGGTCACAAAGCACTTAGCCTGGCAAATGGGGTGGGGTCCAAATATTTCTGAGGAGTGTCTGTTTTACAGTCTGCTGTCCAGAAGTCTAACCCTACAAGATTAAATTTTCAGTTCCATTTTCTATAATTCAACAATTAGACCAAGTCCAGCTTCCTCTCCACAGGAAATCATGTTAATGTAAAAAAAAGAGGTTATTTGTACTTTATATTCATTTTTGCAGAGGCTTATTGCAAAATAAAACCCCATCATTATCCAAAACACATATTCAAGATTCAAGATTAATTCATTGTCATTATATATCATCCCTATGACACACATAAAAAAACAAGATAAAAAAAATATATAAACTAATAAATAAATAATCATATCACAACAACAAAATAAAGGTGGAGTGTGGAGGATGAGTTCATGAGTCTCGCAGCCTGAGGAAAAAAGCTGCTCTGTAGTTTTGTGGTACGGCAGCAGATACTTCTGTATTGCTTGCCAGACGGCAGCAAGGTGAACAGGCTGTGGCTCGGGTGGGTGTTGTCTTTTAGAATCCTTTGGGCTCTTCTCCTCGCAAACACCTCACCTTACCAATAACACAGATGCTCAATATATTGGTACCAATGATGTTCTGGGCGGTTTTAATCACTCATTGCAGAGCCTTCCTGTCTTGTACTCACTTAGGTTTCCTTAAGAAGTACAGACATTTCTGGCATATATGCAACAAAGACAATTTGATCAGTATCCTTTAAGATACTGTGTGTGGAAATCTACTCTAGACTCTGTGTTCACTTGGTTTTGGACATTGTGCCTCTGTTCTGCTAATACAGGAGAGGATGGACTCCTGTCTCAGCCAGAGAGGCCTTTGCAACATTTAATATCCCCAATACCTCGTTATTGTCAATGCTTTCAGCTGCCCAGGAGAGACGTCACTCACTCTTCGCGGCTGACGCAACTCCTCTCAGCGTCAGCTCGCCTGTGATGTGCTACTCCTCTATGACTGCTATGGATCCATTATACTGTATGCCTCTGTAATCTGCCATGTCACACAAAGCGTCTCGTGGACTACCAAAACACCCGATATGACCTTCTACACTCGGCTGAATATGTATTTTCAGCCCGAGGCTTGTGACGCTAAAGGCAACAGAGCACACAAGAGAAATGAGGTGTAAAATAACGCAAGTATGATAGAAGATGACGCTGAGACCCTGATGGGTCAGGTTGCTTTCCGCTCACTTTGGATACAACTGACAGCTCTGATTTTAAGCATGTGAATTGTCTTGCTCACATATGAAAACCAAACAAGACACTCATTATTGGTAACCACATACCAACTGCAGCAAATAGAATCTGTCACACAGATAAATGGTCCCTACAAGAGAACTAAGCTGAAAAAAGTTTGCTTTTAACAATTTATAGTCATAAACCTCAGTGAGCACTCGTGTGTGTGTGTTTTTTCTCCAGTTGTGTGAGTGTAGCTGTGCAGCCAGTCAGCCCGGCCAATGCTGTGGCGACAAAGGCAGAGCTGTGTGTTGGAGCTGCCTATTGTTTAGTGTGTGGTTGCCAGCTACAGTAGATAGTGCTGCTTGGCACCACCACAGCTGAGTGTCTAAGACTGGACATGGGAGGCTATTATTGCTATTGCTCTTCTGACATGAACCAACCACCCAACATGGTCAGTCTGAATCTCCCAGCAGTCAGCAGGAGACATGAGTGTCTAATCCGGGACCAAACAGCTGCCATGTACAGAAAACTGTGGGTTTGTCACAAAGATGCACAAAGGTAGAACAGGTACACACACTTTGCATCACATTCAGAAGGCTGCGCACAGAATTCTCTTGTAGTCACTAGTCAGCTACAAATGGACGTTTATACGCCCAAATCATTTTATCTTATTTATATGACTCAAGACCATGATCACATCGTATGGAGCACAAACAGAAAATACAACAATAACAAAACAGTGGCATACAGCATGACCAAGATACAACAAATGTTACTCAAACAAAAGAAGTCAAAAGAACACCTAGTTTACAAATAAGCTTTGGCTTGTCTGATTGTAATAACAATCGTCTGTTTGCATTTGGTGAATGAAAAGAAAAGGTGCCATTTCACTTAACGTCTGTGCTGAATTGGCAAAGTTATCCAATAATGCCAGAGGAGCTTATACATGACAATTACACATGGCTGTGATTTTCTATAGTATCCATAGTCTTTAATTCAAAAATTCATCACGCATGGATCAGTAAATCATTATTGGCAATAGCATCATCATAATAAAACTAGTAATGAGTCACTATAAAAGGATAAAATAAACAGAAGAAATTAACAGACACAACAGATTTTTGCCATAATAAAAATAATCATGTTTAGCACACAAAAGACATTTTAAGTTTTGACGTGTGCCTTTGCCTGGCATATTATAAAAAACTTAACTGATTAATCGATTAGTTGAATTTCAGGAAATTAATCAGCAACTATTAATTGATTAATCATAAATATGATATATATGAAGAAAATATTTGGAAGATTAGGTGATAATGAAAATAATGTTTACTTGCAGCCCTTTTTATATGAGAATAGTGATACAAGTTTTTCGCATTAAAGCTTTAACATCTGGTTCAGTTTTCAAAATATTATTGGCGGCTGTTGCATATCTTTATAAATGATTCATTAATCCAGGTTAACAAGGATTGTAAAAAGATTGTTTATGAGACATTGGCACAGAAACTTTCACTTTCATTTTGATACCACTAAGAGATACACACAAAGAGATCTTCTCAACATCTCCATAGTACTGTCAGTCACTATGGTCTCATGGTTTACAATGATCAGGGTTTTTCCTGCATAGACAAGTTTTTGGCACCCCCCAAAGAGGTTTTAGCCCCCCCCCCAAAGGAAAATCACCAGCGCCAAAATGGTGAATGATAATTAAGATAAGACAATAAAGACAGGATTTCAAAACCTCTCTGAATTTATCACACAATTGTTGAACAAGCAGAATTTTTAAAACTTTTTTTTTTTTTTTTACAACTGCACTCGGACAGATTATGCTTACTGTCATGCTTAGTCACCCCCCAAAGGCCCATTCTGATAATGGAGCTTGGTCACAATATTTGTGGTACAGGAGACACCGTCCCTTCAGTGGGCGAACCTGCTACCTGCTGTTAGTTCTTGTTACCATAGGTGCTTCAAGAGAACGGGTCAAGTCCAGAAGCAGATCAAAGTGTTTCCGTTTGTCAAACCTGGAGACAATTCTCATCAGATGGAAACATGATGGTGTCATAACGTTCGTTAGCATATTTTGTATTTAAATTAAATGTGTCAATGAGACCTTCTGCTCCTTGTGGGTCACATACAGGGGAAAGTCAATCACTTCTGCCTCAATCATGAACAAATACCGGTGAATAGAGCAGCAGGAGGTGCAGGCAATGCAGCTGCACCCAGAGCCAGAGGGGCCCAACAACACTTCAGGAAGTTAAGTAATTAACACTATGGACAGCCAGACAGCCAGATCTGAATGACTGTGAGCACCAGTGTTTACAGTAAAACTTTAATATTTATCATTATGTAAATCACACTGACTAAGTTTGACAGAAGTATTATTTTCAATGCAAGATTCTAAGATTTAAAGAATGTGGGTGTTGCAAAATATATGCACTTTCTGAACATGTTTACACATAGCTCCTTTAAAACATTTCACTGACTGGAATATTTCACCGGTTTAGGCCAGCTCTGTTGTCAAATGTGTTTAATTTTTAATAAATGTACGATCCAAAGGCTTAAGTCCAAACCAACATTAGGCTCTTTCCTTTCCCTTTTCTTGAACCAAAATTAATAGAATTACTCATCAACTGTCTGCATTTTTAATTAATGATATAAACTGCTGAAGGATGTTAAATATGCTCATTAGATTAAGTTTCAATTTTGTTGAACATCTTACACACAAGAAAATAACCCAACTACACCTATGCCAGAGCTTGCCCTCAGTCTATGAGCCATGAATGTCTACACTGGAAGAGCGCCACTGAAAAAAGAGCAGGAAACTATCTATGGTTTGGCATATGACAGTAAAAACTGGATGCAGCAGGGCAGCTCCATCGGGTGTAAACTTGTTCACATAACACACTGACTATTTCAAACATCTGGAGAATGGAGGAAATACCTGGTGAGATTCCAGTAAAGTATGAGGCCACATTTCTTCCTTCTAGTCAGCTCATACATGTTCATATCATTTAGGTGTCATGAATTATAACAGCTAATATGGTCTAGAAGTTCAGATGGCCTGGGTTCAACAGTTTGGTAGCTGGAGAGGTGCCAGTTCACCTCCTGGACACTGCCCTTGAGGCACCAAATCCTGAAAAGCTTAAAGCGCCGACTATGTGTGACATCTCTCCACTAATGCAAACACTAACAACGGAGTGTAAAATTGAATGAAATGAATTAATAATAAGAAACTGACTGGATAAAGTCTGGCATAGAGGGGGGGGGAATCATATAATGCACTATTAGCCAGGATCACCATGGAAGAACACACTGAATGAATGTGTGATGACTGTATAACCTACGTAGATCATAGGTTTCACCCCACCTACATCAGACAGTTATATAATTACACATAATGTAGTCACACATAATTCCTAATCAAAACTACAAGAACCCAATTGGATAGGGCCTGTTAGGACAAGACGGTTTCTAAGTGACGTAGTCCATGAAGTGAACCATGGCACTTTTACATGAACGTTCAAGATTTTTCTATTGCTGTACAATGGCTGCTTTTGCTGCTACCCTGGGTTAATCTCTTTGAGGTACAGGTTTGGTAATGCACAGCTGTACATCTAAGAGTACATGTAAAACTGAGACTTCAGGAACTCCTTTTGTTGTCCTTTGTTTCTGTGAAATTTGTTCATAATCATTGCTTTTGAGAACAGAATTTTTACAAAACAGTAACATGATATATCATGTTGCCATGTTATTTGAGGACTATTTACTGTATTTCATTTTCCATTGCTGTCTTTTCCTGGCTGCAGAGCTGCAACTAACAATTATTTTCATTATTAAGTCATCTGTTGCTGACAAACGGCAGAAAACAGTAAAATATGCCTGTCACAATTTTACAGAACCCAAGGTGATGACTTCAAACTGCTTATTTTGTCCAAAACATACATATTTAATTTATCATAACATGACTGATTAAAGTAACATATCCTCACATTTGAGAGGCTTGTTTCAGCACAGTTTTTGGCATTTTAGATTGATAATTGACTTAAAGGGGAATTCCGGTATTTTTAAACCTGGGCATTATGTTTATATATTTGGATGTGTAAATGATTCACACTTATCTAAAGTTTTGGATTTGGTCCAGTAATTGGACTCAGCCGATAGCCGTGACACACCTGCAACGGCTGCAACTTAATCCTTAGGGGCAAAGTCATGTCCACTGAAAGTGTTTTTTCTTGCCTCTCACAGCCTGAGATTGTTACTCTAAGTGTCTGAAAACATTACGGAAAGGAGACGACAGCGATAGTCCTCATTGTTAGAGTAAAATCCTCTTTGTTTAACCGGAAGCACAACTCTTGTCTGAGGAGAAGTCTTGCGTCCAAATCTCTTGAGATGCGAGTTGTTGCAGGAAAACAACTGTAGAGAAATGAGTGAGAGTTGGAGAGAGGAGTTTTGAGTTTTGATTGATTGGTTGATTTTAAGTCTAGAAGTGCAATAACTGCAACAACTCACCTCCCGCGAGATTTCAGAGCGAGACTTCTCCTCAGACAAGATTTGTGCTTCCGGTTAAACAAAGATAATTTTACTCTAACAATCAGGACTATAGCTGTCAGTTCCTTTCCATAATGTTTACAGACACTTAGAGTAACAATCTCAGCCTGTGAGTGGTTAAAAAAAAAAGCACTTTCACTGGACTGAACTTTGATGGTCGGGGTTGCCCCTAAGGATTACGTTGCAGCCATTGCAGCCGTGTTGCGGCTATCGGCTGGCAATATTTACTGGACCAATTCCAAGACCTTTGCACATATGAATCATTTACACATCTAAGTATATAAACATAAGGCCCAGGTTTAAAAATACTGGAATTCCCCTTTAAATATGCAACTATATTAGAACACCAACAGCTATACAACTTTAATCTGTAGATAAGGTACTAACCAGCCCCTAGTAAGCTACACGTTGATAAAATACACAATTAACTTTAATAAACTGTAATTACACGCTGTGTATTGTACATCTACAACCCACTGTCCTGACTTACTGACCGTCAACAACAAGACAAGACAGGAAACCATCAGCTAGCCTACATCCTAAGGAGACACAGAGACATTAAGCTTATGAGTTGATCTGATTCTAAATGCATTTTCTGTTACAAGCAACAGTCTGCGTGAGTCGCGCGCCCCGTCACGCTACCAGTTGCCGCTCGGATGATGACGGCTGACTGACATGTATATTTAATAGAAAAGGGGGGAAAAAGCTACGCAGGGCGTCGTACAGCCACAAATGATGAAAAATGGGTGTATGACACGAGAACAGAAAGTGTGCTTCCAGCGAAAGGTTTTTGCCCCATAGTTGCGCCTGAGAAACATTTGACAGCCTGTTAAAAGGCCGCGTTTGGAGAGCAGTGGATTTTCAGCAGTGGAAAGCTTGAGGAAAAAAACAGCATTGAGGCAGTAGCAGCCGGGGGACAGTTATGTCAAGAGCTAACATCACACTGCTGCTCAATATTATAGCTCACTGACATATTTGCATCTCACCCTCGACATAGTATAAAACACAACCGCCGCGAGCAAAGCAGGAAATAGCCTAAAAGCCACCAAAATATCAAGACAAGACTACAAGTCCTCACCTTAAAACGGGCTTTTTTTGTGGCTCTGTCAGTCCTTCCTATGCGAGTCACACTGATCCGTTTTCACACGACAACCATGGTCCCAGCTGTGAGAGAAATCGTAAAGGGAGACGTGCTAATTTCAAGGCAATTTAATCGGTTTAATGGAGCAGAAGCGAGCGGACCTCGGGTCAGATTAGACTAAAAATTTTCACCAAGCAAGCTAATCACCACACCCATGCAAGTGGGAACATGGCAACAGCCTACGCCGAGGGGTGCGCGGTGCTGCATAGATTCATATATTTACAATCTAGCCAATAAAATAAAAGCTAGACAATATCAAAACCTAACCAAAACCTATTATATTTAAGGCAATATTGAAAACAATCGGCAATAGCTTGTTATTTAATCCTGGGGAAACATTTGAAATAGGTTGTGTAATCTATGGGCGAAATGGTACCGTCTGTTAGCCCCCTCAACATAAAGGCACCGAATGGGATACAGGAAACGAATATAAGACCTGTGTAGTCTGTACTAGTGGGCTAGTACTAGTGATTTGAATGGACTTCACCTCAAGTTTGCAAAGTCACTTTTTTGTCTTACAAAAAATACACTGAATAAACCAGAAGAGTCGTGAATCCCCAGTAAAGTATTAAAGCTTGGAGGTGAAGAAAGGAGCCTATACAGTATATACAGAGCCTATATAGTATATTGTGACTTTACATTTTGACTCCTGAGCATTATTGTAAAGTTATATCTTCTCTTCCTTTGTTTCTTTTGCATATACATACAGCTCGTAATAAAAAATGCCAAACATTTTCTGGTTCCATCTTCTCGGATATTTGGATTTTCCTGCTTTTCTCTGTTTTATATGCCTGTAAATGATATTTATCTAATTATCTTGTGCTTTGGACTGGAATTTAAAGAGGTCATCTTGGGCTCTATGAAACTGTGATGGACATTTTGACTATTTTCTGACATACTACCAACCAAACAATTAATCAACAGATTAATTGTTAAAATACAGTAATTGTCAGTGTAAGCTCTAAAATGCTTTAAAAAATTTTTACAGCTGCAAAAAAAAGTCATTTTGCAAGTAAGAATTCACTGGTTAAAGCTTCTCAAATGTAAATATTTTCTGCTTTTCTTTGTCTTATTTTGTAAACTGAATATCTTTTGGTTGTGGGACAAAATAAAAACATTTGAAGATAGGCTCTGGGAACTTGTGATTGGTATTTTTCCACTATTGACTGACATTTCGTAGACCAAATGATCAATAAAATGGTGATCAGATAAAAACTAAATAAAATAATAAACAAATACTAAATTAGTTTTAGGCATGATATGCTTATAAACTATTTTATTGTTCCATATTCAACCCCCCCCCCCCCTCCAAGAAAAAGCAACCAAAATCAAAATTTAAACCTTTAAAGGTTTGGATTGTGCCACCACACGGCTATGCCAATTCTCATCCCGTACACACCACAGTTGGTCTGCAGTGGGCTCACAGAAAAGGATCTCTCTCCATTAGGACAGGATGAATTTTTAATGGGGCCAATGAAAGGGAGCAGTGGGATAGGCTTTTCCATATCTCTGCACGAGCCACAATCAATGGAGGGAAGATGAAAGTTGCCCAGCCCTTGGTTTCCTTTCGGAGTGGCATGGGGTCAGACCAAGTCTAATTGAATACACACACAGCAATAGTTTAGGTGTGTCAGACCAATTTGCCCCTCAACAAATTATGAGGATTAGGATTAGCATGATAGCAAAAACATACTGTAGCCTATGTTGTGGTTGATTTGTCTGCAGTGCAGGCTGTAAATAGCTAAAACATAAGACTTTAGTAAATAAAAGAATGTCCAGTATGTGTTACTCAAATGTTTCTGGACAGTTGTTCTCAAAATGAGAAATAGTTTAACCATAATTTCTCTGTACTAGCATATATTTCACAGCATATAGCTGAATATCCTGACATACAATTTAGAAAAGTTGGATGATAACCACAAATCTGCCACTATATCAGAGACAAATAGTTCTTTCATCCTCAGAATAAACATGGTCTGAATAATTGGAATGGTTTTATTGTTAAATGTATATATTTTTTTAAAAACTACATATGATGGATTCAACTCTTCAGCTCTTCACCTCCAGTGAGCAAAAACACAGAATTCATTAGCCAGCTGAGAATCAGAGCCAAGGTGTCCAAAAGCACATCCTTGGCCAATCAGGTCCCTTGGCCCATTGCTTGGCAACCAAAAGGGGAGAGAAGGAGCAAATTGACACTATAAAAATAGCACATCAACTGGTGTCTGAAAAAAAAAGGAAAGACGCACATGTTGGTCAGGCTATAAATAGCCTGCTGGAGCCTATTATGTACAGTATCTCAACTTTATTGTTGCTTATGAATGAGACATTTTGCATGAATGCAAATTCAGCATGGGATGTGCACAAGTAACAGAGCTCAAAGTGCTGTAATGGTCATGCAGCTGATTGAAATTTGAATGTGACGGTGGTTTTAGTGTTTATTAGGAATAAGATGAGCTGACCGATCTATCCGTTTATTACTGTATCAAAAAAACTAACAGCAGGTTGGTATTTTTTAGGAAACAGTTTCATTCTGTAAATTTTTCTCAAATGTAAAATTGCAATGGCTTCTGCTGCAATAGTAGATTTGAATGTACTATAACAGTGAATAATGTGCATGGTTTGCGTGCCAGAGGGGATTTAGGGTTTAATAGTTTACATGAATAACTTGGATGACGTTAGATCTTTTCATATTACCTCATAATTGCATCTGCATATTGTTCAGAGGCATCACATTGAGTTGTTTGCTGTCTTTACATACTGTAATATCTCATCCCTACAGTGGCACATTGTTAAAAGGGGGCACACGTGTCTTTCATATAACAGAAGTCTAGAACACACAATGCGGCTTAGATGTGGCATGAAAGAATAGATCCATCATGTCCAAATCAGTTTCACAAGACTGCTAAAAAATGAGCCCAATACGTGGGCGATCAAATCAAGTGGAGATAATGGGACGTCGATCTCAAATGCCTATTTTTATCTGCACATTCCCTTTTTTTTTTTCCATGTGGTGAAGCACCCCATCGACCTCCATGTAATACTTCCACTATATCAAAGGCAATTAAAAGGTGTAGCAACGGTAGAACCTTAAAAGGCTTTATCAGGGCCGTCTTATCCACCAGACATCTCCCGGGGAGGCTGGCCGTTGCTAGGGTAACCCTCACAAATGGCAACTGACGTCAAGAAGGTAGGAGAAATACCAGGGAGAGCCAGAGCTGCTATGCATAATGGATTATTGAAAAGGGCCCTCTTGAAGAGTGCAAAGTGACTTAAAATAAAATATGCGTGCCTTGCTGGGCTCACCACCACTCTTAACTCTATCTCTCTCTGATGAGGAAAATAGATGTTGACAGTTTCAGGGTTTTACTTGCTGACTGGCACAGCTTGGGCTTGACTGGCTCAATTTAAATTATCCATCTTGGGTCAGACTCTGCTGATGAACTATCTCTTTAAAGGACACATAATGGTCCTTTTTCCCCAGGCAGGATCATTTCTATACCATTGTACTCTTGTCCTGTATAGGCTGGAGTCTGTGTGCTGCTGTGCCTACGTAGATGTGAAAGCAAAACCTTCCTCTACTGTACTAAATCAGAAAGTATGGCTAATTGCACTACATCTTACCCAATCTACACCAAAGAAAGACCGATCTGGAACAAGAATCCACAGTGACATTTGTCCACATGTTCTCAGAAGTGATCGCCTCAGATCATGTATAAGTCCAGAACACCAGCAGCTTAGTCTGTCCCTGTGTTGTGTCAGTTTTTCTTGTCTAATCTCATTGCCGTTGTTGGCCGCATGAGAGACCGCCACAGCAGCAGGTTAGTGAAGAGCCCTCATCGTTTCTGTGATAATGCCTCTTGTGTTGTGTTGGTATCACTCTATTAGAACACCGATTGTGGAGTCAGCAGAGGTGGGAAGGAACGAAGCACAAATACTTTGTTACTGTACTTCAGTAGATTTTTCAGGTATCTGTACTTTACTTGAGTATTTATTTTTCTGATAACTTTGTACTTTTGCTCCCTACATTTTGACACAAATATCTGTACTTTCCACTTCTTAAATTTTCAAAACAGGCTCGTTACTTTAGTTTTAATGCATTTGGTGCTTTTTATCATTGCGCACCTTCCCGACATAAAGACCGATTTCAAATTAAATGGATGGGACAATAACACATAGAAAAGACGACCCCTTGGTCCCCTTGGTGTGCATATCACGCACAACACACGTAACAAGACGAAAACAACGTAAAAGACATAAAAAGGGACATCATATGTAGAGTCATATGAAGTCACCCATCTACAATGTAGGCGACAGCAAATAGAGCTAGTTTTTTGTTTGTGTTGTTGTTCACGCTGAATACATTCAGAATGGCAGTAATAGAATATTAAATAATGTTCCTAATCCCTTATATTAATATTATATTATATTAATATGACGTGAAGTTCAGTTAGTTTTGCACAAAAACAGCTGTTTTAAAAGTTACTTTTTACTTTTGTACTTTGAGTACATTTCCGAGCCTGTACTTTTTTAAAAACTTTTACTTGAGTAAAGAAGTTGAATCAGTACTTCTACTTTTACTAGAGTCTTTTTGTACACAAGTATCTGTACTTCTACTTGAGTAAAGAATGTGTGTACTTTTGCCACCTTCTGGGAGTCAGGTTTGTTGATGGCAAAGGCCGAGTACCGTTGCTAGCCAAATGAATGCAGCAGGAAAGAAGCGCACACTTTGTGGGGTAGAGGTGGAACATATGGATTTATCACTATCATAATATCACGGCAATACTTAAATATCTATATGCTACCACATTAAGTATTCATATCACATGATTAAAAACTTCAAATTATTGTTTGTGGCATGGCATTCAGCTTATGCACATAAAAATCAGCACAAAAACATACATTACAGAACAAATAATAGGAACAGATGAGTGATAGCATTAAATAATTAGTAGTAAATAGTTAGTAACATGCATGTTAAAAACATTAACATGCGTATGTATTTAGTATATGCAAAAGCTAAATAAAAGATTACGCTGTGACTCAAATTTCACGTTATAAAAACGCAGCATCATAAGTGTTTCCCTTCAAACATCTGCATTATAAATTGCTCCAAGTAAAAGCCCCTGTTACATGTGTAAAATTAACATGGAGTAAGAGAACACCACTGAGCAGGGCTGGAGCTTGCAGAATTAGTTTGAGAAGCTGCAGAGGAAATGTGAGTGTGTTTCAGTCCAGGGGAATCCCAGACACTTCCCGTAAATCAGGGGTGCAACAAGCAACACAAAGCATGAACTAACACGCTCCGAGTTTCAGAAGAAGTGAATCATACAAGTCACGTATGGGGGGGGGGGGGGGATTAAAGGAAGTGAGGAACATCCCTGATGTGCTAATGGCCACCTTCTTCACGTGGCTTCTGTTACAGCTGCAACACAATGATAACCCGACCAGATGATTATTTATTTATTACCAAGAGCCCTCAGTTATTTCTATTTGACATTATGGTGCATGACGGGTTCAGAACACGAAATAAGACAGAGGTATGACTTCCTAGTTGCCTGAAACCCAAACACAACTATTGATGCCAGGACTACGGATCCGTTTGATGAGCTCACAACAATAAAACCAAAGTCACCAGTGTCTCCTCTGTTAATTCTGCATCGATGGATTAACTGTTATTTCTGGATCCACACCCATCTCTGTTTTAATTCAAATCAAGCTTCTCGTGCAGATTTCAGATCTGAAAATACTTTTACAGACTGCAAGAATGTGCTATAAGTGGACATTTATCCAAAAAGTACAAAGTCAGATTCTGCTGTGACAGTTAATCACAGAAGAATGAATCCAGAGGAAACACCGTACAATGTACACACTATAAGACCTAAATTTAGAAAAAAACAAACATTTAAAGCTGTTCTACCTTTCTCCAGCGAAGGTGAGTAGCAGAGGAAGTGGGCGTTTTCTGCATACGTCCTAAATGGCATAGGTTACGAGTCGTACTACAGAGCGCTGTCGTTGCAGTTCTTCGTTACAGCTGTGAATGTAGATGCTGCTGGGAGGAGCAGTGAATGGAGAGAGAGAGAGCTGGAGAATGAGATAGAAAAGTGCATATGGGGGGCATGGAGGATGGGAGACGGAGTAGTATTTCTATTAAAGGGACAGTTTGTTTCTTCCAAACTGTAAAGACATTACAGAATGCTGGACGGAAATTCCCTGTTGTTTACATGTTGTAATAATACTGATGTCCAGGATGGTTCATGGTAATCCACAGTGCATGGTTACCTTTAAAAAAAAGTGCACCCTGCTCTGCTTGTAGGTATAGTCCTGCTGCCACAGAACCAATATAGACTTTTGCCAGATAGACTTGAATTAAACCCTGTAAGAGGACTTAGACAAGCACATCTTATTTAAAGCATGACAGACGTATGAAGCCCCTCTGAAATGACATATTGACATGTCACAGTAGAATGCCTACAAGTGTAATTAATACAATTATTCAGTCAAAAATGTTTTTCACTGTGTAGAATGACGTATGTGCAGAGGGTGACACTGTAAGGCTGTTTTCCCATCCATTGCTGAGTGTACGTTTTTGTAAGAGGCGGGTCTACAAGCACAATTCGGGACATCTCAAATAGTTTGGAAGTCAAATATTCGGCATACAAGAGTGTGATGTGGAAGCTTGGAGCCTGCAGAACACATATACAGAGAACGGACTTTACAGTTAAGTAGGAGATCTTGTGTCCAGCAGTTAAATTTGTGACATGAAACTATTTGCATATTGATATATTCTGTCGTTTTTAATAAGAAAGAAGGAATAGTTGGCATTTTAGGGGTTTTCATATGGTAATTTCATGTTTATCCTGCAAAAACCCTTTCAGACATACATGACAGAATTTGCATGTATACCTAAATACATGTCTTTAATTATGGCTGAATTCCATGACTTACTGGGGCGCTTAAATATAACGGAGCCATTATTTCCTGCTTTGATATGTCTGCTGTGAAAAGGACTACATGACCGTTTCTTACCTGTTATCTAAAATCATAAATTATCACAAGCCCTTTTGTTGCCAGGGTGAACGAGTAGCCCAAGTATAACATTACACCTGCAGTTAGTCTGTTGGTTTCACAAACTTTGGAGGATAAAGAGTGTTACTTTAATCATGTATAAGGCCCAATCTTTACATCAGCAACAATATTTTTAGTATTATTAGGATTGTGCCTGCCTGCCGGACCATCAATTTGTAGGCACATTATAATAGACATCTACTCCTATTGCCAATCCTTTTGAAAATAATTTCTTCTCTTCAAAAATGACCAAATAAAACCTAAAACTTAAAAACAAAATGAGGCTCTTCGAGGTTACCTGCAGGGATAATTTAACTGGCTGTAATATTAAACATTTAATCACAATCAAGTCTGTGCTTTTATGATACAAGAACTGACGGAGGATTTCAAGTGTCATTTTTCAAGAGAGAGAACTAAGCTGCATCAGAGATGGATTGGAGGTAATATTTCACCTCAGTCTTTGACAGAATTCAAATTAAAGAACACTTTTAACGATATCTCAAATCAATATATTTTATCAACATCTTTCAATATCCCTTTTCCTAAATCAGTTCTACTCTTGATACTTAAAGCAACACGAGAAAACTAAGGATTATAAAAATTATCGAGCTGCAATGATCTGACTGTTTAAGTTAATGTCTTACTGGCCCCCTCTATAAAATTTTACAAAGAATAGGCCGGGCCAAGTCCACGTCAACAGGAAGCCTTTTGTTTTTTTATTGTCTGGAAATCAGTGCAAGCCTTAGCTGATCTCGAGATGCAAAGCACAGCATATTAATGCTATAAAGGGAATGTCAACAGCCAGTACTTTGATAGTTATTTAATAGCTTCCATTAACCCTGAAAAACTTGAAAAATGAAAAGACTTTAAGCAGTCTGTGGAGGAATGCCATTTGCACTACAAGGATTTAATCTACACATCAATAATGTCCACTCCAGTTTCTCTTCCAAAATAAATGTAATATTTATTTTTTATAAAGTGTAAAGTATCTGGTGCCGCTATCCAGCACTCAAACTCACTTAAGTGCTAGTAGAAAAGTGCACACCAGCCATTTGAAGGAACAGTATTTGACCTTCCACACAAAATTATTTTCAAACTGCCATTTCAAAACCAGGATTAATATCTAATGCAGCAACCATAGACACAGATTTAATAAAGGAAAAATGACACCAATGATCTGTCTAGATGCAAAAATGCAATGACCAATGTCTTAACATTTGCTAGGCAACACTAACTAATTGTCCTTTCGTGCATTATCAAACGCTACAACAGCAAACCACCCGGAGGCTTCACTCAAACTTGATTCCCTGGGCCAGAGGTAGATCTTTGCTGTAATTTATCGTGCAGGTTGAACGCCTCATGTACTGCTTCCACGAGTCACTGCCGGACTCTCTTCCACCTCCTGTGTGTTTCTCTCCACCAAAGGCCCCGCCGATCTCAGCTCCACTTGTCGGAATGTTGACATTCACAATGCCACAGTCGGATCCTTTGGGCCCCAGCCAGCGGAAAACCCGACCCATATCTTTGGTGAAGATGCTGCTGGACAGACCCTGCTTGACCTCGTTGTTCCAGGCAAACGCCTCCTCTTCCGTCTTAAACTTGAGGACGTACAGTATGGGGACGAAGGTTTCGGTCTGGACAATGGGAGCATCGTGAGCCAGCCCTGTGATGATTGTGGGCTCCACGTAGTTTCCAGGGCGGTCCATCACCTTTCCTCCACAGACCAGAGTGCCACCCTGCTGCTTGGCCTGCTCAACGGCTGCCAGATACTGCTCCACAGCTTGTTTGGTGTGCAGAGGCCCATACAGGGTGCTGGGATCCCAGGGGTCTCCGATACGGACTTGTTTGTATGCCTTGGTGATCCTCTCAACCACTGTGTCATGAACACTCTCGTGCAGCATCAGCCTCCTGGTTGTGGTGCAGCGCTGGCCAGCGGTTCCCACGGATGCAAACACAGCGGAAGGCACCACAAGATTCAGGTCAGCATCCTCAAACACGATGATAGCATTGTTTCCACCAAGTTCCAGCAGCTTGCGGCCAAACCTTTCCTGCACCATTATGGCCACCATCTTGCCCACGTGGGTGCTGCCAGTGAACGACAGCAGATCCACACGCTCATCCTTTGCCATGGCTGTGCCGACATCAGCGCCTCCGCAGGTCATGGAGCAGATGGCACCGGGCAGGTTGTTCTGCTCCAGCACCTCAGCCACAATCTTGGTAACTGCAACACTTGTGAGAGGAGTGGTTGGAGCTCCTTTCCAGAGGCAGACATTGCCGCAGGTCAGAGCGATGGCATTGTTCCAACCATAGACAGCAACGGGGAAGTTAAAGGCAGTGATGACACCGACAAGGCCAACTGGGTTCCACTGTTCAATCAGGGCATGGCCTGGTCTTTCTGAAGGCAGGATGGGCCCGCCAATCATTCTAGATAGACCGACAGCATAGTCGCAGACATCAATGTACTCTTGCACCTCTCCCACTCCCTCAACATAGATCTTGCCCATTTCTAGAGACACCAAACTCCCAAGGACTTCAATCTTCTTTCTAAGTGCATCTCCAATCTGCCTCACAATCTCCCCTCTTTTGGGAGCTGGAACATCTGCCCACATCTTCCAAGCCTCCCTTGCCTTCTGGACAGTTTCTTCATACTCTGTCAAAGTTGCCTGGGTTACTCGGGCAATCGGCTCATTGTTGGCGGGGCAGTATGACGTGATGACCTCCCCGCTGCCTCCCCAGCTCCCGTTGTAAACACCAGGGTTGTCCTCAGACAGGCCCAGCTCTTTCAGCCAGGAGTATTTGGGCTGGTTGATGAGTAGACCTGACATGGCTGCTGACTGCTGGCGGCAGACGGATGCAAATTTATTTCTCAAGAGGAGCCTGCTGTGCCGGGCAAGGGTCAGAGTGAGGCAGCGCTGCATGGGTGCTGGAATCAAACCAAGTTAAAAATTAATTTTACAAGTTTCAACATTTTCTTTAAACATATCTAAGTAACTGTTGACACAAAAAGCTGACCAAAAAGAGCAGATGAGCTTGTTCTGTCTACGGCTGCAGATTTTGATATATATTGTGTAATTTTTGTATTCGATAAAATGGAATAAAATGGTGAAAAATGCTCATCACAATCTTCTAGGCCCCAAATAGACATCTGCAAATGTTTTCCTTTGACAGTATAAAATTGAAAGATAACCAGTTTACAATAATATAAAACAGACAAAAGTTCTCACATTTGAGAAAACTAAACCAGAGAATGTTTGAAATGTTCCAACCCAATTAACTTATTATAAAAAATAGACTTTGTTCCTTTACTGCCGATCAACTAATCAATTACTTGACTTATCATTTTAGCTCCAGTTCTGTCAACTGCTGTTTCCAAGAATGAACTTTCAGTCTCAAAATTATTAAACAACTTAAGTTCACAAAAGCTGAGTCAGCTGCGTTGGATTCCACTGCAGGATACAGTGTACATGTGTTACAGGGAATGTGGACGGTCAACAGGTGTTGACCAAAGACTGCTGGTTTAAAAATAGGAGCTTTTGTTTTAACTTTGTCTATGAATGCTTTAAGTAAATACAGTGGCTTTTCCCCATTTTCTGATATTCAAATAAACAGTTGTGAGAATGCCTGATAGTCTCGTATTACTGGTAATTAAATATATATATATATATTTAAAAAAATCAGAAAGTGAATAAAACAGAAGCCACATGTTAGACTATATGCAAGACTGTAACTGTTAAAAATAATAACTTTGCATAGTCTGTGTTATATAACCGTAGCACTTCCCAAAGTTTAACAATATGGCCACTGGCCAGCAAGTTACTCAAGCATATCCATCCGATGCGCTTGCGCCATTAATCCTAATTTGGACAATCACGAGACTGTCGAAACGTGAATTTATTTATGATTCATAAACATAACAATTAACACGACAGAATCACTGAATGTACATCGAAAGTAGTATAATAAGTAAAGTATAATTGTGTCTACAGGTTTGTATTTTGATATTCTAATACATAAATCCATGTCATTAAATCAGGGTAGCTACTCTTGCAGCATGGCATGACATGGTCGCCGAAATCATCTTGTTGAGTCTACGACCGTGACTCAAGGTCCTGCAGTTTACACTCGTTAACATGAACCTGCTGTTATAAAGCTTGCACCCACACTATCGGCACGTCCGTTTTTAATGATCAAAAGTAAGTTTATATCACTTGTAACAAGTTTTTTACTCACGTTGATATCAAGTTCGCAGGGCCACGTCTACTCCTGGGCATGGAAGTATTAGCGGTCTCTTGATATTGTCGTCACAGCTGAAAACGGAAGTGCTGATGCTGTGCTAGATTGTGATTGGACAGCTGCCTCTACGCAGTGTGGCGCCTGCTTTGTTAGATTGATCCATGCTAAGAAATTTCCTTTGTTGTGATTAACCGTTTAGCGGTTGTGATTCTGCTATAATAAACTTAAACTAAAAAAAAGTTGCAGTTGAGATCATTTGGACGATGAGTGGCGGAGTGTATGGAGGTGGTGAGTGTGATCTTATGATTAAAATAAAAAATCGTATCCACGTTGCGCCGTTCTGTAGCTTTAGCCAGCTTTATAGTTAGCTAGCTATGCTAGCTGCGCTAACGTTTTACTTACGGTAGCTCCTTGGCAGATTAAAGTTTCATTCTTGCCAGCATTTTAATCATCCTGCGTTTATGAATAACTTTATATGAATTTGTTAACACTTGAAGTACTTTGTATAGTGGGTTAAGCTTAGTTTTTTCTGCAACAACCATGCACCTAGCCCGGTACCGATTAGCTAGCTAGCCAGGTAATGAATGAAAGAAAGGGGGCTTGTCGACCTCATGAACATATCCCGGTCTATTTGTGTTATCTGAACGTCAAATATAGCTTTTTGAAAACAAACAAACAGTGATAAACATTACATTTGGCTCTCTGTCGATATACATACCTACATACATACCCCAGAGAGAACTTTACATGTGTATATATATATTTTCTGAACTGAAATAACTTGTGGATATATGGTTAACTATAGCCTATAATTTAAAATTTACATTAATGTTTGCGTCAGTTACACAACAGGATCCTTGTGCAAGCTATAAGTAGCATTATTACTATATTATAACATTGTAACATACTCATTGAAACAGATCTGACAGCGAATTAATTAAAGTTAAGGGCAGACATGGGTCTTTCAAGTAACATTTTAGTAGATATACCATCTAGTTTGGAATATAAGTGTCACGTGGTACATTTGGACTACAAACTTTATTTTCTACTTTTTATTTTAAGATGTAGATGGTACGAAGGGCATGTTAGTTTAAGTATTAGCTAAGAAGTTTGTATGGAGAAATATGTAGCTTTGGGATTGACGGCAGTACTGAGCAACATGTTATAGAATTTCTTTAATAAATTCATTATTAAAGTCATAATTGATTAATTTTATGTTTCTCCTATACTCTAATCTCTTAAATTAATTCAGCACTACACATTACTATTAAATCTTTATTTTAATAACATTTAATTGATGAAGCACTGATATCAACGTATGACAACAAAACTTCAGTACAGATACACCTGCAAAGCAGGATAAACTAGCCATGTCTTTATTGAGACACTTTCATTTGTTGGTATAAAGAAGGGATGATCATTTTATCCTCTTCTTAGCTTGTCATGTATGGTAAATGGTACTCTGTACAGTACTCTGAGGAAAGATTTTTAAAAAATGGTAATGCCATGTGGCATTAAAAAAACAAATACTGGAAGAACACAATAATTTCTCAAGATGATTAAACCTTATAAAGTGGCAGAATGGGGATGTTTGAAGTGTGTGCATCTTGTATGAGAATGGAAATGTTTTGGGTGGTATGGGAAGGGAGAAAAAAAACATTGCTTAAGGAACTGCTCGTTATATACTCAATTCAGTGTAAATATTTTGCAAAAAGTAAAATGCCATTTGTAATTTTAGAGACCTAACTTAAACTCCTAATGAGTCTTTCAATGTATCTACAGTATTTGTTGAAAAAGTAGACTTCACTGACATTCCTCCTAGGTGGATAATATTTCCACATATAAGCTTGTACAAGCATGCACACCAGATGCAAATAATAACTGAAAATGGCTGATATCAATGGTTTGCTCATATATTGTATATCATTACATCCTTAGTTGTCATAATTGTGAAATTCACAGTTTGAATCAAATTCACAGCCTTTCTTCCCTTTATGTAGATGAGGTGGGAGCTTTGGTGTTCGACATTGGCTCATACTCTGTAAGAGCAGGCTATGCAGGAGAAGACTGTCCCAAGGTAAGTAGATCACTCATGACCTGATTAACTATGTGTCTTTTCCTCCTCTGTCATCTTCTCCTACCCCTGGGGGGTACATCAATGTCAAGAAATGAGGGCTGCCACCCTGGAGACAGAAGGCATAAATTGAGTTCTTATCATTCTGGAGTACTTGCTTGGTTTTGGAAAATCTGTGCTTTAGGTTAAGATCTCGATTGTGTAGATATCAGTTTGATAAGAGAAGTGTCAGAGATGGACTTGAATGGCCATATTTTCATTAAAAGTACGAAGTGAAGCAATTTACATGTATTAATTAGGGCTGCATGAAATTAGAATAGAGGACATTTCACCAGATACAAGCGGTGTGTTATTCATGTTCAGAAGTCTATCCTCTTCTAACAAAACAAATCCCCCCCCCCCCCCCCCCTCCTACTTCTACCACAGTTGGCTCAGCCCTCAGTCCCCACCTTTGTTTCGGTTTCACTCTGGTTTGAACCGAGCTACTGCTATAATAATCAGCCTTTTTGACTGAAAACATTTTGACAAGTCATGGTAGGAAACGCACAGCTGTAAATATTAATAGTAATGATGGCTAAATTCCACTTAGCTACATCAGTTTCAGGGTCAAGGTATTGTGCATGCTGGCTCACTGTCACACTGTCATGACTTACTGGAACACTTGAACAGAACGGAACCATTGTTGCTGTTATTAGTATCATCTGTTCTTTACCTACATTGACAAGTCAAAATAACTGATGTAAAAAAGCCTATTGGACAAGTTAAGTTCTCCGAGCTTTGAGTTGCAGTGTATAGACATTGTTTATGCAGTCAGTCAGTACAAGCAAATCATTACACAATAAAATCAGCTACTTTTGAGCATTTCAAACTAGTTCTAATCTTTGTCTTGGTAAACCAAAGTGTGTGAGAATGTCTTGACCTGTTTTGTTTTGGCTTGGCTCAGGCGGACTTCCCCACGGTGATAGGTGTGACCCTTGACCGAGAGGATGGCAGCACACCCATGGAGACAGATGGTGACAAGGGCAAGCAGAGTGGCACCACCTACTATATTGATACCAACCAGCTAAGGGTACCCAGGGAGAGCATGGAGGTTATGTCTCCGCTCAAAAATGGCATGAGTGAGTGTTGTCATGTTATTTATTCATGCGTTAAAATCCAAAGAGCATATGTGTATGTATATGACCCTTTTTTTCTGTCATAATCTGTGACGTAAACTCAGCAATGAATATTTATAATCCTGTCTGCTTGATCCATGTCCATAATTAGACTGTTTTGGTCTGACGGCCGACTTTGTAAATGAACTCGTCACAGCCCTGGCTGATGTATAGATAACTGCCGTTCACCATGAATACAGTGCTGTGAAAAAGTATTTGCCCCCTTCCTGATTTCTTCTATTTGTGTATATCTGTCACAAGGAAATGTTTCAGGTCATCAAACTAATCTTAATATTAGACAAAGATAACCCAAGTAAACACAAAATGCAGTTTGTAAATGATGATTTTATTTATTGAAGGAAAAAAGCTATCCAACCCTACCTGGCCCTATGTGAAAAAGTAATTGCCCCCTCAGTTTCTAAATC
>JBBPCS010000375.1:9366710-9397914 GCA_037974645.1 Hollardia meadi
GGATGATCTGAAACATTTAAATGTGACAAATAAGCAAAAATAGAAGAAATCGGGAAGGGGGCAAATACTTTTTCACAACACTGTATATTGAGATTATTTGAAGACCATCTAGTGTCCTCTTAATAGATGGCAAACCCTTTTCTAGCTTGTGTTTACTGCAATGCCTGCCTGACAGTGTTCATATTTTTCCTGATTGGTTCTTGTCTAAATCGCGGATCTGCCAAACTTCCAAAGCCAGATGTGGGTCGCATGTCCAGAGTTGTCCTTGGTGCTGAGTTGAACTAAAAATAAATCACTGTTGGATGTTGAATTATTTTCCTATGCTTTAGTCTGAAGCCGTTTCAGTCTGATTTTTTGTTTTTCCTATCCCATTTTCTGTAAATATTGTGGGTTTCTTTATTTCACATCTCTTCAATGTTATGTAGCTATAACTAGATTTTTGTTACTCAATTTGACCACTATTATCCAAAACTAGGCAACAACTGATGATTGTTTTCATTATCTTTTAATAATCCATTCATTATTCTTTTGATTAATTAGTTATGTGTTTAGTCTGTATAATGTTAAAGAAAATAATGAAAAATGCTCATTACAATTGCCCAGAGTGCTCGATGAGGTTTTCAAATAACCTTTGTCTAAATGATTTAAACGACAATAAGTTATCAAAATTGTAATCAGTTAATTCCCCATTCTATTGACTAGTCAGGTAATTGATTAATCATTTCCACCCTGTCCTAAACATTTAAAGCCAAGTCAAAAGCTTTGGTTACGACGGCTCCATTTTCAAGGTGTGTTTGATTTCTGTCTTCTCATGAGTGTCAGTGACGGCGGATATCAAACAAGCGCTCCAGTGCACTGACCTAGCTGATGATGCTTGTCAGAATCTGGTCCAGTGGAGTTTGGCTGTGAGACTATTTAGAGACAAGTGTGACACCAATCTTAATTGCAAAAGAATGGCACCATGGGACCACAGGCTCCCTCAGAGGGCTGACCTGGAACATTGGTGCCTGGCGCTCAAATTATTATCTAAAAAAGCTCATCTTCGCTCTATTTTTTCCACCATCTGGGCCAGCGATGACGGTGATGATGAAAGATACACATAGGGATAAATAAAAGACACACCTTGAGAACATGGCTGCTAACTGCTCAAGGGATGTCTTTTGTTTATAGGACTGATATGTGTAAAGAAAATATTTGCAGTGTAATCTTAAACATGTGCACACTATTTCCCAAAGCTACATGAGGAATTTGAACAACTTTAGTAATCTCATGTTAAGCACAGATAATCATCCTTTGTTCTCATCTGCAAATAGCTAAAAATAGGAAATTGGCAGTAATTACTCAGTGATTTGACATAAAAAAAACCTTTTCTTTTATTCCATGTTTCCAGTTGAGGACTGGGACAGTTTCCAGGCCATTTTGGATCATACCTACAAGATGCATTTCAAGTCTGAACCCAGCCTGCATCCAGTGCTCATGTCAGAGGCATCGGTGAGTTAGCATTTGTTACGAGCCGGACTCTGAACAACACTGGCTTCTGAATCTGTACCAAATCCAAACAGTATTCATATAGTTTGAATTTATCAGACAACAGTGAAATGCTGGCAGATTGGAATCCTCTAAAAGTTTGTATTTTAAGCCCTGTTGTGTCTTTAAATATTATCTTGTTGTTCATTCATAGAAGCCGTTGCTGTATGTTTTAGCTGTAATCACGGTATTTTGAGTTGAGGATTTGAAGTGAAGAGTTTGTTTCCTGCACTGGTCCTCATCACCTCATGGAGAAATGTAGTAGTTTGTGTTATGCTGACAGTAATGTGTTGTAATCTGTTCTGTGTCTGCAGTGGAACACGCGAGCAAAACGAGAGAAACTCACAGAGCTGATGTTCGAACATTACAACATTCCTGCCTTCTTCCTCTGCAAATCGGCTGTGCTGTCTGCGTATCCTTTACTATTTCACTTCATCCAGAAAAGGATGGGACAGAGCGAATTTGAGCTGTCTTTACTATTTGATAAATGATAATGGTCTCAGATTACCATTTTTCTTATGACAAGTCTGTTGAACTAACATTGCATATGTTATATGTTGAACTGTATTACATTCCCTTTACTCTGAGTATCTCAGCTTTGCCAATGGGCGGTCTACAGGCTTGGTCCTGGACAGTGGAGCCACACACACCACAGCAATTCCAGTGCACGATGGCTACGTCCTGCAACAAGGTGACCAGCTATCATAAATCATTCATCATAAGTTGACAGTCTACCTGCAGAGTTTACTTGGCCTATAAATAAACCAGGGAGGGGACTCATCACTTCAGAGGATTCATGTAAATTGTATAATCTTGACTCCTTCATTGATTCATATGCTTATCTTATGATTTATGGGGCCATCTGCTGGTTGGAGATAATTGCATCTCATTCTTGCCAATGAAGCCAGCTGTTCTGTGTGTTACCATTACAAACTAATATTGGACGAGTCATTTTAAGTCAGCCATCAGGTTTGCTAATCTCTTATGATTCTTATTCCTCTGTGTAAGTGGTGCCTGTTTTAAATCACTTAAGATGCATTGAAACAAAAGCAGGAGAGGGAGTCAGCAGGTTGCTAATCTGAAATTATTAAGTCCTAGTGATGTTTCAAATTGAGCAACATGTAAACATGGTTGAGATTTGCTGGGTTCATTAGCCATTTATTCTCTGTGACAGGAATCGTGAAATCGCCCCTGGCTGGAGACTTCATGAGCATGCAGTGTAGGGAGCTTTTTCAAGAATTAAGTTGTGAAATAATCCCCCCTTACATGATTGCATCAAAGGTAAGATCTTTGTGTGGAAACTCATTTTAAGGAATCTCATTTCAGTGTTTCACAGGTGGAATGGTATATTTTAAACAATGTATTAAATGTATTTGGCTTATATTTCTCCAGCCTGAAACCCACCGTTTCAGTGAGTTTCTTTATTTTTTATTGCACATACAAGTGTAATTCAAGTCAGTCTGGGGCTGAAGCTAAAGCTAAGCTGGAAAAAGATATTGGTGTATACAGGTGAAGATAGTGTCTTACACATACTCTTGGATGAATATGTATTTACTAATGCATTTTACACTGAAGTTGTGTTTTGAATGTAAGGATATGAAAACATTATATACTGTTTATAGTGATGTATAAATGTTTTTTTTCTGTTATCACTGCATGAACTGATTTCAAATTTTCTCTGTAAATTTGATTAACTGGCTGTTTTTGTAGTTTTTGTTTTTTAAAAACAGGGTGATCATAATGTTAGCTTTGTTGACTCTTGGGTTTACATACATGTAAAACAGTATTGACTTTACTGTGTATAACATTTTGTGCCTACACAGTCTGTATTGGTCCTTCTTGACATCTTCCTTCATACCAGAGCATGTCAACCACAGTGTTTGTCATTTCAGGATCCTGTGCGGGAGGGATCCCCAGCCAGCTGGAAGAAAAAAGAAAAACTACCTCAAGTCACCCGCTCATGGCACAATTACATGTGTAACGTAAGCAGCAAACTATTAGACTCCTGGTATGTTTTGTTTATGTGTTTTATTTCCTGACAACTTGTCTTTTCTGTTTGTAGTGTGTGATCCAGGATTTCCAGGCATCTGTGCTGCAAGTGTCAGACTCGCCATATGATGAACAGTAAGAGCATTGTTTAAAACTTAATATGAATCTGTCCATTACGTAGACGTATGTTTCAACAGCTGCCTACTATCTGGCCTCCGTATGGACCCGGAATACTGCAGCATAGTGCATAGTCTTAAAACATGCAAGTCTTTGAACCATGGGTTCCCACACCCACTTCCTCATGCTTTTCAGCTTATGCAAAAATAAAGGAGTGTGGAGTTCACATAAACATTAACATGTGTGTTGGATAGAGGGGCGGGTGGTTATCAATCTGTCACGGTTTATTTCCCAAGAATTTCCAGCTTGATGACCATTATCCTTTACTTTAACTCTTAGCTGCTATGGAGATGTGCATGCTAAAAGTATACATCATATGAAAGATGAAAATGTCTTTTATCCCATTAAGAAAATAACAGGTCCCTTCTCTTTTGTCAGGGTTGCTGCACAGATGCCCACTGTGCACTATGAGCTGCCCAATGGCTACAACTGTGACTTTGGGGCCGAGAGGCTGAAGATCCCAGAAGGGCTGTTTGACCCCTCAAATGCAAAGGTGTGTGTGTGTGTGAGCGCACTCATAATGCTTCATGAGTTTAAAGGTGCAGTTTGTAAGACATGGCCATAATTTGTTTAAAAACGTTCAGAAAATGAATTAACATTATCAACGGAATGTAAAGAAACAACAGTGTTGTATTGTATTGGAGAGATATCTACTGAAGTTAGCATGCTAACCAGCTAGCCCTGACCAATCCTGTCTTGTAATAGCACTTTGTACCTCTAACTGTGGTAGTTTCATAGTCCCCACATAGTTTCAGCTGGGAGATGTACAAGAGAAAAGTTCGCTAAGTTTAGCACTAAACGCTAAGAGGGCTCACAAGATGTCAAGAGTGGAAATATTCTTACACATTTTTTTTATTACTAAACAGAACAATACAACTGTACACATTCTGAATTCAAGTTTCCATCTTTGACTGATTAAATCATTCTAAAACACACTTCATACAAACAAGACATGAATGAAATAAAACTCACGAAAACCATCTCGTTTTTTTTTTCCACTATCACATATTCCTTAATTTCCAGAGTAAGATGTGAAAATATTCCATTTCTACACGCTGTTTTTGGCCGCTGCTGATTGGCGACCTTTATTGCTGTTCTGCTGCTTCATCTCTCTCCGAACCCCGCTTGCTGTGTTCTGTTGTCTACAAAGGCATAGTCCTCCTTGTCAGAGCCACTGTAAATCACCCACGTACTGTATCCCCTGTCGTCAAACTGGCTTCCTCCGGTCTCAGAGGCTGCGTCTGTTCACAGCTTGGTTTCCAGCCATTTTCAGGCTGCGGAGTCTGGTTGAGCTGAGCACCGCTGCCCGTGGTGACCCCTCCTGTGATATGAGATTGTGATCAACGGAGAATTTAGTGAGCTTGGGGGCCAATAGCTCCACTGCTAACCATGCTAACAGTCGCTATAGCTACAACCAAAGATAATTACTCAGCCCAAGATTACTAACTTACAGCAGACAGTATAGTGACAGCAGTTTGCGGTTACTCTGGTGGTGCACCTTTTAGGTGGGGTAAAGCAATTTTGGAAAAAGTTTATTGTTGAGTTCAGTGATTGAGTCCAAAAATGCCTCAGTCACTGAATACTGCTCTGTTATAAAATAGTTATAAGTGTCCAAATGTGTTTGTTTTTTTATGAGTTACTTTTGTGAAAATGTAATTTTGTTTGTTCTGATCACTCCAGGGCCTGTCTGGAAACACCATGTTGGGAGTTGGCCATGTGGTTACGACCAGCGTGGGAATGTGTGACATCGACATCCGGCCGGTGATTATCGAGATGTTTTTAACATGGGTGGCAAATTTTTTGGTGGCTGAAATATTTTTTTCCTGTTTCCTGAATTGGTAAAGATATCTTGCCAGGAATGTAGATGAATCATTAAAGGTCAATTAAAATGCAGCATAAACATTTAAACACTATTTAAAAAAAAAAAAGAAGCCATTATTAACAGTTCCTTGTATTTTTAATTATTTGTTCTAGTGTCCAAGACAATTGGCCCGTAGTTTTGCTGAATGCAACATGTTTCATACACTTCTCGGCTGTATGTCAGTATACAAGTATGTAAGTTGGGTATGACCAAAATATATATACATTACAATTTATGGTAATAGAATAATAACACATGGAATTCATTCATTGTCTTTGTTTTATATTCAGCAATAGGGCTGGATAACGTCTAACAATTATTACCATTACTAATACCAGCATGCTTAAAGTGATACAGATACCAATTGAGTACTTTATTTAATGCCCATCATGTGAATGGAAGCATTCAGTTGCATAAAATCACACCATTAAACTTCCAACTCCGTCAAATACACCCTTCACATGTTGCATTAAATTGAAGAATGGTTTCGGTAATTAGCTCAGAGAAAAAAACAGAAATAGTACATTTTTTTGGGATATAAAAAGTAACCGAATGCAGGAATTGTTTGACTTGAGAAGTGTCGATACTACATGGCACTGGATTATTTCGGCCGATACCTTAAAAGTATTGAGTACTGACACCCTGCCCTATCCATCAATGTGAGGTTATCAGAGAATTTGATCAGTGTTTTGCTCCTATATCTTCAGCATTTCTTTAAAACCAGAAACTCTTATTTTCTGGCCTCTGCTTCTCAGGGTCTGTACGGCAGTGTTGTGGTGACCGGAGGAAACACGCTTATTCAGGGCTTCACGGACCGACTGAACAGAGAACTCTCCCAGAAGACCCCTCCGGTGAGTTGGTGCTACTTCTTCCTCACATATTCTGATTAACATTATTACCTTCAAATAATAAAACACTAATTCAAAACACAGCGCTGCTTTTTGTTGTCATCATCTGAAAAAGACTTTGCTCACAACAGAAGTATTCAGTTATGTGCAGTTTCTTGTGTGGTGTGACGTTTTAAATGCACCACTGAACTCCATTTCCAGAATTTGACATGTCTGTCTGATTTACAGAGCATGAGACTGAAGCTGATTGCTAACAACACTACAGTGGAGCGTCGGTTCAGCGCCTGGATAGGGGGCTCCATCCTGGCATCACTGGTAACGACACACAGCAGATAAAACTGTTCAATAAGAATCTATCAACATTAAAATAAAAAAATCTTAATGACAGGAAACTCTCTCTTGCACTCTGATGGGATATAAAGCAACCACTGGATCAGGCTAACCCGAGCTAATGCTGTCTGCACAGGAGCACTGTGTGACATTCATGCCATATCATTTCAAGGGATATTTTATATTTTATCTCTGTGGTATGTTACATAAATTGATCAGTAAGAAAAAACTGTTTTTTGGGGTCATTTTTAAGAACAATGTTTCTGGTATGTGCAGGTTATGTGTGAGAACTGTCTCCAAGTTCACACATCCATTTTGCTTGACAGCTATCTTGTTTGTTTGTTTGTGTGTGTGTGTGTGTACGCATGTGTGCGCGTGCGTGCGTGTGTGTCTGCCTCTCTTGTTTTTACCCTGGTGTATTCAAACTGTGCATGTTTTCCCTGTCTGCCAGGGCACCTTCCAGCAGATGTGGATCTCTAAACAGGAGTATGAAGAGGGCGGAAAGCAGTGTGTTGACAGGAAGTGCCCTTGATTTTTGACACCCAGCCACCACAACCCTCCTCATCCTGGTCTGTGCCAGAAGCTCAACATCATTTGTGGTTCACTTCTGACCCTGGACTCAGGAACACCTACAGATGATTGCTCTTCTTTTGTATGATTTGTTTAAAAAAAAAAAAAATACATGAGTTTGTCCATGAACCACCTGTCTAGGATTTATTGTGAACATCAGACATAAACATCTACAAAGTAAACTGTGTCGCCATGATGAAATGAGGTTTAAGTTGCTTTGTTTATATCATAACAGTCAGTCTGTGGCCTTATCTTTAGGATTTTTTGTATTTTGTGGAAACCTTACATCTTAAAAAAAAATAAATCAGTTTTTCTGGAATTGATAAAAGCATGATTATGCTACCGAAAGTTCATGCCTTTTATCCCATTTTAGAGAGAGTCCAACATGGTCTAAAGGCAATTAAATATCGGCATGCAATTTAATGATCACACTGGGGAAAAACACAATGTGAGAACAATTTTCTCTGCAAGGTTTCTGCAGAATACTGACGAGGTCAAATTTTGGGTATTGTGTATTTGGAGGAACAACCTTTAAAGTCTATTGTCCATAAGCCTTTCTCTCTTTTGTGTTGGAAGTAAGCTCATCATAGGTATAGGCCAGTCATTTCTCGCCTGTGCTTGTTGGTGTGAGTGTCAAATAAACCTGTATTTAATTTTAACTTTGCTTATAATTGGGTAGATACTGTATGGTCTTTTAAAAATAAATTAGTTTTTGTTAAATGCTCTCTTTAAATGAGTGTGATAAAAGTATAATTGCCTACTTTTAAATGCACATGGTTATTTAAATTCTATTGAAGTGTTGTTTTTACTTGAAACACCAGGATTACATTTGGTTAATAAAAGTTTGTGTAAAGTTGCATAAACACATTCTTAAAGTCCTCTAGTCACATGATCTCCAAACTTTTAATATTAAACTTATAGACCAGTAAAACACAAAAAACTAAATACATGAAGTGTGTTTTAATATGTATGAAAACGACCAAAACATTTCACATTGATGTAGCATAATTTATAGGATCAAATAACAGCTGGACAAAAACTCACTCTACATCGGACAATAGTTTCAGACCACCTTCAGTTATTTGACATGAGCTGATTCAGACTTCTTCACTCAGCAGACAAAATGTGGAGAGGGCCTTGTATCTGGACAGATGTCTGGCTCACAGCTGTCAAAAACACGACTATAAAAAGTGCGCTTGAAATTTCATGATGTGGAAGCTTTCATTTAAGGAAACTTCTCCTTGAGTTTGGCCTGAGTTTGCTTCTCTAAGCTGGCTTTCCTGGCCTTCTCTCGAAGATGCTTCTCTATACGCAGCCTGCCAGACAAAAGTACACAACAAATGAGGAACATTTAGATTTTTCTAAAAGAACAATAATTTTGCATAACGACTGTCCTCACACATCCATCTTTTACATTTAGTAGAGCGGGACAATGCTGCATGTGTGCCATATCTTACCTGATGTGTGGTTGGACAAATTTGGGTGTGTAGAACCTCTTTCGCTTATATCTTTTATTCATGTACCAAGGAATAGCGTACTCTTTGAATCGATACCTACGGGAAAGAAAACAAGTGTCCATGAGTAACACCATTTCCCACAATTCATTTCCTAAAGCCTGGCCATTTAGAGGTGATACAACCAGATTATAGACAACCTGCAGAAAGTCGAAAATTAGCTTTGCCTACACTGATTTGTAAGTCTAAATATTTTTGGGTAGTATTTTATTTATTGAGTATTTTTTTAATCTGTAAAGGATAAGCAGTGGTAGATGCTGGATGGATTTTTTTAAATGTTAATTTGACTCGGATCTGTGTACACAACACTGGGACAGTATGTTTGTGATGATCTGGGGCCGTATTCATAAAGCTTCTTAATACAAAGTTGCTCCTAGTGCAGAAATCCTAAGAAAAGTCTTAGAATTATGACGTTTTCTAAGAATTTCCCCTTAAAGTCGAGAGTAGATTCTATTAAGATAGAAGTTATTCACAAAGCATCTTAGCCCTTAGGATAGCTCCTAAGTTTTGGAATTTCTTACGCAGAGAAGAAAATGGCAGAAAGGCAAATAGGTAGAGAAATATTCTCCAAATGCTCAATGACAGTGAGTTAATTAAATGCTAAGATAAACATTTCTGTCCCTCTCTTGCTCAGAGAAGTTTCCTAAATCACTCTTAAGCTAGGACTTCTTGCTAGACATTTTAAGGCTAAGTTAGGAGCTCTCTGAGAGGATTCTCAGAATATTTGAGAATTCGGCCCTTGAACTCAGACGTACACCTGTGAGGTTCCACTCAGATATTTAATGACCTTTGGCTGTTGAATCAAGTTCTTTTCCCATAAAAAGATTTGCAAAGCTGTTTAAAAAAATGTTTTAAATTCAACATGCTCACAGTCTTCCTCTTCCATGCCTTTATTGGTGCACTACAACATATCTTGGCTTGTCACTGCTAAATGTAAATCAGTGGAATAATGTGAAACCATTGGCAGGAATGTGTATCATGTCACCTGCAGTCTCTTGCAGACATGCATGTGTCCATGCGTGTGTGCACAAGATAAACAAAACAGGTGCCCACACACAGAAAAACAGTGGTCAAAAACTCAATTAAGAGAGATACATGTGTAAGTGTGACATAATGTATACACACTCACCAGTAGACGTATCCAAATATGTTCCTCCTCCAGGCTCCTGGCCTGCCTTTCTCCTGACCTGTCTGCAGCAGACGCAATGCAGTCTCCCTCTCCTTCACCACCGTCTCCAGTCTGATCATTGACCGGTCAACCTGGGAGGAGGTCGAGAACAAGACTTACCTTAGCCAGGGCTCCTATTTTAACCCAAACGATACCCACAATACTACAAGTACAAACCAAATGTCATTCACTGTCCACAGTACTAGTGCAGATGTCGCTTGAGCATCATACCAACCTTCCTTACTCTTTCTGGACTTGGCATCTGAACCCTTTGCCTCCTTGCTTCCTGCTCCAGTGTGAGCAGCATGTTCTTTTCTTTCAACAGCACATACCTGAGATACAATGAGAATGTTACACACGGCTGATAAGTGTTTATGCCCCGTGAAAAACAAGTGTAATCTCAACAGTGCTTACCAGAGCTTGTGTAGATCTTCATTGCTCTTTGTTCTCAGTTGTTTGGCAGTCCATGGTGCACCTACAAATTATGACAAACCAAATAAGTATGAAATGCTGTAATCAAGCTTGGTGGGTTCAATGGCAACTTTATTTGTATAGCACCTTTCATTAAACAAATGCAGCTCAAAGTGCTTTACAACAAAAGATTACAAGCACCAAGTGCTTCACATAAAAAGAGATAGAATGGACATAAAAACAGGGATAGAGAATTTAAACTTGATAATAATAAAGATGGGTAGGGTCAGAATAATATAAATAAGATGGAGATTAAAAACCTTGAGAATTGTAAAAATAAGCTAAAATAAGGATAAAATAGACAGAAATTAAAGCAACTGAGTAATAATATTTAAAACAAGGTTAATAGCCGATGTACATAGAATGCATAAAACCAATTTTTTAAAAACAGAATAATAAAAATCTGCTGTTCATATATAATACTTCCGCGTTTTACCTGACTTCACGGTGGTCTCTCCCCAGTTCTCAGGGAGGTCAAAGAAGTCTTCCAGCCCTCTTCTGCTGATGGTTGTGTGCAGGGCTCTACACTGACCCACAGAGCTGGTGGGAGTGCACCAAGACAGGGCAACGAGTGGAGACCTTTCCCTGGTGAGTGTCAAATAAACTCACATCAGACTTAAAGGGACATTCCGCTTTAAATGACATTTCACATGCTATATCCCTAAGGTTGCACCTCTTGGGTTGAATGATGAAGTTTCTCCTCCATGGCGCAGCAGAGAGGCCCTTGTTTTTAGGAAATTACTAATAAAAGTTAATTATGCTTTTCTTAAAGTGTCTCCTCATTTCCTTCTTTAGCTACCTCCTCTTTTCTTTTCCTCAGACTCAGAAACGGATTTTACTGCTTGCTGGGTTACTCGCTCAAAACCAAAAGATAAAACTTACACTGTTAGAACAAATTATGACTCGTTAAAAGACAGACGATTGCTCATGTAGTAACTGCAATTTCAATTTCATAATTTGTTTTAGGTGTAGTCTGTGACTTGTCTTTCAATACAGTAAATGCAACCTTCTACAACTTCATTTATTGGCAACATAATGAAGACCAATCTATTAGAAAGTCATACTCATAATCGACGATTAAAGGCCAATGACACTCTAATCAAATGTAAATGTATTAACTCAACAAGCGTCTGCAGGTCGCATCACTAACCTAAAACTTGACTGTGTTATGATGCTGTTATTCGCAGATAATGACTCCTTTACACAATCTACACAAGCCGTCAAAGGGGAGCAGAGACGGTGGCAGCTATGAACACGCTGCTTGTAACACCGCTTTCGTGTTTAACACACTGTAGAGCATCTTACCTGTAAAGATGAGACTGGATCTGGGTTACACTAGAAGTACAGCGCTGAGTATTTATCGCTGAAGATATCCTAAAGACATTTTTAAACTGCTTGCAGAGAGTCAAAACGCGTCCTACTGATGGGGACGCCGCCATCTTTGCCGTAGTCCTTCCCACAAATTACCCATCATGCATTTTCTACGCCAAATATATGTATAATAACTGTTTGAGTTATTAATATATTTATGTTATAACTTTATATACTGCCCCTACACAGTATTACCACTATGCTAAAAAATAATCATTTAAAAAAAAATCAACGTCTGCCCTTACCAAATATGGCGGTTTCCACTTCACTCTTTCATCAACGAATCAGAGGGCGTGTTGTTGAGCCGTCGTCCCACAGTAGCGATGGTGGGAATGAGTGTTCTCAGGTCTGCTGCTGCTTTAGCAGCCAGACTGGGTCCTCTGAAATCTGGAAACAATGCAGTAAATTTGCTCACTCGAACAATCCCACGGACAGACAAAGGTAAGAGACACCCTGTTTTTTGTAAAAAGTGACAAGGTTGACCATAAAGGCGGCCTTCACTTCTTTTGACCTTGCGCCGGAGCATGTTAGCTTGCTAACATTGGCTAGCTCGTACCGTTTGTCCTGCTGTCAACAACATGTAGCTAAAAAAGTTGGTTAATACTTTAATTGTAATTAGTAACAGGTCACACCTCTTTTTTTGCTAATTACATTTATGAACCTCCCATCTTTTCATTAGAGCAAATTGTATTTTTTTTGCCATCATAATAGATATTTCATAGCATTTGAATTTATCATCATCAGTTTAATATAATGAATTTATCATCTCTCCCCATATAATCATATCAAAATTGGCATACAAAATATATTTAGTTATATATATTTTTTCTATTATTGTACATGTAATTTGGCCATCTTCATACGAGAGCTTTAATACTATAGGGAAATGTGTGTATTTCTAAGATTTTAATTTGGTAAAACACTAAAAACCATTTGATTCAGTGGAATGCACATTAAGCATCTTGACACATGATTTTATGAAGCTTAATAAATGTATAATATTTATATCAAGATAGAACTGTGATAACAATTGTAATAGTGATTTTGTTCATATTGCCTGATTTATTTAAGACACATTTGAGGATTGATCATTAGTAATGTGGCTACTGATTGTTTACTCAAATACTACAATTTCATAAGTTCAGAACAGTGACTTCAACAAGAACCAAAAACCCAGGCTGTCTAATCTCATATCTTGGTCTTGATATTCAGTCAATAAATCGCCCAATTTTACTTGGGGAAATATCCTTTCCTTCCTTTCCTTTCGTTTACATGGTCATGACAGTATTCCCTGCCTTGTTTTGCAGTGGCCGTTCGTTGGGGTCATGGAAAGAAAATGTTTGTTATCAAACCCTCTGAATACTATGACAAGAGATTTCTGAGCTTATTGGTGAGTACTGAAACACCATAGCATTTATTATCAATGATCATGACAAATTAAGGGGTTGTCTGAGCCCACATTTGGCACTAATCCAGAACAATTTGGATTTAGTTCAGTTGATTAACATTAGAATTTTCCAGTATTTCATTTTGTCTTCTCTTTTTTTTTTCTCAGCGATATTATATCCTGCTGACTGGCATTCCTATGGCTGTCATTGTAACATATGTGAATGTCTTCGTTGGTAAGTGAGCATATGTCAAACTTTTCTGTGTGCTTGAGTGCTCAATGAATATATCAGAAGATGTTACAAGCTACTTTGAATTGAACTTGAGTGTGATTGTGTTGTGAAGGTGAGGCAGAGCTGGCTGAAATTCCAGAGGGCTACGAACCTGAGCACTGGGAGTACTACAAGGTATGTAGCTCACATCTTATCTTATTAGTTCTTTCATAAGTTCTTTTTTTGGGGTCACTAATCTGAAAAGTTATTCAGGGAAGGATGGGCTGCATGCAGTAAATTTGGAATTGGGAATCAGAGTATGTGCATATCATAATCATCCTTGTCATCAGGAAGCCATTGATGCAGTGCCAACCTTTTAAACAGCTGTGTTTGCCTCTAGGAAATGATTTAGGTGCAATATCCAGACTACATTTCTAAGTGCTATTTGGACCCAAACAGAGTTAAATAATTATAAATATTTTAGAGAGGACCCTGGGTACTTTTCTCCTTTCATTCATGTGGTTGTATTTAGAGAATTATAAAAGGATACAAATTAATACAATCAAATTAATTGTTCAAGTAAATGATGACTTGATTTAACCAAAAAAGCAGTTTGTTTAGATCAAATACATGTAGTCATTAAAAATACCTCTGTCTTGTGTGTAATTGCAGCACCCCATCTCCAGGTGGATTGCGCGGACCTTCTATGATTCCCCAGTGAAGGACTATGAAAAGATGATGGCTGCAATCCAGATAGAGAAAGAGAAGGCAGATGCGAGGTGAGTGTTCGTACTGGTGTATTATATTGTATCTTTTTTCACCAAAATCCTGTCGTGTGAAGACCACAAAGCAGTTGAGCTATAGTGGCTTAAAAACAGTTTCTAACTGTCCTTAAACCTCCTTTATTTTTAGCATCTTGAAAAAAGATCTTACATCCTTGCATTAATGTTGGTAGCCAAAAAATAATGTTTTGCAAATTGCACATCAGCAACCAACTATGTACTGATGTTGCATATAGTGCAGTAGTATTGCACTACAGCTGCTGCTTCATGTAGCACAGTCAGTGGTGTCTTTCCTGTAAGTCTAAATGCATTGTAAGAGATCAGTCCAATATTTCTGTGGTGTTTATTTTGACACTATTCAATTTATTATTTTAAAGGTTTGAGTTCTTTGGACAAAGATACCAGTTGAACACATATGAGTTAGATTCCTGTGAAGGTTTGATTGAATCAGATTCAGTCATCTAATATCTGACTCAACACAACAGATTTCATGTTGAAGGGATTGTTGTTTGTCAGCTGATCCCACACAAATCTTTGCAGTTAACTGAATGTGTAAAGGAGGAGGTTTTGTCTGTGATGTTAGAGGGGCTGCCATAGCCATTTGTTCAGTCATAAAACTGTGATTTGTATTATTCCAGTGTAAAATAATAATTCTGGATTTATCTTGCTTAACTTAAATAGCTTGTTTGTTGCACACCAAACATACATTTTTGTGCTTATTAGGACTGATTTGAAATATGTCATTAAAAAGTAATGTCTCATATCAATCACATTTCCTGTACAACACCAGATGCAAACTGTGTTTGGTCAAAGGCACCATTTATGTAAAACAAATCCTGTCTGCAGATAATTAAACACAAAACAGGATTGCCATAATGATGGGCACCAGTGACATACCCAACACAGTCATATTTTTAGATTCCAGTCAGGTTTCTGTGTCGGACAAAGTCTAGTTTAATCACACAAGGATGTGAATGAGATTCAGTGTGCAAGCAAAAAGGAAGGTTAGATTTTTCTGAAGAAAGACGTGTCAGGATTTCTGCAGCGTGACTTTTTTAAATTTGCTGCTTGTTTGTCGTCAACAGACTGACAAAAATGGAGGTACGTCGACAGATGAGGCAGAAGGGAGATGGCCCCTGGTTCCAGGTGGACACCCTGAACAAGGAGCTAATTGACTACAGCCCCAAGTCATCACCTGACAATTAATCCAGACGTGTCTGCCAACAGTACATCATGCCGATCAATCTCACTGTTTGTACATTTTTTCCCTTCCTGCGTAATTAAAGTATCTATATGTACTCTGATGTTTTTGTCCTCCCGTGTCTTTATTGGTGTCATCGTGCAAAAACATTTTTACCTATAGTGGCTACTATTATTTGAATCTTTGTACATCAGGTTACATTGCTAGGCAGCACAGTGAGTCAGCGTAGAGCATCAGGCCTTTATAAATGGTTCAGAGTGCTTCTGTGTCCTCTCCAACAATATTTACAATGGGTGAATTGGAGATTGTGTAATAGTTTGTCTACGTGTGATTGGCTGGCTACCTGCCTCTCATCCAGTATGTGCAGGTATAGTCTCCACTCTGCAAAGGATCATCAGGGGCAAATAATGGATGGGTTCCATTGCTCAAGTAGTGAAACAACAATTTAAGTTTCTAATGGATCACCGGGTTGGACACATGTACATACAGTACATGCACTATATGCCAATGCACAGTTATGTACAATGCACCGATTCTCAACATTAGTTATCTCATGACACTTTACATATAGAGTAGGTCTAGACCCTGCATATGCACATGGGCAAGGTCCATTATTATTTGTTACTTTTATCCTTTTGTTTTCCCCTGAATTTAACAGCCTAAGCAGGGCTGGGACAGCAATTGAATGGACTGCATATAGCGCTTTTTTTACAAATTCACATAGTCTCAGCTAGGTGCCACAGATACATTACTGTTGCATGTCGTATTCCCATGTAACACTTGATCTGTACTGTAAAATAAGCAAACGTGATGGTTTGATTGGATGACAAATTGAGATGTAGCCTTTAAATACTAGAGTATCAGGTAACAGCAACAAAGAATTAGCAGGAAACACATTAGTCTTTATTTTTTTATTAATGCAATAACGAAAGCGTACACCAGGTGGCAGAGTGGTGCAGGTAGGATGATTGTTTTCTGACGGACAATGGGCCATGTGTTTTTATTAATAACATATTGATCATTTATTGTGAGGTACACGGAATTAGCCTTTAACGGTCTCTTTTTTTTAAACGTGACTTTATTATAAACGCAAATTGCTGCTCAGATTATTTGAATTATTTACACTTTGAACAACAAAAGCTTTTGCAGGTGAATACAGAGTGATGGAGTCTTTCAGGACACTGCGATCAACAGCTATTAAAACTCAAAGTGAACCCTACAATCACGCTTTTTTGCTGAATCCTGGAGGGGGGGACATGCCGTAGTAAGCGTGGGTGGCTTTATGAATCATCCTCGGAGGTGGGAGGGGCCCTTCTGGTAAAATAGCCGTGTGCATAAAGCGTCACCAAAGTCAACAGTAGACGTAATATCTGCGCAGGGCAACGCTTTTTTTTGTGCAAGAAGAAGAAAAAGAAAAGGGAAAAAAACAAACAAAAGAACATTAGCCTCCATGGTGTTAGCTCTGCAGCCCCTGTGTAGCAGCAAGCCCTCCACCCCTCTGTCATTTTATTTTTATGTTTTTCCGCGTCACATCCCGCTGGCTGCAGGAATGTAGAGACGGAGTGCTTTAAAAATAGCATCCTCTCCTCTGACAGCGCTGCTCCCGTGGCTCCGCGGCACTGTGGTGCGAGAAGCAGGAATGCGAAGATGGCTACAGACCTCGGAGAGCTGCTGGTCCCGTACATGCCCACCGTCAGGGTGCCCAGGACAGGAGACAGGGTTTTCAAGAGCGAGTGCGCCTTTTCCTTCGACTCTCCCGTAAGTGTCTATATGTCCCCCCCCACACACACACATGAGCGGGTTGCTGTTGGTGGGGTGGCTGGGTGGGATGTGCGTCGCGAGCGGGCTACACGTGAGTCTGCTGTATGTGTGTGTCCCCGCGGCCGCATTCCTCGTGAACTTGAAAGGAAATAAATAATTAAATGTTGTTTACATGTCAGGAAAGAGGGATGGAGGGGCTTCCCTTTGTTACAGGGAGAAGTAGTTGTTAGGCCACATTCCGCTTCAAACCACTTAAACCCATAAATACACAAGCTAACACACCTGTCTTAAACCTTGACTTGATTTCAAAAGCTGTAGCAGCCATGTCAGGTTGGAGCTACAGTGTAGGAAACAGCTGTTTGTGTGTGTGTGTGTGTGTGTGTGTGTGTTGCTCGGAGTTTACAGCCACCTTATGGTGTGTTTAATATATCAATCGTCATGGACTTTTAAGTGTGTTGGTGCTACTTACCTACAATATATCCATCATTTATGGTGTTGCATACAGTTAAGATTCACCAATAGTGGCGTACAATGACCAAGCAAAAAAAATCATGCTATCCATGGTACTCATATTGACTGAAAGACTAATAACAGTGGATGTTCATAGAAAGTCTCATGACCCATGTGTTCATTTATTTAGTCATTTTTCTCTTTCTTCCCTGATTAATAGTGATAGGGTATTGGAACATTGAATTTTTGGTTTATTAAAATAAAAAAATGAAAAACTTTTATATCTACAGATTTGATACAGAAGTCAGCCTTTTTTTCTGTGTGTGTAAAGATTTGTGACAGAAAGGCAGAAATTCTGGGTTTTTGCCTCTGAACATTCCACATACAACAAAAAACTTTGTCCTGGACTGAAACTGTTTTTAAAGGTGACTCAGCTGTCTGGAGTTCATCATGTTGGCCTGAGGACTGGTTTATTTTTATCCTTGAACTGCTGAAGCTCATATGTCAGTCTGGGCCACTTAAAGGTTTATCACAGGGGTTTATGAGGCCTACACTGATTGCAGATTTCAGTTAATTTTGAAGGTGTATTCTTGATATTTCGACTCTTAATAGTTCTCATGTGAGTGTTTTAAACACCTTAAATGTGCATCATTACTCACATGCAAGTCTCTTTTGAATGTGACAAAATGATCAAACCTTTGTGTCCTGTAATAAGCTGTTTTAGATACAATAAGTCAACCCAGATTTGAGATGTGTGGGGTTCAGTCCACAGACACTGAGGGATAATGTCACTGTGTTTTAAACTGGAGTAAAAACCTGCAGGTCCACAGTGGCCCAAAAGCAAACAGGTACTAATTTGTCAATTAAATTCATTTCTATGTCGCTGTATGTAACAGGACACACATATCCTTCAGTTGAAACAGAAGCAAATTTGTTTGATGAAACAATATCACAGATCAATCCCATTTTTGAGACATAAAATTATGTGTGAAATGTGATTTTGTGGATTTGCAGTAAAAAAAAGGAAAAAAAAGAAGCTTTTCAGCAGCACGCATTCTCTCGATAAAAGTGAGATTTTTTTTTCTGTGCAAGTGTGCTGGAACAGACTTTGGGCTGTGTGACAGGATGCAAGACGGCCGATTTGAAAATGTCCTTCCAGAATCATTGGGACATCTCCCTTACTTTCACTGTTTATGTTGTGTTTAAATTTCTATAACTAGTTCCAGGTAGTGTGGTACAAAGTAGAGTGTTTTTGTCGTGACAGTCATTTGCTTTTACTAAAAAGATTTTTGCTATGGAATAATTTAATGAAGCTAAAAGCTTGTTTGAAGAAATGCTCGTGTAAGGATAGATATATAGAGCTATAATATACTGTAGGTAAAATAACCCTGCCTCCTAGCTATTACTGAAATCAGGCAAAACAGAGGATACCAATTCTGAGACCTACAATATGGTACAATAGATTTTTTTGTGTAATGTGCACTTTACAAAAGTGCAGTTCTGTTGATTGTTGTTCACCTCATGCCGCTTTTCATTTGTCTTGGTGTGCAGGAGTCAGAGGGAGGTCTGTATGTGTGTATGAACACATTCCTGGGCTTTGGACGAGAACATGTGGAGAGACATTATCGCAAAACAGGACAGAGTGTTTACATGCACCTCAAACGACATGTCAAAGAGGTATGTTTTACACCTGCCCTGCACTTCTGTCGGGTCCTGATTTTTAATGGCACCCCAGTTTATGTAGTGCTTTTATCAGTCACATTTATAAAGGGCTTTGCAATCTATAAAACAATAACACACAAAAGACAATGAGAGAGACATTAATATTAGGGCTGCCACTAATGATAATTATTTGTTTTTGTTATTGATTAATCTGAGGATTAAAAATAAAAATAAAATGTCAAAAAATAGTGAAAAAAGCTCATCACAATTTCCCAGAGTGCAAAGTGACGTCTTCAAATAGCTTCTTTTGTCAAACCAACAGTCCAAAACCCAAAAGACTTTATTTACTATTATAAATGACAAAGAAAAGCAGCAACTGCTTACATTAAGGAAGCTGGAACCAGCAAATGTTTGACATTTAAAAATGAAACGATTAATCCATTATCAAAATAGTTGGCAACTAATTTTCTTTTGATTGACTTTTTGATTAATTTGACTAATCGTGGAATCTCTGATTAACATGAAATGATAATAGAAAAGTCAAATACAAGTGGTTACAACCAATATGAACCCCTCAATTGTATAGTTTTTTTTTTCAATAATGATATGAGATTTTTGGCAGCTTCAGGCAGCTCTCATTTGGATACAAATGATATAAACATTATCTGTTATCTCTGTTAATTCATACTTGATATAGTCATTAACACACTTTGTGAGACTCAAAACATGTAATGTGGAAAAGTAGCATGGTGGAACAAAAAAATCAGTTATACTTTATATTAATTTCCTATTTCACAAATGTAAGCATCATGTAAACATTTGATAAATGGTTTATAACACACTCTTCTGTAGCTGTAAGCAGAAATAAAGTAATATATTAACATCAATAAATAACTCCTCCCGTGGGCACTCATAAGTGGAGACTGGTATATAAACAGATAATGAATAATATAGTAAAACTCTGCAATAATATAAAACATGACTTCTAATACAGTAAAACAGATGTATTAATATAAAATATGTCTTCATAGGTGTAATTATAATTGTTAAGAAATACAGCATAATCAATAAACACATAAAATATCCTTATAGCTGCGTAAGACTCCTTATAGTGTGTAAAAAAGTATTAATTACACATTTGTATACTGCTTATAAACAATAAATAGGGGGACTGAAAGTAAAGTGTTACACGTTCCACACTTAAAGAATTACTTGTATTATGTGTGTTTCAGGTGGTAGACTAAATAGATAAATAGAGGCGATAATATGAAGCCAAGTTGCCTTAATTGATTTAACAATCACAGCAGCTACACACTCCGATACATTAGCTGGCAGTATGCATCTTTAAAGATGGTTTGCGATCCACCAATAAACACAAAGAAGAAGAAGAAGAAGCGTAGTGTGCTGTTGTCACGCAGTGAAGACTAGAGAGTCAAACATGTCGTCTCCACTGTGGATGTTGTTTACAGTTTTGGAGGAAGACATCACGGTTTAATTTGCAATACATGTTCCATAAGAGGAGGGAAAAAGTCTAAAGGTTTTAACACAGCCAATCTTATTAGAGCTATGGAATGTTTAATCATCCATCTTTCCTCACTACATCTTAGTCTTTCTTACCCTCAGCTGTGCAGAAACTACAGGTTAAAAATACAAAAATATTAAATTATCGGTTATCCTATCGTCATCGATCATGAGAAGCGGGTAATTATCGGTATCGGTTGAAGAAAATCCATATCATGCCTCCCTAGAACTGATGAACCAACAGAAGGAGATGGTCACAGCTAAAATGTAACACGCCTCCCATTATTATAAACTTCCTGACATCTCATAAATGGATTTTTATTCTTTCCTAAAAAGAAATAACACATCATGGTCAGACAAATAATGTGCTTCCTGCTCCGGTAAGAGATCGATTGTCTGTGTGAAATAGTCTAGAAGTGATCTAGCAGACGACCCTGAGTGGGATGATTCACCAGTTGCCTGAATAATAAATCAACACAAGAGTTTCTGTTTATCTGATCTGTTTATATTAGATAATAAAACAATAATATCATAAACAACCCTGCAACAAATATTTTCAACGATTGTTACATTGTTATTTTAGACTTGAGGCAGACAGTTATTGATTAAACTCTCTGGTAACGTGAAGTTTGTGGTGGATTGCATTAAATTGTAAGACATTTCTGTTCTGTTGTCTATCCCTGTTCGAAGTAAAACTTAACTCAGTAAAGCACAAACAAGCCCTCTTTTAAAAGAAAGGCCTTAGCTGCTGCCGTGTTTTCTCACTGGCTCTAATTGCCCTCAGATAAGCTCTGCTTTGTAAAGAGCTGCTATTTCTATGACTGGATCTGGCCAGAAACAGCTGCTCACATTCTGCAGGCTCCTGTGGCTGCTGTTTTTTTCCCCCATGAGTCCGCTTGATCGCGAGCGGGTCAGCATTCTCTGTCTTTCTGTCTGTCTGCCGCCGTGTCCGAGTGAACGGGAAGCAGTCGTCTGAACCTGACAGGATTAATAGGAAACCAGTCGATGGCGCTGGGTTGTTTTGCTGCCAGCAGATTTACATTTTAGTGTAGACTCACTGACAAATTGTGTTTTGTTTTTTTATTGATTTAAAATGTTTATCTACGCGTCTGTTAGAGTTGTTTTCTACAACTCTGGACAGTATGTAGTGAAGAAAAAAAGAGAAAGATGATGTCACAGGTAAAGACAGGCCCAAATGTTTAACATACTGTAAATGATATCTGTCCAAGTCTACAAATCAGAACTGTGCAACTGAAGCAGTTTCATTTATCATTCTTTAATTTTGACCATGACATGGAAGGGGGCTTTCCCCTTGCCTTGTAACCTGACCTGGCAACTGGAACATCCAGCATCTATTTCTAACAAAATGACAACCATCTGGAACTTCTGCCTCAGTAAAGCAAAACAGCTTTTTACAGCATTTTACAAGAATCATCAAAGGTGTTCAAACGTTTGCTTGTTTTTTTTAGAGTGATGAGGACTCTTTGATCCAGTTTAATCTCTTTTTCCCTGTTTCCCACAGAAAGCCACAGGAGCTGCAGGAGGCGCCATCCCCAGAAGAAGAAACGGAAAAGTGTTTCTAGGTAATTTAGGTTTGCTTGCCAGTTAAAGGCAGTGGTGGTGAGCAAAGTATTCCTTTGCTTAAGCAAAAGTAGCAATTCCACTGTGTAAAAATATAACAAGTAAAAATTATGTATTGAAACATTATCAGCAAAATCTACTTAAAGTATGAAAAGTAAAAGTACTCCTCGTGCAGAAAAATGGCCCCTGTGAATTATATATTATAAAATATAACGATATTAGATTAACATTGATGCATCAGTGTGTAAGCAGCATTGTGATGCTGTTTTTTATTGACTTAATATACACTTCGATAGTTTAGTCCAGCAGTTCCCAGTCTAACAAGATAAATCTAAGCGGGTGTTAAAAGATCAATGGAGCACAGAAGAAGAAAAAAGAACAAAGTTCTGCTACTCATTATTTTTTGGGCTTTAATCTAATCTTTGCTTTTTAGGTGGGAAATATGGGAAAGTTTTATGTCTTTGGGCCTTGAAAAGTTATTTAAATGAAACCATTGAAGATGTTCAGAGGGTCTCTGGTAGAACTGCTAACAACTCAGAGACATCTGAAACATGACATGACATGAAGGGTTGGGAACCATTGCTTTAATCTTTACCAATGCATTTTATTTTTTATAATTTTCAAATTTTTATGTAAAATCCTCATTTGAAGTAGAGAAAAAATGTGTTACTGTATGAAATGTGATGTGTAATGAAGGTACTCAGTTATATTCCACCATTGGTTAGAGGTTGGACTCTTGTTATTCCCTTCATAGCTGAAAACAAAATGAAGCTGATTGGTGATAGAAGAGCGTTGCAGCTCTGGATGCATTTTACAGTTTTAATATTAAAGTAAAGATGATTTCTGTGGTGAGAAACACTTTGCCAAGAGAACCCCCCCTCCACTACAAGCTGGTGTTATTGTTTGTTACACTGTGGTGACCCGCCAGCTGCCCCTTCAGCCGGCCTTTCCCCAAAGCGTCAGATATTTCCCATGATGAGATCTCTCCTCCTCCTCCTACTCCTCCTCCACCTCCTCCTCCTGTGCTCCGAATATAGCCCGTTTATTTGTATATGTGGTTGGTAACTGTTCTAAATCAAAGCCCTCCCTCCTCCTCCTCAATGTGGGGAGGGGGTGGCTGGTCGCCGGCCTCTCAGCTGCCGCCACCTGTCATCCTCCCCTCTGGGTTGACACACTTCCACTGTGGCTATGACGCTGCTCGGAGAGGACCAGGTGTCTCTCTCCCTCCTGCCCTCATGGCTGGCCTGACGGGGGAGGAATTCCTTCCATCCAACCTCCGTGTAATTGATGTTCCTGTTTTCTTATCGTCCAGAGTTTAATGGACTTTACTATCTCCTGCCTTTCAGTCTGACTGCTGTACATCTGGTCACGGCTCTAGCTCATGTCTGACTCTGATAGAAATCCGTTTGTTTTTCTGGTGGTGACTTTTCCTTTCGGATCTCTGATGTGACAGTGAGCATGTATGTATCTGCCATCATCTCCATACCAGACCAGTGATCTAATCAGGCCGCTATGAAACCAGTGGGCACATTTACAATGTCAGGGATAACCTATGATCCTGTTTCTCATGAGTCATTCCACGACTTTAGGCTGCAGTGGAGAATGGACACCTCTATATGGAGAGGCTGTCTTTGTTCTGGTTCCAGCTTCTTCATTACGAGGATTTGACGCCTTGATCATATACGAGGGCTGAAACACGGGCTGCTGATTTGCATCTAGAGCTGCAAAGATTAGTCAATTAATTGATTAGAAAGATAATGAAGTGCCTACCATTTTGATCACCAATTGATCATTAAAATCATTTTTGAAGTAAAAAGGTCACATTTGCTGTTTCTAGGTTCTTAAATGCAATGATTCACTTTTCTGCTTTGCTTTTGCTTTTCTTTGTCATTTGTGATAGTTAATGAAGAGTCTTTGGTTATTGGTTGGACAAAAAACACAATTTAAAGACGTCACTTCTGGGAAATTGTGATGATCATTTTTCACAATTTTTTTCTTGACATCATATACTAAATGATGAATCTATTGATCCTGAAAATAATCAGCAGATTCATCGATAATGAAAATAATTGGTAATTGCAGCCGTATTAGTCGTATTTCTATAGCCCAGACTGATGTCTTCAGATGCCTTTTTTACATTTTTTTTTACAATGAACATCCCTAAAACCAGAGATATACATTTTTTAAAAATTAAATTTATGCTATAAAACAGAAAAATCAGAAAGAAGTTTTTCCTTAAAAATGACTATTAAACAGTGATTCAATCACAATTTTCTTTTTATCAACTAAATGTCTGGGTTTTGGCCTGTTGGTCGGACAAAATAAGATTTCATCTCGTTAGGAAAATGTGATGGACATTTTTCTTTTTTAGACTTTATAGACCAAACAATTATTCGAGAAAATACCAAGCAGATTAATCAATCGTTTAGTTTTGATAATGTGATCAGTAATGAAATGAGCATGCTGTAGCTCACAGACAAAGCTATCCTCGGTAACTGCATAAGTTGCTGACGATGTGATAAATTTCTATAAATATAGCTTCACATGAAATGTGTCTGAGCAAAAGAGTCATCAGCGTTGTATGAAGTCATCCTGTCACTGTTGTGAAAAAGAGGCCATTGATGGTTTTGTAGCTCAAGGATTCATCACCATTCTCAGACTAGAACATGACGAGCATGAGAAAAGAACAGACCTCACACTCCAACATAAAATAAAAATAACTGGATCATCAGGTAAAGCAGCTCATTGGATGTTTACTTCCTCCCCTGTAGATTTAGAGCTCAACCGTGATTTTAACGGAGAGGACTATGAATATGAGGACGAGGCCAAGCTCGTCATTTTTCCAGACCACTTCGAGATCCCCTTACCAAATATTGAGGAGTTGCCTGCTCTGGTCAGTGAGTTGTTGCTGCATGGGCTCTGTGTGTTTCCATGCATATCGATGGGGGGGTGCACTCAGTGGTTCCCCCGTCACTGAACACATCGGCTTCTTGTTTTTGTTTTGAGGAGCCACAAAGCCTCAATCCATTTATTTGTTTAGGTTTAAGTGAGCCTTTCATGGCTGCAAATTTTAAACTTTTGAACCATTTTATACGCTAGTTTTTGCCAAGAAAATCTTTTGGGGAACCACTGGATCCACATGCTTTATAGGTGCCCATATCACTTTTGGCTCTGTGTGTCATTTGCTTGCAAGAAGTGCAGAGGTGGCATGTTACTCCTGTTCGTTTAGTTTTCAGAGCAGTATGAGCTTCTACAGTGAAAAAGACTTGGTTTGGCATGTCGTGTTTCACTTTATTTTTATGCATGTATTATTTAATGTTGTGAATGTACAAATTGTGGTGTCACTGGTGACTGTTTATTTCAAAATGTTTTGCATAGTTTGTTTCTACACTGCAGTAGCAATACACTTCTGCTCTGTCGTCCTATCCTGGATCTTGGCTGTCCATGATTGTCCTTTCTGTTTCCTGCTACTGATGACTTACATTTAAGGTTCATTGATAGAAGTGTAATGTTTCTACGGTAATAAAAATAAACACTTATATCTCACAAATGTCCTACTAAAAACACAGAGAGGTTCTTGATATATTTGCAGCATGACGTCAGTCACACCCACTCCCAGAAGTTAATTCTGTCTCTGCTGTTTCATCTGACGTCCAGGTGACCATCGCCTGTGATGCAGTGCTCAATGCACCATCAGCTTACAAGAAGCAGGAGCCTGAATCCTGGGAGGAGGAGATCCAGGTGTCCAGACATGCCAGAAGCCTCAGACAGCTGGATAATGGGGTCAGGATCCCACCAAGGTAGGAAAGACACAGTGATACAACACTGTATCAGACAGTGATAGATTCTGTTGCATTCTCAGCTGGTTCAGCATTCAAAACATCTTCAGGGTTTTTCTCACGGCACGGCTGTGTTTGTTAATGATAGAATAACAAATTATTGCTATAGAAACTCTAAAGCAGGAAAGTAGAGGAAGTCATTTCTTATCATTTTTCACAGGTTTCCGTTGATTCTTGTTCTTTTTCAAATCTTTCTCAAATGTTTTACATCCCACTCAAAGAATATTCAAGTAATTGTCAAAGTTGGTCCCCGTCTATGCAAAAGTCAAATTCTTTGGGTCAACTCAAGTCATGCAGCACCTATGCTTATGTGTCCCAGCCTATGGAGATTAACTGAGAGTAAAGACAGCGCTAATCCATTACAAAATGGTGATATTGGATTGGATACCATGATTTAAATAACTGTTTAAGAAAGCTGCCAGAACAGCTCAAAAACCTCGACAGTATGTTACTGCCTGACTCCTGTCTGTTAATAGTCAAAATATAAATCTGGTCACTTCTGCATGTGCTTGTGAGCAAAACGCATGTCAGTGCTTCAGTGAGTCATTGCATGACTGCAGCAATCAAAGAAACCAACACAACAATAACAAGAGTCTCTGTTTCTTTGCTGTCAGTGGCTGGAAGTGTCAGAAGTGTGAGATGAGAGAAAACCTGTGGCTGAACCTGACGGACGGAGCAGTGCTCTGTGGGAAGTGGTTCTTCGATGGGAGCGGCGGTAACGGCCACGCTCTGGAACATTACAGAGAGACCAGCTACCCCCTGGCAGTCAAACTGGACACCATCACACCAGACGGAGCAGGTCTAAGACACGTGACATGATAATCTGTTGCTTGAATGCAGAATTAAGAAGTTAGTGATCAGCATCGTTGGCAATGAAATTATAAAATATAGGATTAAAATAGAATATATATATATAAAATAGATTAAAATAAAAATTGTATAATACTGTGTTTAATAGGGTGTTTTGAATGTGTACAATCTAGTGCAATCCAATGCAACAGGCCCGCAATAGTCTTGTTTCTGTCATGAAGTTTATAATTTTTAGCTTTTATTGAAATGCTGTAAGAAGTTTAATTCAAATTTTGTGATTGTTTTTTGAGTACGTTTTACCCCACTCCTGTCTGCAAATACCGCTCAAACATTGGTTTGCATTAGAATGTGAAGCTTTACCTTTAAAGTGGTGGTATGGTGTGGTGGAGATCAGTAATTAGAAAATTAATATGTTACGTCAGCTTAAAAATTGGACCAATCACAGTAACTAACTGATCTTTTGGTTTCAGATGTCTACTCATTTGAGGAGGAGGAAGCTGTGTTGGACCCTCACATATCAGAACACTTGTCACAGTTTGGAATAGACATGCTACAGATGCAGAAAAGAGTACGTTGTCTTGTCTGTGAACAAAGCAAACAAAAACCAACATTTGAAGCTTCCGTAGTTTCACACCAAGCTCTCTCCACCGCTTCAGACAGAGAATGGTCACCACACAGACAATAACACCCGGCCGAGGGTCAGTGAATGGGAGGTGATCCAGGAGTCGGGCATGAAGCTGAAGGCTGTGTTTGGTTCTGGTTACACGGGCATCAAAAACCTGGGCAACACTTGTTACCTCGGCACAGTGATGCAGGTCCTCTTCAGCATCCCAGACTTTCAGAGGATGTGAGTACACTGACAAGACTTCACTTTACCATTTGTTTTACATTATTCATATATCGTAGCACATAAAGGCCATGTTTAGGGCGTCTTAGTCACTGAGTGTAAACAAAATTTCTTTACAAAAGGGGAATATAACTTGATTTCATGGGCATGTATCTTTAACAATAGACAAATAATACATAGCTTTTCTATGCTGCATTTGCACTGGTCAAAATAATTATAATATTTAAATGTTAAATCATACAAAGTATACCAATTATTGATAAATGGAACATGATCTGACCTGCCTTTGTAGCTTCTAGTTCTTGCAATGCTGATTTAGTTACTTTAAGATTAAAGTTTCCATGAACTATTTCCTATTCAGTCAACTTGTTTGCTTGTAATTATTAATGTCAGTCTATGTTTTTTTGTTTGTTTGTTGATCGTCTAGATCGTCTAAACATATTTTGGTATTTAAATAACTAATTATAATTTAATTAATAACAGAAGGTGTTAGTGTCTTTTCAGTACCACCTCGTGTTTCCCAAGATCTTGTGTCCGTGTATGTGACATGTATTTTGATCTTTAGGTATGTGGGTAATCTTCAGAGGATATTTGACTATTCACCCCTTGACCCCAGCCAGGACTTTGCCACACAAATGTAAGTGACTCTAGTGTTACATAACGCTGTGTTCAAATACACGAGACAAATTATGGTGTTTTCCAACTGCTGCTGTCTCTGAAAGAAGGTTGAAAAAAAAAGGTTTTGTTCTTCTGAGTAACTCGAGTCAAATTTATATTTTCGTCATTAAAATGCTGGAAATAACTTTATAATGACAGCAGTTTTATAAGAGGACCACGTCTTGTCTATGAACCTTAGTTAAGCTAATAAATAATACATATTTTGTTGTGTTGAAAGCCTTTTTCCCCCGTATGCTCTGGTAAATACTTGGTGTATTTTGTCGTGTAAGCAAATGTGTTGGCTTAAGATTCAGATGCTGTGGCCATGATGAAAGGTAAGTAGAGTCTTAATCAGTCAGGCAGGCACTGAATATCAGTTATGTAAAGCAACAAACGTTAAACATGTTTGTTTCCATCACTGTTCGTATTTAATAGAGCCTGTCAGCACAAATCCGGTCATTTAGAAAGAAAATCTGTGTCAGCTAATGCGTGAGGCCTGTATTGATTAAACATGACCCCTCCCTTGAAAGCACTGCAGGCAGAGCGTGAGCGTTAAATAAGGAAGGATTAAATTAAATGAATATATTACCCTGTGTCCTGTACTTAATACAGACGATACCACTGTGCATAAATAAGAAATTGCAGAGAGAGAGAGAGAGATTCAGAAAATATTGCTCTCATACAAAAACAATATTCAGCATGCACTATTAGTAGCTACTATAATTGTGAAAATAATGCCAGTTTTTTCACAATGTTCTGATAATTATGTGGAAAAAATTGTTTTAATTGGTGCTGGACCCTATTTACTCTTATTGTTTAAAATTAGTGTTATGTGTCGTATTTATTTTTGTATAATTACCATTATATATTATTATCGAGGCATGAAACACCTATCTTGGACAGGCAAATGAGAATAATCTCAATGAGATTAAAACGACAGGTTTCTTGACTGGGTATCTGGGATCATCATATTTACAGACTCCTATACTGCTGTTTTAGCCTGACATGTTTATTCTTTTTGGGAGGATATTCAACTCAACTCAATGCTAAGTTTGCTTGATATTTTTTGCTTTCGTACCTCTTAATATACAGTATGTAAAACAACAAAAGACTTTATAAAAGCTTATATAGTTTTTAGTTTAAGTAGTTGATGTGCTGTACGGTGAATTTTAAGTCATTTTTCTATCTAGGCTGTGTGTAATCTGAATAAAGGACACAGATTTATGTTATGAAATAAGGAGAAAAAGGATTAGAGTTACCATGTCTGCAGGAAGATGAACCGAACTAATAATAAGAATGTGAAGAATTAGAATGATTTAGGAAAAGAGGGAAGATAGAGAAGTGATATATTCCTGAAAGATTCTTTACTGGAGCCAACAGAAAAGTTGTGATTAACAAGTTAGCTGACTTGTGAAACAGCCCCCAGGTGTATTTTGTGAATGTTTGGAAATGTTTTTTTTTCTGACAAGTAAAGACACACGTGGCATCCAAGAAGCCCAGCAGAACTAAAAGCTTGATGAAATGCTGTAATGTCTATGCCTTTGTTTTTGTCCGACAGGGCTAAACTGGGACACGGACTGCTCTCAGGCCAGTACGCCAAACCACCCATGAAATCTGAGCTCATTGAACAGGTGATGAAAGAAGAACACAAGGTATTAAACTGGGTATGTCCAGCTCCCAAACTGGGTCTATAACCGACAGAAGCATGCTTACACTGATTAAATAAGTTCATTTAATGACCAAAATGTTAGAGTTGTCAAGATAGAGTTTCAGCTACTGAGTTTGATGTTTTCCCAATTTAAACATGAAACGACTTTCCATAATGCAGAATATCTGTGTTATTAATACACTGTTTTTGTGACAGCTGGAGAGATGTTGATAGAAACAAAAGGGTGATGTGATTTTTAGACACATTGTCTGACCTTTTTTTCCTTCAGTCTGAAAATAGCTGCTGGAGGAGGTCCCGAATGTGCAACTCAGATGTTGCACATGTGTTTTGCTTTTAAATCCCCACATGGCTGCTTAATTTTAATTTTCTGTGCTTAATATTAGCTGTGCTAATTTAAATGCACATGATAGAAAATCATTGCCTTTTCCTACCGCATAATACACAGGTGTCAACAAATGAGGAAAGGAAAACCATTAAAACATAGTGGGACCGAGCACTAGGTCTGTAAGCTTTGAGCTTCTTTTAAGCCTCACCAGCGGCAGTAATTGATATGGCAGAGCTGTGATCCTGCACTTCCTACACATGTGATGGTGGAGTCAGGTTTGGATGCATGTTGACAGGTGGGAAGACATTAGGGGCTTGAGCTGGCATGCTGTGGTCAGCTTACATTAAGGAAATACTACCAATTACAATTACATATTTTCATTAAAATTACTTTTTAGGTTTATTCCTCTGCAAACAATTGCATGGGATACTTTTTGTTTGCCTAGAGGTTGACCTACATTGTGGCATAGTGTCTCCACATTGGATCTATCTATAATCAACTGGTTATGAAGAATCTGAATTTTAGTTGGTGTTTACTGTATATGTGTTGTAAGATTTTCCAGTTTTTTATATGGATTAAAAAAACAAACAAGAAAAATGTTTCTATCTATCTATCTATCTATCTATCTATCTATCTATCTATCTATCTATCTATCTATCTATCTATCTATCTATC
>JBBPCS010000375.1:9404604-9436802 GCA_037974645.1 Hollardia meadi
GCAGTTTTTGTGGTGTGGCAGCACACATTGTCCTGCTGGGGGACCAATGTCATCGGGGTGTGTCGGTGCCATGGGGGCTGTGCTTGATCTGCAAGGGTGTTTGGGCAAATGGTTTGTGTCAAGTGGCGTCCACATGAATGCCAGGATCCAGGGTTTCCCAGCAGAATATTGTACTGCAGCGAGATGATCAATGTTATTCATTTTAACTGTCAGTGGTTTTAATGTTGTGGCTGATCGGTGTAAATTTTGATGAACAGTAGCCCCTGTGCCCACAAGTGACAATTACAGGGCAATGGTAAATGTTCAAACATAGGGCAACAACAGCATAAGTAGAAGTCATCAATCTGATTCAGCAGTGTCCATTTTACAGAAATATCTTAAGTTTGCTAACATTAGCCAGCATAAGCTACTGGTCATACCAGAAAAAAGGCTGTAATGAATTAAACAAGGGTGAGTTTTATTGGTTATGAATTAAACTTTTCATTTGTAAGAAGAATTTGTCATTTCTTCCTTCAAAAGTTAGGCAGTGTCACTTTAAGTTTTAAGACTTTCATTGTTTCAGTGGATCTTGTGCATATGTTCCTAAATTAATTTGTGACTTATCAAATTACCACACAGCAGGGAAATAGAATATTCCACCACAGGAATTATGAGAGGGGGTGAACGAGGAGTTAGCAGGGATCCTCAGCAGGATAGTCTGGCTATGTTGTTACCAACCAAAATTTAGGAAGATTCTGTCTAGTTTGATTTTCATGTCATTTGTACATTGTTTAACATTCTTTTAAATGAAGCACACAAACAAGAAAAATAAAATACACAAAAGTAGTGATAGTGTGTGATCTCATTGTGTGCCGTCACCTGAAACAAATTTCTTCTCCTCTTTCAGATAACTCTATGAGCTCGATAGACTGTGAGTATTTCATTTCTCCTCTCAGTTACTCACTACTATTTATATGAATATGTATATTTATATAACTTATAACCATGGAAAATGTATTTTGGGAACCAAGCAATATTAATGAATACCATGTATACTTGAGCAGGTGCTGCAGCTGCTCTCTACTTCCGAACAAACTTTACTTTTCCTTGTGGCTCTACTCGCTTTAGGCAGACCCGTTTCTCTCCTTGATAAATCATCCTTTAATAAAAAAAGATCCACAGGGCTCATTCTCTTCTGGTCTCTTTGTTTAATGAGGCCCAAAGAGAGAGCCACCACAAAATCTTGTTTGCTAGTTTACACTGGAAGGCTACTGGTAGCGTTGAATCAGCAACTGCCATGATTTAGTTATTGATGTCTGTTTGTCATGTCCCTAGCTCCAGAAATAGATGAGGCGGCAGTAATGCAGCTGGCAGAGATGGGCTTTCCGCTGGAGGCCTGTAGGAAGGCGGTCTACTACACAGGCAACATGGGCCCCGAAATGGCCTTCAACTGGATCATAGCCCACATGGAGGAGCCGGGTAAGATGACTGTATTCAATGGAACAGATGTATGGAGAGAGAAAGGAGTGCACCACCTAAACCAGTGCATTTGCAGCAAAGTCATAGTTTTAACAAGCAGAAAGACGAATGAGTCACTGCGACCAAATTTGTTAGTACTGAGTTTATTTACAATTTAAAGAAGGTTCAAGATAACTTTTACCACCCACTCTTTGGCCTGCAGTACGCTTACACTATGTAGAACTTTCATGGATAGCTTGTACTTTGAAAACGCATATATTATTATTATTATTATTATATATAATATATATATATAATTATATATAATATATATATAATTATATATATATTAGATTTAATTCAATCTTCATTTAATCAGGCAGTCTCATTGGGATTGGGATCTCTGAGACCTGAGAACAAACACAAGAAAAAAATCAGCAAACAAAACAACACAAAAATTAAGAAGAGTTACAAGAAAGATTAAAAAGATCAGATATCAGAGCTCTAAAAACTCCAAGAGTAATTTAAGAATCAGGCTTGAGACTAGTTTGCAACTCATTCCATTTAAAGGGTGCATAATACCTGAACCCTGCCAACATTAGTGCGTGCATAGGGGATAACTGAGGATAAGTAATTACTGGAACGTGTACTGTGTGACTAGTTTTAAATGAGAGGAGAGATTAGAGGTAGTTTGGTAGCTTCAACAGTAGAGCTTTTTAAACAAATAAATAACATGAGAGATTTTCTTCTTGACTGTAAGAAAGTCCATCCGACCGAGTGATACAGTGAACAGTGATGAGTACTAAATTTGTCATTTGTGATAAAGTGTAAAGCACTGTGATACGCAGGGTTTAACTGCTGAAGTATTGATGGGGCTGCATGACAAAACACAATTTCTCCATAGTCAAGGACAGACATAAAGGTTGACTGCACAATAGTTTTGCATTCTATACAAGAAGCCTGGTTTGATTTTTACTTCATGAGTCAAATGTTTAATACGATTCTTAAATGATGGTCTGCTGTCAAGCCAAATCCCTAAATATTTGTATGACTCAGCCAGAGTAATAACAGTGCCATTTAAAGTTTTAATGGCAGGATAATCAATGTCATTGGTGGAGGTGGAGAATGCCACCATTTATGCATTTAAAACTAGAGTGATTTAAGGGTGATAATTGAAAAGCATCAAAGGCAGACTGAAGACGGGTCAGGCCCTGAGCTGGTGTGGAGCTGGGGACATACAAAATGTTATCATCAGCAAAATAATGGACTTTGAAGTAATAATTTGGAAGAATTATGTAGAGGACCAAGGATAGACCCCTGTGGCAACCCCTTACTGATGGTAAGATGGCTTGACTGAGTACTGTCAGACACTATGTGTCAGTAAATGAGACTTGAACTCTATTTACTAGTTTTTGAACATGCCAAAATTGAATGAAATGAGATGAGATGTAGGCATGACAGTACACAGAACAATTTCATATAGTTTAAGTCGAACTAGAATATTATGTGTTTACACATAATGATAAAGGGGATCACTGCAGTGTGTGTTTGAATAGAAAGTGTTTAGAGACATGCAGCACATATACCTGCATCACTTAAGTAAACCAACATGCCTGTAGTGTTAAAAAGGTCGTAACTGTGTATCTAGTTACACTAGCTATGTATTTCACTATTCTCACCCGAGATCTGAAATATTGCAGTCAGATTATTAAGTTGAAACCTTAGAAATATTGTGCCGCCGTCAAAATTCATGGTAAGGGTCTAATGATCAAAAATAGTCAGGACAAAATAGTCATGGCAAGAAATAGGGCATGGGGGGTGTGGGTGTTGAGTGAGTGTTGAGGGTTTAAAGTAAAGTAACTGTAACCCAGAGATACCAAAAATACAAGTGGCAAATAGTCAGAAGAGCAGGTGCACAGAAAGAGCCACAGTTCACCAACAGTTTCAATAAGCTGAGGTCTGCAGACTTCAAGACGTGAGCATGAAATATGGGCATTGAGTTCAGGGCAATGAACAAGGAAAATAAACGAAGGTGCTGTTTTAAAACTCAACAGTCACATGATGTATTTCAGCAAGTCAGTCAGCTCACATGTAAAGCTTGTGTTCTGGAAAAGACTATGTCAGTGCAATCTGCCAAAAACATTTCTGCAGCAAGTGTCCAAAGCCAAGGCAAGTTTATTTGTATGGGACCTTTTTAAACACAAAGGTAATTCAAAGTGAGTGACACATCACATCTCCATTTCTTCCATAGAGAGAGTTGTGTGTCAGACTTTGCATCCCTTTGTGTGCTGCAGGTGTTTATCTCTGCACGTCTGCGTGTGAAATCATCACCAGAAACTTTGTCAGAGATGACTTTGTCTCTTGTAGAGCCTCTCAGCAGTAGAGATGTTCCCCTGAGGCGTTGACTTGTGTCACTTTTATTTCCCTGGTTGGCTATAAAGGGCCTCTACAGTGGAGTCCTGTTTGCTTTTAAATGAGCCCCATGTATCTGCAAAATGGGCCACATTCAAGCTCAATAACATCAGTAAAATGGTCCGTCCCTGCCTGCTACACAAAGATTACTTCTTTTGCCTGCCCCACATTTGTTTGGTTTCATTACTTTTACATTAGCATCACTTTAACAATTTTTTTTACAACTAAACTTGTCACTTAATCATTATTAGACACAGTGCCACAAAGAATTTCTTTGAGGTGAACCTTAAAGTGCTGCATTTACAAAGGTAAACTAATAGATTTTTAAAGCACTGTGCCAGCAAGGCGACTAAGTTATTACTTACTTATTGTAATTACTTTTTAGTGAATTTGGTAAAAGGTAAAAACTGAGTCTAAAGTTGTAAGTTAAATAATGACAAGAATTTTAACAATAATTTAACTCAACGTGCAAACGTGCTGTTCAGACAGTCTTCTTTTGGTCGCAAAAAAACAACTGTGCTGTGGGCAAGCTACAGGACACGAGACAAGGAGGCTGAGATAGAGATGGAGGTGGGAGATAAGTGGTATGCATTTTCGTTTATGGCAAGGACAGTAATGAAGGCTCTGTTTATGGCCAACAGTAGAGTAATTACAGCAGGAGTGTCCTTGTTCCTGGGATGAGGGTCACTTCACTTTCATCTGAATCTGTTGAAAGTGCACAAAGCATTGCAGTTCTCTTGGAAATTAGAAAGACTTCATTTTTAGTTGAAGATGCTTCCTGAATTGATATAAGGTCATGCAGTGTTCTTGCTGTATACATTCCTCTGAACAGCTGTAATATCAGGGGTCAGTGTTTCACATTTGCAGATGTTTTGTTTCTTAAATACTCCCTAGAATCATCCTTAAGTCAGAGATTTTGATTTATGAACTTCACAAAATGTAAAACACATGTTTTACTTGTTTGAAAATGTTAAACAGATAAAGCACTGGAGAGATGTGTTAGAATATCCTGACTTTGACATGAACAAGCGACAGAGTGCATTTGCATCAGATACTGTTTCAGGACTAAAGTAGTATCTGGCTCACAGTTTACTTAAAGGTACCATGTGGAGTTTTTGACCACTAATAACACTATAGAGCAGTGATTCTAGGTGTAAGTCCCTTTTTCTTAGTATTAGAGACTGATAACCAATATTTAGAACAGATATGCATTTGCAGTCAAAATTTAGAATAACCAGTGTACAATTTTGAGGTACTTTACTTAAGTATTTACATGGGTTCCCTCCCAGTGCATGTGGGTGTGATGGATTTTTACATGGAGGAAATGTTTTATGCTTGTAGCTCTCTCAAATATTATTATAATAATATTATCAATATATTTATATTTGTCAAACATTTAAACTTAAGTAGATTCTGCTTACTTTGATTATTTCTCAGACTTTGCAGAACCTCTCACTCTTCCCTCAATGTTGGATCCTGGGCCCTCCACCAGTGATAGTACCGTGGGTGCCACCCCGGTTGGCAACTTGCCCCCTGAGGAGAGCATCGCCATCCTCACTTCAATGGGCTTCCCTCGCACTCACAGCATCCAGGCACTGAAAGCCACGGTCAGTCTTCTGTCCACTCTCTTCATGTTTGCACTTTGTGTACTTATAAATAACTTTTATTTTTCCCCATTTAACTGGCACAGAGACTTAATTTCCAGGCCTATTCTTTTGCATGTGTTTCTGGCAGCTGATAATTCAGATGAAGCTTAAACCTCGACATTTCGTATAAGGAGTTGTCTGTTTATTGTTTATCAACCTTTTATAAGGTTTATGAGTTTCTACATTTGCTGCTGCAAACACCTTTGGTCTAAAGCATTCTCTCCTGCTCCTGAGACTAAAATTCTCTAAAACTTCTTTTAAATGAGCAGAAAAGGAAGGGTAGCTGGTTGTGTGCAGTGATGGCCACGGTGACTAAACTGACAAAGGAAGGAAACAAAAGTGTCACCAGCTTACGACAAAGCAGGACATTGGCATGAAGTGAGGTGTTGTTTGAAAAGAAGGCAAAGAAACGGTGAGATGATGAAAACCAAGCTCTGTCAGTCATAAATGAGCTTGGCTGGCCCACTTGTTAGCTTTCCAAACTGCAAATTTAATAGGTCCTATGTCAGAGTAAGATGTCTGCTCTACATGGTGTTTACAAATAGTCCCAGCAGCATGTGTACGCCACTGCTAATGCAGCCTTTCAGGTTTAGGAACAGGATCTGAGTGTCATCACAACTCATGAATGATTTCTAAATGCACAGTACAAAATAATTGATTTTACTGTGAATCTGAGGGAATCCATCCGCGGCAAATATATTAGCTCCCTTGTTTTGAAATGGCCCCTGATAGTCACATTTCACGTCTCGTATTTCAAACTGCCCCCCTCAGCAAAAAAAGCCCAGCAGACTGTTATTAAGACACAGAAATAGACACCAAGCTTTCTTGTTTACCATCCCCACTGCCACCAAACTGAAGTGCAGAAAAATGAACACATACGATTGCTCATGAGGGGGATGGAGGTGGGAAGCAGAGCGGGGTCTCATGACCGGTTTATTATTAGCCCAAAATTAGCAGCAGCAACTTTCTTTCAACCTCAGTGACCTGGGAGGGACAGGAAAAGCAGGTAGCTTCACTCGCCAACCAAGATGCACATTTCTAGGAATCACACGTCTATTTTGGATTAAAAGCAAACATCCTCAGGGGGAATTTGGCACAGATGGATGTCTGCCACCTCATCAATAAGTGATTGCTCATTTTTAACATTACCAGCATTGCCTATGGAGGATCTACCTTAAAATACGACAGTGAGGGAATGAGAGAGAGAAGACAAGATAGAATATGAAAATTTCTTGTCCTCCGTGCTGATTTTTGTCCTCGCATGCATTGTATCTGTACACCAGTCGTCTTGTTTGTGCTATAATTTCCTGTTACTACTCTGTAGCAGAGGATTTCCTCAGGAAAGGGCGATATCCTCTCACATGACATGCTCAAAAAGTTTTGTGCACTGGCTAATTCTGGTTTATGATTTATGATTCCAACAATAAAAAAGTTGTAGATATGCCTTTACATTTGCACTACTGACATTTAAAAGTGGCAAATATGAAAATGTCATTGTCATAATAAAGGCACTTTGTTTGGAATTTCAGCGAACTTAAGTAGAAACTTTCTTTCAGAACAATAACCTTGAGCGAGCACTCGACTGGATCTTTACCCACCCGGAGGAGGAGGAGAGCGACGCCCTCTCAGACATGGCTGACACAGAGCCCAACGACAACGCTTTCTCCAACGCAAACTCTCACAGCGACTCCACGCTGTCCCCAGACAGAGACTCGACGGGCCCCCGGATTAAAGACGGACCAGGACGTAAGTGGCTGTGACGTCACTGACTGTGGCTACCGTTTTCTGTCTTGATTTTATTGATCTTCATCTAAAGGTACATTAAGCAACACGGTGGCTCAGTGGTTAGCACTGTTTGATTCACGGCTGGGGCAGGTTCTTTCTGTGTGTTAGGTTAATTCTGCCTTTTAACCCATCGACGCCATATGGGATGGGTTAAATGCAGAGAACATGTTTCACTAGGCTGTACTTGGTATGATTGTATGTGACGCTATGTGAAGCTTTTTCTTCTTCTTCACATTTTCATAATTTAGAGTAAGCTTAGTAATGGGAGCCGATATCCAGCATATCTTTATATGATATTACGTGTGACCTGCATTTCTAAGAAATAAACATGGAGCCTCCAGATTTTGAATGCATGTTATGAACTCTCACAGGCCAGTTTACCCTCAGCTTCAGTTAATTATACACCGTGTACTGTGGTGCTGCTGGCCACTGACCTGTTCAGCCAGACCAGCTCGTAGCACAGTGGCATCAAAAACATGATTCAGGATTTTTTTTAACTCTTAATACTCCTCACAAGCAATATGTACAAAATAATAATGCATTCACACACTTGCATATCAATGATGTCGAAACAACAACCATGCAACACTGTGGGAGAAAAATCATAAAATCCCTTCAGCAATGCAGACTTTCTGGCTTTTCATCATTTCTAATGAATTCACTGTTGGCAGAAGCATATTCTGAACTGTCCTTGCCAGAAGAGGACCCTGTTTACTGGTCATTATGATAAACTGTGTGCTCTTGCAGCAGGAACAAAACATAAAAAAATATCCAGGTATTAGTATAGCTGTATGGTTTATCTTGTAGGTTACCCTCAGCAACTGCTATTTTATTTTATAGTCTACACCTGTGTGGAGGCTTTAAAAAGTTTTTTATAGCTAAAGGCTTGAAGGTATGCTGATGAATGCCAGGTGTTTAAATGTCCTTCTACTTAAGATGTTAATCTAAAAAGGTTGTATAAGAAATATATATGCACATGTCTAACATTTATTAATTGTGAAATACTGGTGTGCTATCACATATTCTATGTGTGACCTGCTGTTTCCTCTTTCAGGTTATGAGCTCTTTGCTTTCATCAGCCACATGGGAGCATCCACAATGTCTGGACATTATGTTTGTCACATCAAAAAGGAAGGAAGGTGAGCTGCACATAGTTCCACTCCTTTATATTCATTAAGTGCATTGTGGTACAAAACTGGCAGCATATTGTTGATCACAATCATTGACATATGTAGATAAAGATAAACGACCCATCTTCACTTCCTCCCATTCAACAAAAATGAAGCCAAAATATCCGGGATATGAGTGCTGCCATCTTATGATGATTACATCATTTGGACCCAGGGCAGCAGAGCTGCGGTAACGAGTTCCCACCCTACACCCGCCCGCCCAATCATGAGCAGGGCTCAGCTGTCAATCATGACGTTTCACCCCGTTTTTATAGCATTAAATAACTAATTAAAACCAAACTACCTAAAATGACAGAAACCATCTTTGGTAAAATTTTATGTAAGTGTACTTTGTGTTTTTAGTTTGGCCCATGTCCTGCCTCATATCATTGAGGAGGAGTTTATGACCTATACTGCAGCCCACCACCAGGGGGCGATCTAGATGTTTTGGCTTCACTTTTGGGGGGTTCTCATGTCGTCCATCTTTATATACAGTCAATGATCACAATGAGGAAATTCCTGTTAGTCACATGTCTGCTCCTATTGTGTTTTACTTTCTTATGAATTTGCCACCAGAAGACTGAAAATAAATTATTCAAAATTGGAGCGACAATCTATTTTTTAGACTGATTGGAAAAAATAAATTGACCCATTTCCTCTGACCTCATAGTATTCAGTCTTAAATGAGGTGACACTTTGAAAACATTTCGGACTGCAATAAAAATGAGTGTTTTCTACAAATGTTCTTTCTACCTGTACAGGTGGGTGATCTACAACGACCACAAAGTGTGTTTGTCAGAAAGGCCTCCAAAAGACTTGGGCTACATCTACTTTTACCATCGACTGTCTAGCAGTTAAACTAAACTTACCGCCCACCTCCACCATGCAACCTTTAAAAGAACCGCAGTCGTCCGAAGACTGGCACACAACTTTAATAACAGCCGCAGCGGAGACCATGGAAATAACCTCTCAGACCAGCTGCTCGCCTTACTGTGATGTCATACAAGGAGCAACCAGGAACACTGGTCAGAAAGGGAAAGCAATGTGCTTTTTGTGCATTTGTGTTATGTCATGCTTTAAATGTATATTTCAGTGTTTGTGTTTAAGAAAAGACATTTTCTTGACAGTGGAGATACAGAGGGATGTGTGCAATTTCCACTTCTGGAGTGCTCTGTACACAAAATAATGTCACATATCAAATCTCATTGTTCCTGCCTTCAGCCACTGTGCCAGGATTTTGGAAGTGGTACATTTTATATAGTTATACTGAAATGGGAATGCTTCACTGCCAGCCCTGAAATGCTTTGAAAGTGCAACAGCAAACAATTAATTACTGTGCTGCTGGTGACTTACATTTTACTCTGAAAAGAATATTTGTCATCTCCAGGAAATTGAAAGGACTCCAAGAGTTCAAATGGTTTTGTTGGGCAGTGAAAGAAATCACCAACACACTGTATGCAAGTTTCAGACTGAAGGAGAGCACTAGGAAGTTAACTTAAAAATACTGTGGCTTAAACCTGCCTGACTTTTATCTGGAGACAACCTCTTTTAATGAGAAACCCTCTGAGGTACACTGTCCGAGTCATCAAGATACAAATATTTTAATTTCCCTGAAAGCACTTTTGTTTAAACCAAATTTATATTTTGCACCTGATGCAGTTAAGGTGGACTTTTCATTCACCAGCTGTAAGTAACTGAATGTGATATCTTAAATTTCAACTTCAGTACTGCAGAGCCGGTAAATCCTTGAAGTGGCCATTAGTCCATGAAGAGATGACAGTATTAAATATAAATGATGCCTAATATGAGCAAAGATATGCTTACTTTGAGATTGCCATCAATCCTGCAGTCAACTTATTTAATTAATTATGAATGGTCAAACTGCTAAATATTTGCATGTTTTGCAAAACTCTCTCTCTCTCAGCTGCAGCCGGTCCAGTTTGGTTCCTTTATCATGTTGACAGATTCAGACTTTGACCCAAATGTTAAAATGAATGTTTTCCTTGACCTGCTGCCACTTTTAACAGGTCAGTTAATTCAGTTATGCATCACATGTAAAGCAATATATGCACCACAACCAAATCTACGCTTGAACCTACTGGATTATAAAAGCTGTACAATGTGCTGTATCTCCTCTAAAATGTAAAGTCTTGTACTGACAGACATGTTGCAGTGCTGAATGTATAACTTGATGGTGCTCACTGCAAACCAAACCTCCTGTTCAGCTTCAATACTCAAAAACAGCAGTGAACGTAGGAACTGACCCTTTGCTCTTAAGTCACTATATATATGCCAGATTATCCACCTACTCTACTTATTTATCTACTTTATCTATGTTCATAACATTACATAACATTCATAACATATTATGTGCTTGTTTGACAAATATTTGTAAATTCACAGTCTGTCAACATCATCTCAGCATTATGGTTCATATTCTCTATTTAAAATTTAGACATGTAAGTGACATGGAACTGGACTTGAATCTGGTTTTATCTGCTGCATCTCAGCGTAGAATTACAAAGTGTTGGTATTTCAGTGGCACAAACGCTTAATTTCTGTGACGCTGACATGGGGTGAAACAGTCTTTCACTCAATGTTGCACTTTTGGGTGCGTATTGTAATGGTGAGTTCTGCTAAAAATAGACTTTCAGAGTGTTAGAGTTTTCTCTAAGTCAATGCCTTCATAACGTTTCCATTTTCAGCTGATTTTGGAGTCGTTACCGCTCATATTCAAGTACAATCCTTAAATGTGTTTCAACAACAGGCAACAATGTCAGAGGAGTGTCTCTCCCTGAGGTTTAACCTCTCCAAAAAAAAAAATGTTTTGGAAGTTTTAAGATGCATATTCATTTTACAGAATAACTCCATCTTTTAGTAGTGCTCCCCTTTCACAACATTGTGCCTAGACATCACTGAGTTTTATTACATCTTGATCCCTCAACTTCATCGGATACTACTTGATAAACTGCTGCAGCGTTTATTGTCTATGCCGCAGACAAGGTCTCTCTATGCAAGTCTTGTGTTTCTGCTGTTCTTTCAAGAAAAGTTTTTTTGTTGTTTTTTTTGGTCAGAAACCAAACGTATCCACCTGGTCTAAATTCAGTGTATCTGCTCTTCACCATCAGCGGATTGGTGATAAACTTTTCGTCTTGCTTAAAGATGTTTCGTGATAAATGCCTTCAAATATTCTGTGCAATTCATTTATCTTCTTGGCACCTTTTGTTCCCCCTCATCCAGATTACGTTGTCGTCTTTGTATTTTTTGTCATTTTGTTTCAGCTTTCCCTCCAGCTTGGTCTCTTCCATTCTTTTTCTCTATGTTGTTCAAACATAATGGTTCAATTTGTCTCAAATAACCTTTTTCACTGTCAGCATGTGCACTAGACGTTGACATTTAGTCATTTGGATTGTACAATTGTACTTGTGAGTTTTATTCTCTGTTTTTCATTTAACTAAATGTCAAAAAGGTTCTTCACCTCTTTTTACTCTGTCGCCTTTTTTGCAAACAAGTTTGTGCCAATTCTGTAGTTTTCATTACATAGTTTTCCTGAAGGAATTATTTTAAGTTTACTTTTGTAATGTATGCATTTATCCAAATGTGGCTTAGGTTTATGTGAATAGAGTAATGACAGTATACTCAATGGCACTGTATACTTAAGAGGTTTGGATAATTTAATAAACTACACCTTTGTTGAGACTTGGCTTCTTTAAGAAGGAACAAGACACTTCAGTTCTCGTGTGACTTTCAGAAAAATAAAGACACAAGAGCATAGAATATATAACAACAGTTTATTTTAAAAGATTACTTTCATATTGTACGTTTCAAAGGTGCTAATGCTTTCCTCATGATTATACAGGGAGAGTAATATGCATTACAGTTGGTGTTTCAATAAATGAATGACTGAATATAAAGTATATAATTTCTAGGTTCATTCATCAAAATATCACATTATTCACACATTTCTGATGCATCAATAAATAAATCAGAAGAAACCATCTTTGTACATGTGGAATTAAAGGAGTGAAGAAAGAAATGTCCAAAACATGTACTGATAACCTTTATGGACCCCGAACCAATGATGCCATTAATGACATTTTATAAATTCCAAATTGAGTGAGAGCACTTTGTATTTAATGCAAGAAGACCAGACACATCTATAAATTGTTATTACCATTCTCAAAAAAAGCAAAAATGAATGCTTTATAAACATATGGAGAACCAACTTGTTAAAAATTGAAAACATAATTAGAGGGTATCTGCAGGTCTTGACAATTTTTAAAAAAGCATAGAACTCCGGAAGAGGCCATAGATTTTATTAAAAAGTATTTAATTAAAAAATATTTTTCTCTTGCTTGCTGTAGGCAGTAATGTTATCGTTCTTAAATGTTTTTGTATCAGTCAGCACCATCAGATCCTCAGAAAACACTGTGACTACAGCTAGCTGTGGAAAAACAAAGATGCGATATAAAATGTGATATAATATTAACACAATTGGTTTTTCATCAAACTTAAATATTTTGGCCGGTATGATTGTGGAATGGCATTAAATTGCATACTATGTAGTATTAACTCAAATATATTACAAAAAGATAAGACTATGAATAAATACAGACAGAATACATGAACATAAACATGAAACATAATAAACATAAATCAATATATACTGAAAACTCAGCATCATTACTGAGAAATGTTATTTCATGATTTTCCCAATAACAGTAGACTGCAGATCATTTTTTATTTCATTCTAGCAGTTTTTCTTTCTTTCAAAATGTCCCTTTTCCAATGTTTGTTTTTATTTCACACCATTTTCCCCAAAGACCATTTTACTTAATGTCACCCTCCATCACAGAGTCTTCATCAGCTGTGGCTTTGAGCGGACAGCCAATCACATTAATATTTCATTTTAGCCATTTAGGCTACAACAAAATATAATTAGACCTGCCGTGCAGCCTGTTATTGTGACGGTTCATAATAATAAGCTGGGTAAGTAATTCTTAACACCTTGGATCTCCATCTGTAAAGCATTATGAGCAAAGCTGTGTAAAATTGGTATTGAATCATTAATATCATTGATTTTTTTTTTTTTAGCTGATTGATTTTCCTTAAGTCCACATCTGCTTACATGTGTAATCAAAACTAATTAAGCTGTAATGCTTTTCAGTATATAACATTGCAGAATATAACATTCAGTATATAACATTAGCTTTATGAATGTGTGCATAACAATTTAATGACTCAACACTAAAAAGCATTTGGTAACAACAGACAGATGGCTTCATAAGCTGGGGTTATTGAAAGTGTTTTCAGTACATGTATAAAGTCATAATTACAAAATATCTCCAGAATATATCTTTAATTAGCCAGTTGTAGCAATCAAGTTTCTAATTTCTCTGCTCCAGCTCTGTGCACTTGCTCATTCTATGCAAGAAGAAGAAGCATCTTGTGTAGAATATATACTGAATATATACATCACTTTTTGTCAAGGTTACAGATTTTAAAAGTGCATTACAGAAATATTGCAAGGAAGCTTCATCATATATTAATTTTTTTTTTTTTTACATTAGTGGGAGAGAAAGAAAGCACTTCCATGTGTCTCATGCATACAAATGAAAATAGCATTCACAAAAATAAATGTAGAGGATCTGGCATGCGATCAACCTCGATCTGTTTGTCAGGAGCATGCGTTAAGCTAGGTCAGTTCACCTGAGAAGGTAAAGTAGTAGGTAGGTTCTACAAAAAGAAAACTGTCCCCAGGCATCTTTTCTCAACACACTGCGGTATGATGTACACAGTTGAAGTTTAGATTTTAAGCCAGCAATTTAAGGTCTCTCTTTAAAAAAATAGGTTTTTCATTTTTAATACAACTACAGTATCTTGAAATGCAAAATGCAAAGGCCTACAACCGCATAAGAAAACTAGAGTTGATTTGCAAATCACAATTTCAAAGACATCATGGGGTTTTTTTGAGTTTCTACAGTTATCTGTTGACACAAAAGACGGCTGGGAGGAGGAGGGACAGAATATGCTTTTATATTTGAAAATGGACTGACAAATAACTCCCATGTCTCCCATCAATCGTTCAGGAAACTATTACAAATTGATTGGGTTTGTGGTTTACGGAAAAGAAAAGGGGATGGAAGCTTGTCTTGGATATGTTGAGACTGTGAAGTGATACAAAAAAAAACCTCATGGAGACCGTGCCCAACATGCTGGCCCAATGTGTTTCCAGCTGGCAGCATTAGCACATACACTTTAGGTGACTGAGGTGGTTGTCAACAGAATCAAACACTTGGCTGAGAGGTGCCCACTGGCTCACCTGGTTAAGCGGGGGCCCCATGTATCAAGGCTGCGTCCTTGCTGCAGTGGTTGCAGGTTCGACTCCCACCTGCAGCCAGTCTTTGCTGCGTGTCATACCCCTCTCTCTACCCTCTGCACTCTCTCCTTCCAATAAGGCCGACTATGGCCAAAAAAATCTTCCACTTGGCTGAAACAGATGTGCAGCTGTAACATAGATGCAAACAGGAGTAAGAGTCTACCGCCATGCTAGCGAATCTGAGACTGCACTTAGGCTCAGTTTATCGCTGGTGTGAGCATGCTAACGCTTGCTAATTAGCACTAAACACAAAGTACAGCTGAGGATAATGAGAATGTCAAAATGTTGGACAGATATTTAGATTTGGATTGTAAGTGGCGCCAGATGAAAAGTGAGGGGGCTCATTACAGTGATTACTGAGCCCCTCTAAAAATGAATGTCTGTACCAAATTCCATGGCAAGCCATCCAAATATTGTTTTCAAAGCATTTCAATAAAAAAAAAAGAACAGTCAACCTCAGGGTGGCGCTAGAGGAAGTCAGTCGATCGCCGAGGATTGATCCTCTGGGGACCATGAATGTCTGTAAAAAAGTTTAGGGCAATTTGTCCAACAGTTGCTGAGATATTTTAGTCTAACCAAAGTGGTGAACTGGCATTTCCATCTATAAAGCTGCGGTGCCAGCGTGGCTGAAAATAACTTACTGGCATTTATTTTCAGCCATACTAGCAATTATTTCAGTAAAAAGGCTTCACTGCCAATTCTTTTTTCTTTTTTAAACCTCATAAAATCTCTCAGACAGGTTGTGCAGTTCACTGTCAGCCCCCCTCTGTCGCAGACTGTTGGCATGCACATATGTGCTGTGTCTCACTGGGTTCCTCGTCCTCCTTGATCTATTAAACATCACGGTTGGCCACAGAGACTCTGTGCCAACAATTTTTAAGTGTCTGGGTGCATTAGCTAGTCATGTCTTTCAGCCTGAAATATCATCTTACTTATTATGTTGAAAGTACCGTTGGATAACATTGTAATGTATCAGTTTTCTAGTTGAGCATGTGAAACTTTGAGAGTTCTTCTCTCTGAGGTGCATCTGAGGTGAGGAGAGTTAGCAGACCGGTGAAATACAACATGTATCTGATAGCAACGCTTGATGTACGACAGTGAGTTCGGTGGGTGCAACTTAGGTCAAAGACATATCGTGCTACACCACAGAGTTATTAAAGGCTACACTTTAGGTGGACGGTGTTTGTGTGTGTTTCTGTATATGACTGACCACGTTTCTCTCTTGAACGAGAACGCTTGTTTTTTGCTCTTTCCCGGTTTGCTAATGAAACACTTCTTATGCAGACCATGACATCAAAGCTGTACAATTTGGAAGATGAATGGCTCTTGTACTGGCCTCTGCTTTCCCCTGATAGCATTCTTTCAAAGCACAGAATCACCACTTTCTTTTGGTCAACTGAGGCAGACAGGGACAAACTGACAATTCAGAATGGCAACATAAAACATTACCTTTGCATAGGATCCGAGAATAAAAACCTTGTTTTTAGAGCACACTCAGACTGTGGACTTGCTAAACACCAAGAATGCTGAGCTATACAGTACAGCAGTAGATGATCTATCATTCACTCCGTTGCATGGCGAGGAAGGTGGCATTCACTTCACAGAGTGACTTTCAAACTAGCAACTGTGACACAAGAGAAGCTGTGTGCCAAAAAAGAATGTTTTAAGAAAAAACTTTGCTTCTCGGGTGAATAATCTGGAATAACTGGCCCCTTACAATCATGTGTTTCGTGGATGCATGTAATGTTTTGTATTATGATGTGAGCAGACGGTTAAACAAATAACTTTTCAAATAGGCATTCTGCTAAAGCTTACATAAATATTTAAACCATGCATGATGGCTGAGGCAAACTGATTTAATTAAATATATGAGCTTCGCTGCCTTTTACAAATGATTGCATTAGGAAATACCCCAAGCTCTCTTAGGTCTTGGCTTGCAGTTACACATCTTTTATCTGTAATGTTATTATACTGTATTGAACTTATTACATCAGAAAAATTAGAATATGATGTGTACATTAAATGTGAGGACTACTAAAGCTGTCCCTTGAGCTAAAGATGAAAGAGATATTTTTATATCTGTAACTACTGTTTTCATAGGATGAAGTTTGAAAGTTTCCACTCTAATGCCGGGTTTTCAGATCAATGTTGGCCAGCTTTTGTGTGTATTTCTCCAACCAGTAGACATAAAGGGAACAAACAGAAGCTCGGAGCCAAGACCAAAAAACAAACCCAACAAAAGAAAAATTAATGGCTCAGAAAGCTTTCAAGTTCAGAAGACGGCAGTTATTTAAAGAAATCAAAACCAGTCGGAAAATGGCTTAGTGTTTTTTTGTGTTGCCATAAAAATAGTATAAATAAATATGTTATTCGCATGCATTTGAGTAAGGCTTTACAACCTGGCTTGCACATTCCACTTGGGTTGAGGAAGTTATTTGTTTGTCTGAAGTGCAAAGGGAAAACTTCTAAAAGTATGTCAATTTTAAACAAGAATCCATTTATGAAAATGCTTATTCATGCAGTATCATTATTCTCCACTGAAAGAGGATGAAAACAAGCCAGGAACAAAATGTGGAGTTCCAGGTCATATGGTGCAGTCCTTATCATTTGCTCACTAAATCCATCCTTCAGGAGGGTGAGGCATTCTGGAGTCTTTGAAAGTAATTGGATAAGGAAACCTTTCTTCTCAAGACCTCATCTTTTCTCTGCAAACAGCATGTGAGGGTTCTTCTGTGAGATTCTCAAACTGTCTGTCTGCCCGTCTCTCCTGGCTTAGCTCTGTTCCACTGGATGAGTCAGTTTTTAATTGATGTGTTCTCTAAGGCATTGCTCGTACAATCTTTGCCCGTCCTCATGTTCTTCAGGGAAATCACAAATTGCAGTGCAAATCCATCACAAAGCAGTCACTTCAAACACTTGGAAGAACCTGTCCTCAGAACTGCTCCAAGGTACTTGGGCGAGAAATGTAACAACTTTGACGTCTGCAGTAAATGTTGACGTGCATAAAAACCACACTTTTGTCTCTAACATCAGATCCGAATCACTCTGATGTGTGCACTTTGGGCTTTTGGCTGTTGGATATAAATCGTAGAGTAAGTGAAGGGGAAAATGCTATTGTCACTAAACCCCATTGCTTACATGTCTAGGTTGAAGGCCCGCATGAGATGATCCAAATCACCAATATTTGCAGCCTGGAAGAGTTCAGGCTGATCCAACATGGATAAAGCTATCCTCAGAGCAGCCCAGATGTTTCCAGACATCACCTGGTGGGACTGCTGGCGGCTCCGGCTTTTCCTCTGAAGGCTTAAGGCAGTCAAGAAGTTACTGGCCGCCTCTCTGGGGAAGCAACAATAATAGGAATCAGTTTGGTTTAAGGCATGCGTTGTGGGTTGAGGAAACCTGCAAAGATTGGTGCAGTCCAAGCCCTACACATCCATGGTACACCCCAAATGATTTCACTCATTTGGACTGATAGACATCCAGTCACACCAGCATTCAAGAGGGGGTGAAATAAATAAAAATTTAAATGAAACAACCATACACATTCACACCTACGGGCAATTCAGAGTCATCAATTCACCGAACTTGCACATCTTTGGAAGCCAGAACACCCAGAGGGGCCCCGGCCAAGGATTGGCCCCAGGACCTTCTTGCTGTGAGGCGACAGTGCAAACCATTGCACCACCATGCTGCTCACTGTTAAATGTAACTCTGTTAAATGTAATTACACATTTGCAGGTGCATTACAAGTCTTTCATGTTGCTGTTTAAGGTAGTTTTAAATCAATCATTTTTGGGTATATTGAATGAGCTGAACTGATTTTTTTTTGCTGTATATTGCTTTTTTGGGGGGCAATTCTCATGTCTCGTATATTGGCTTCATGGGAAACGTAACAGGTTTTTGTCCTGCAACGCTTTTTTATAATCAGCCAAGCATTTGAAGAAATATCACTCTAAAGCAACTGAGATTGACTTCTCCAAACCACAAATGTTTAGTTTTTTTAAATAAGAGCTGCAACAATTGGTCGATCAGCAGAAAGTTAAGAGGCAACAATTTTAATAACAGATTAATCGTTCCATTTAAAAAAAAAAATTCTCTGGTTGCAGCCTCTTCAATCTGAGGATTGATGCTTTTCTTTAACTGTGTTACAACAGGCATTTTAAAATATTTTCTGACATTGTTTAGACCAATGACATAAATAAAACTGGACAATGTGTCTCAATTTTCTCTACTGCACAAAAATGAAGCCAAAATATCTGTATCAATTCGTATCGACCTCACGCCCATACACCCGCCAGACTCAATTGTGAGAATTTTTGGTGCTACTCTAAATAATTTGTCACCACTGCGTCAAACAAGTGTAAAACTTTGTCCCATTCTCCTGTAGCCCCAGGTACCTCACCTGTGTGCTCCCAGGTTAATACAGCTGATGCCCAGATTGTAGCGGGACCTGATAAACCCCGGCTGCAGCTCTAGGGCTCGCGTGTAGGCCTCCACTGCCTCCTCACTGCGGTCCCCATTTGCCAGCGTGGCCCCCAGGCGATTCCACAAAAGGTAGTCCTGGATGGGTGACGAGAGGTGGCGTTGGTTGAGGGATAATGTCAAAGGGTGAAGGTAAAAGGTTTATTTTAGTAAAGTTCACTGTGATGCGTGTTGTCAGAAGCCTCGATCATGTGGCTTGCATATATACAGTGTTTCTGGATGTATTTAATGTGTTAACACATTGGAGAGTTCTTTTCAACTTGAATGAAGGCAACATCTCTTTTGAAAGACCTGATCAAGTGGCTTACAGTAGTGAAATAGAGCTGAATAATCTGGGCTGCTAAACAACACTCAGCCTTGTATCTGCAGTGACAGCATGACAAAGCAGTGTTGGAGGTAGAATTTTTTTTTTCTTCAATGCACAAATAACAGGGAAGTGATACTTGCTGACCCCTTGTTAGGTTGTGTTATGAAGTCACCTAACAAGGGGTAATTCAGGGAGAGCTGAGTTACATCACACAGGATGTCCTTGCCGTTGTATCTCACCTGCAGGTAGACAGACACATTCAGAGGTCATGGTCTGCTACAGTATTGAGGTCCTTCATCTTTGGCTAAGCCTAGCAACGGGGTATAATTATCTCCCTTTGTGTTCAGAGCTATTTTTCAGCAGGGGAGCACATATTACCAAGTCAAATGTGGTAGGTTGGATTTAACAGTAAGTATTACTCTTGCCGGCCTGGGACAATGCTCGGAGGACAGCGACTGATTTGCATGAGGGAGACGCAGAGAAAAAGTTTGTGCTTGTAATTGTGCGTGTGCATATTTATTTTGTTTTTCTTGTGTAAATGCATCCATTCCAGTGTATGTAATATGCATTTTGTGTAATTGTGTGTGCGCACTAGATCTCGCTCTACTCTTGTGCTGGATCATGAGTGAGAGCTCATGTGTGCCAGTCAAGAGTTCACGGGGACAGATTTGGCAGCTCCTTGCTTCACATATTGCTGTGACAGTTTGATGTGCTTCACTGCATCTGTTTGCATGAGCTCTGCCGTGATGATCGTGGCTCCGTCTCTCGACATCTGCTGCATGTGTTTGCATGGGAACATGTGATGTGTGACAGATCACGGTTTTTCATGCATGTGTTGTATGTGTCTGCGCATGTGTGTGTTTGTTTTTAGCAAATCCAAAAACAAACAGACCAACCAGTGTCCAACAGAGCAACTATAGGAGGTAGCCAGTATTACTCATAATATTATTTTCCCCAATATTATTGTGCTCTTACCGTAAAGTAAAATAAAATGCAACAGCCATAATACCTTAGGAAGTAAATTTTAGCTTGCATGCTGACCTAGATTATAAATGTAAATAATTAACATGAATCCTGTATTTAATGGAAATACAGTATATTCAATGTAATGAGATCTAATATATTAACATTAGTTTGCAAATACATTCACATTTTTTGCTTAAAACAATTGATGGATATTGCAGTACAGTTACCATAGTTTATGTTTTTATTACCACCATTATTGCAATAATTCACAACAAACAGTGGAAATGTATTGTCCTGAGAAGTTAAAATTTTCATTGTTTTATTTTAAATGTTTAGAATAAAATAAAATAAAAACTCTATATAGCTACCTCTAGGTGTACTTGGAAATCTTGTTTTGGGGTAAACTGACCCTTTAAGAATGTTATGATCTTAATATCAAAGTCTTGTTTTATCACTCAAATATATTCTTAAAGAAACCAATATTGTGTATGTGTATGTATTGCACAATTTACATGATATAGGAATCCTCCATATATCTAAATTTTTGTTGTATTACCATATATTTCTCAGTATGTTAGAATACTGTATACTTGTTCCATAAGGAATGGCAAAAGGTTTTTGATTTCTGTTTCTATTTGATTTAAGATGCAGATTTGAACTGTTTTCATTTACGCTTACAAGTTAGGTAATTTGCACTTCTTTCTTCTATGGCTCCTCCCACTGAGGCTTGAATCAACCAATGAGATTATTTGTGCCTGCAGAGCATCTCTGCCTCTGACAAGCGTTGGGATGACTACAGCTCTGCTCTGTCTAATCTACATGTTTCCCTGTGTGTTTGTGTGTGTGTGTGTGTGTGGTTCCTACCTCAGGCCGCACTGACAGGGCCGTATTAAAGGCCTCCACAGCTTTGTTGAACTCTCCACTGAGGTTGTAAAGGACCCCGAGGCCCGTCTGCAAATCCGGGTCGATGCTGTCAGAGTTGTTCTGAACTGCTTCCAAGAAGAGCTCCTTGACCTCAGGCTGCAGGGAGCTGTGGACACACACACACAGATAAGGATTAGTGTGACTTAAGGCTGCTGAGTGAGCGTTCTTAAGATCGCAGGGCTATGATGCACTGTACTGCATGTCAACTTTTATTCATATTCATATTTAGTGTAAAAAATGAGTGTAAAGAAGAGATAAAGTGAGAGGAAAAGAGAAAAACAAAAGCAAGGAAAACACAAATAGAGTTAAGAAGAAAGGCCAGTAGTATTCAGTTTTGTATTTTTATTTTATTTCATAATACTACAAGTAAAAGAGTGGTGCTCTATTTATTAGAGCATTATTTATCACAGCAATGTGGGCATGAAGAGTGGCGTGCAGCACGGGTCCATAGTCAGACGTGAAATAGGTTCATGGTCAGTGCTTTAACCCCTTAGGCCATTAGGTCACCAACCGATTCGAATTTTATCAACCATTAACAAAACTGGCCTCATATTCAATAACATAATAATCATTATGAATTTTTCCTGGGTCGGTCTGCTTTAGCCACTCTGTGCCAAGTCAAGCAGTGACCTACAGTATGTTTCCACTGCAGCCTCACAGAGGGGGACGTGTGCTCCGAGCCACACTGCTGTGGTCCTGCTTGATAGCAGGGTCGACCACGGTCAACCCGTGGTGGTATTTATTCAGCTTTATCTTCGTCAACTAAACTCATGTGTGTCTCTGCTGGAGCCCAGAGAGAAATCTCCATTTTCCAAATTCTCTTTGTGTTCACCTCTCAGAGCTTTTGTACATTCTACCTGAATCTGCGTGGTTTGATGTTTCTTTGTTCCTGTTCATAATTTCATTTTATTTTATCAGCCTTATTTCACTGATTGTTTTTTAGCCGTACTGGAGCTGCTATTCCAAACCGAACCTTTCAAGCTGCTGCTGCTTTACATTGAACACTTTTCACTGAACAAAGCAGTGGGATGCTCATGTGTTTGTCACCAACTTAGTGGAGCTTTATTAGTCGTGTTATTCTTCAGTAAAAACAGGTCTAATTGATCTTATATTGACATATTCTCAACTATTTGTTCAGTGGATCAGGTTTTAATATTGCTCGGGGGAAAGAATAATAAATGTATATAACCTGAATCTTAAAAGTCTTGCTTCTTTGTTTATTGTTGAGACCCACTAAACATTATTGACCCTTGTCATGCCCCCTTCTGCAATAGCTCTACGTTCGCCCAGAGGCGTTAGACCCACAGCTTGAGAACCAATGCACTAAAAGTGAAAAATTAAACAAATGACAGAGAGTTACTTCTGCCCGAGTGGTCATTTATTCCTTAGCTTTTCGGTAAAGATGGGGATTATCCTTTATGTTAAATGTTAGTTTCCACTAGGCCTGTCGTATCAGAGGGAGGGAGGGTAAAGGAAAGTTAGAGGAGAGAGAGAAAAACAGAGGGAGAGAACTGCAGAGAGCAGTATAAAGAGAGAGGGATGGAGTAAGCAGCAGAAAGGAAAAAGATGATATTGCATGGATTAGAGGGGAGACCACAGTAATTGGGATGTACCTGTATCTCTTCACACTGACTAGACGATAAAGTGCTGCTTTACCTAGGGAGCAGAATTAGACCTTTTCAATCTGATATACCTAACAACCTCATTTTCTGGCTTAAGATAACTTAGATGGTCTGCCTTCTACAGCAGAAAGAGTGGTTTCACAAGATGAATACACGTCGGTCCCTGTACGCTATCTTGTCGGTGAAATTCCACCAATACCAGCTGTGGCTGAGAGACCCTGGAACAAGTTTTTGCTCTCCCTGACAGACTAATAGCAGTAAAACAGATGAGGGTCTGAAATTGCTGGTACAGGTCTTGTTTTTGCGCGTGCAACATGCAGCATATGATATATGAATCTGAGCTGTTCGATACAAGGTTGAAATTCAGTTGATGTTCGTCTAAAACTTAAAATGGGTGATGTCTACAATTTTTTTATTGTTTTCTTTTTAATACCTTTGACATCTATACCATTATGTATTTTTTCAGATATTAATCTTTTGCCCTGTGACCAACAATAGATGACTTCCTGTCGTGTACAGCTGTTTAGACACTTTACATTGCAGGAAAAAGGTGTTTTGTTTTGTTTTTGCAAAAGGTGTCGCAGATAAATAGAGGCTAAAAATGCCCTTCTATCTGAGCAACAGTATTACTCGTTCAGTTAACCCGACCAAAAAACAGCTAAATGCTCCATCCTTTATTCATCAGGCCTTAGGTGCTGTTGAACGCTCCATCTTTTCAGTTTAAATACTCCACCTTTCGTGTCTGCCAAGGTTGGTAGCATGAGACATCCTGCGTTGTGAGTTTGGGGATCCCATCAGGTGGGTCTTGCCCTTCAGCAGGTGCTTGTACTTTGGATTGTGTCGCAGCCAGTGGAGCAGGGCCTCGCAGGCATCATTCCGCATACCAGTGTTGGTCAGGCTCACTGCCAGAGCCATGAGGGCTTGGAGGTTGTTTGGGTGGAGCTCCAAACACCTGGATGGAGACAGGACCCAGGCATGGGAGAGAAGAGATGGTGTAAGGTGTGCACATCAAAGGGAAATTTAGATTTGACAGGCATTAATTGGGACAGGCCAAAGCCAGGGAACATCAGGCAGAGGCTAATGATTTCTGGGTCAGGATGAATGGAGCCGCACCTCTCCTGCTCTTCCTCCGCTGCAGAGGACCAGGTTTGCATGGTGCCCTCAACAGCAGGGTTGGATGATTTGCATTAGGTTTGCATTTAGGAAAAAAAAGCCCTTGGTGATTGTTTCAGAGGGAGAGATGGAAAGTGTGTTTGCACTGCATGCTAATGTTACATCACCGGTTATATCATTGGGAGCGCTGCCACTAAGATCTATGCTGCCCTTTGTAATTGAAAAGGGGAGAAAAGCAGCACTGTGTTGGATGAACAACTTGGATTAGCTAAGAGACTGCAGGAGAGGCCAAAACAAGATTTAGCTTTCATCAAGATAATTTTCAAGCCAGATTTGCTACAGTTGATGCGCCAACTTCCTTAAAACCCCCGTAATCTCAGTCAAACCAAATTATTTCACTCCCTCACTTCACTGTGCTGTAGGCAGGGTTTATCATGGCTCAGAGTGGGCCTTTGGGGGGGTGATTCTGCACACCAGTAAGCATGATCAGTCCACCTACAGTTAGGGCGGGGTGACAGGCATAGGTCAAAGATTAAGGTCAAAGACTTAAATTGCTATCTTTTATCTCAATCATCATTCATTTTGGCGCAGGCCACTTTCTTTTGGCGGGTGGCTTAAACCTCTGGGGGGCACCAAAATTTCCCATATGTAGGACAAACCCTGTGTAGGTGAAGATTCATACATAAACATAACATAAGCATACATAATACATAGACCCCGTTTTCACCTGGTATTAAAATCCAATCTGAGTCCATAATCCAAGTAGAGTGTTCTCACCTGGCAGCAGAATGTGTCTCCAAATGCGTCCACTTGTGATCGGATCTCACTTCTCCGCTCTATACACAAATAACCACGTACATCATTTCCGTTTGCAAAGACCAAATGCGTCTGCACAGGCAGCAGTGCACTTCCTGTGTCTAGTCTGATGAAAATAAGAGAAGAAGTAGTAGAAGTAGTAGAAAAAGAAGAAGAAATCAAAACAATACAGGCGTGTTCCAGGTAGACCACATCGCCCAAGATGTCCGACGCGCTCGTAATTTATCTCTATGGGCTTTTGGACATTTTCAGACGTTGTGGACAAAGCCAGCTTACACAATTTCAGAACCAACTGGAGATGAGAAAAAGGAGGAACAGAAGGAGAGTCGCGCGAATGAGTACGTACTTCCGCTCACGCAGTGGACGTTAGTTGAGTAGGCGGTCCTTCAATGTGGACCACGACACATACCGTACACACTGCTATAAGAATGTGGCCACATGTGGCCTAGACCACCTCCGAATGTGGACTGAGTGATTGGATCTCAGTGCGTCCTGGGTGCATTCACACCTGTACTTAGAGCTGTTCACTTGTGATCGGATCACTCAGATTGGATTTTAATACCAGGTGAAAACGGGGTCATTATCTTCCAATGAGTATAAGGTGTCAAAATGGAAAGAAAACTCAAAATCCATAATATTTCTTAAGTCCTGAGCAGCCAGAGAACCATCTTTTTCAGGCACAGTTCCAGATTTGACAGGTTTTGTTGTACTCAGAATTGAGCTACAGTAGCTGCCCATTAAAGAACAACACAATCGCATATAATCACAAATAGCCGTGGAGACAAAGCTCATATGTTTTGAGCATCAAAAGTGAAGCATAATAATAAAATAAAACTAAGCAAAAGTTATTTGCATAAGAAAAAAATTGAAAATTATCCTAACATTTCAATATTATATAATTTTCTTTTTTGGTTAAATTGTGGCATTATTTGATGAAGTGGTAAAAAAAAAAAAAAACCTAGAACAGAGCTGGATAACGTAGTGCATACCAGCTGAAGTGTTGCCAGTGTAGCAACAACAGGACTAATGCCAGGTAAACATCTAATCTCACTTCATACCCAAACGCTCACTTCACAGATGGAGGTATTACATAATAAACAAACTAAAGTGGACGCCATGCAAACTACAAGAGATCTGAATGGTGTTTCAGAATATGCAGAAGTCTACTGGGTTAAATGAGATAGCAGCAAATGAAAGGAAGGAAGCTGTTATCCTGACTGGCTGTCTCTTGTGTTTTCAGTTGACTTGCCAGTGTTCACACTCCCAGAAAGGTGCAATTTCTGGCTTCAGCAGTGTTATGAATGAAAGTGGGCCATCTCCCATTGAGGAATCTGTTCACCCTACCTCTGTGCAATCACCATCCATGTGGGGTGTCTCTATTTTAAGAATAACAGAACGTTTGGTTGTCTTGGCAAAGCAAAATGGTGATACTGTTCTGCTCAGGACTATGAATATAACAAATCTTTACCTCAAAATTTTGAGTTCTTTTGTTGGAGAGACTACTGCCAAAAAGTTAATTTAAAACCTCTGAGGCAAATTTCATACGTTGAGCTTCATCTTTTAACATTTCAACAACGTGAGCTGTCAGCTCTGTCAAGTCTGAGAGTGATTTTTGATTTTAAATGACAATTTTGATGGAGACGGTTCTCCTTACCTCTGGAGGGAGACAATCGCAGCCTGCTCATTCTCGTTTTCAGCCTGCGTGGTCCCCAACACTTGCCAAGCCTGCAGGGAAACAAAACACAGGTAACAGTAAACAGCAGGGTGGAAACCTGGACTTCATAGCTGATATTCTCCAGGGGCTGAGGCAGTTACAGTGGCTCAGCGTCATCTGTCTGGCACAATGAGTGGGATCCAACACAGAGCGAATGATGCCAGTGTTTCAGACAAATCCCCACAGAGGAGCTACAGTGCATTTAAACATTCAGAACTCCATAGGATGTAAAACCTTTGTGAGGTCAAATAGAGGTGTGTGCAATTATGATTAAAAAAGTGTTGGAGGATTGTCCTTAGATACTCTCAGATACTCCATTAAATCATCCAAGCAGGAGGAAGCCATTTATTATTCAAAGAAGCTCGGATATGACATACTGCTTTATCTCTGTGAAAAAATGAGGAGATAATTCAGGTGAGGTCATTTATTTGGGACTAGTTGATTAGCTGGTCCACAGAAAATTAATTAGGGTCTATTTTGATATTGGATTTATTGTTTGAGTCATTTTTAAACTGAAATTGTTTGGGGGGGTTTGACTGCTGGTTGGACAAAACAACACACTGAAGACATCTTGGCCTCTGAAAAATTGTTTTAGAAATGTTTCCCAATCTTCTGACATTTTATAGAAAAAACAATTAATCAGACTAATTTGATGAAAATAATCATTAGTTGCAGCCCTACATTGATTAGAAGGTGCTGAGTATGTTAAACCTTCCTCTTCTGGCAGTGAGAGTAATAGCATAAACACTGTCGACATGCTTATGCCATATGGGCCTTTCAGACACAACATGACAATGAAATCACTGCGCTCTGAAACCCATTACTTCCAATGGCTTGCACGGCGCCATAACAGTTTTGCGAGCAGTTGGCGCAGCGCTATGACTGCGCTGAACCCAAAGGCCAGCACAGCTCAAATCGCATTGTGTCTGAAACTCCCTACAGGCTCCGACATACTTCTAGTTGCTGTAGCCTGTAGCCCATGGCTGTAGCCTACTCTGTCGCTACGGTTCTTCTGCTCTGGAAAACCAATCTTGAGCTAGCGTGGGAATGTCACCACAGACACCGGCTTAAAAACTCTGCTATACTGTGAAATACAGTGAGATTTATCTGGTCTTTATCAGCTTAATCTGCATTTTGTGAACCTCTTTGGCAAGCCTGAAGCTAATGGATGTTCGTTTCTATGAAAAAAGTCCTGCACTTCAGCTTTAAGGGCACAATATAATGAATATTAAAGCTGCAACATGTAATTTCTTTCAGAAAACTGAAAAATCACAGAGCCCAAAATGATGAATTTAGATTTCTTCTATTCTCTTACCAACACTCCAAACCCCCTAAATATTCGATTTCCAATTATATCAAATATAAAGAAGCAGCAAATCCTCACAGTTGACAAACTGGAACAAGCAAATATTTGGCATTTTTGTTTCAAACATGACTCAAATGATCATCTTGTCATCAAAATAGTTGCTTGTTTATTTTCTGTCAATTGCCAAATAGATGAATTAAACACAGTTGTTGAGTTTTTGAACCTTGCACTATGGTTGAGCTTCGGTTCCTCAGCAGGGAGATGCAAATGAAAAGTACCATTGATCAGCACAAGAGGGCAGACAATGGTACGACTACCCTCAAATCTAGAGATTACTCTTCTGTCTGTGAGGTCACACTTAATAACCTGTTCTATAGCTAATCTTTGTAGATGCTTTTTTGTTCCACTCTTTGAAATGAGGGTCGAAATTATTTGAGCAAATTCAGAGGTCTTCACAGTGGGGCAATAAGCCACTAAGCACCATTGGGGAAATTTTGGAATCATATTAGTTCCATACACCGTGGGATAATCCTCTCCTCGGAATAACTGGCACATTTCTGTATATTCCAGGGGATTCTGAAAGTACTTTGTACGAAGGCTTTGCTCCTTCAGCCTGCAAAGAGGTCACTTCTTTTGAAACGAGGAGAGTACAAAAAAAACCCCTGCAGAATGAGCTATTATTCAGCTCACTGAGCAAATGGAAATTCTCATCAAGAAAGTTTTTTTCTACAGTAAACAACTCTTTAAACAAGAAAAAAATTCTTGTTATAGGCAATCAGCGTCTAGCCTGTGGGTGCTGGCTACTAAATCGGCTTGACACAGATTGGGGTGAGTGAGGCATTCTTCCTTTCTCACTTCTCTCAAAACGAGGTGAGTTATTGGGGTTAGATTCAGTACTAAATGTACGCTGACAAGCCAACTACTCAGTCAGGTTGAGTGTCCATCTGTGCTGTAAATGTGCCTCTGTACCTTTTGGAAATACATCCCCAGCTGTAAATACAGGTGCCTACACAGTTAACTTGAAAAAAATGTGATGTGTGTGTCAACATGTGTGTGCATGGGTGGACTAAATTAATTCACCTCTGAGTCATGAGGGTCCTGCAAGACAGCGGCTTCCAGCAAAAGCACAGCATTTGGCAGGTCTCCCTCTCGCGACTTCTTTAGTCCCTCTTCAAATGCGTTAGGCAAGTCCTTATAAGGATTATCTGTGTGGAAGTAGTAACCCTGTCAGCAAAAAAAAAAAAAAAAAGAACAACAAAAGAAAAAATAGGGACAGTGGCAATGTCAGTTTCTCTCCTCCATATTCAAATGCAAATCAGGGCAAGTGTCCTGTGCAGTTGTATATTTAAGCAAAGCTCCAGCAGCTGGAATTGATCTTTTCTGCTTCACATCAAACATGGGCTGAGCGCCTCAGGGTTTGTCTCTTCTCTTTAAATGTTAAACTTTGCATTTTTAAAGTGTGATTACCCTGGTGTGTTGTTGACTGCTTCTGAGCGTCATGAAATAGCTTTTCCTTGAAGAACTAGCTCTGCGCTGGGATCAATCAGGAAGCCCAGAAGTCTGATCTTGTATGATTTCCTCTGAAACCCCAAATATCCCTTTATATTACATATAGACTATATTGCATGCAGCTCCAAAAGGTTTAATATGTATTAAATTGGGAAAAAAATAGTAGAATTTGAATCTGATCATTCAACAAATGTATGTGAAAAGTAACCAATTTGTTAAAGTGATATTATTAACCTGCACATTTTAGGCTCTGAATGACAGCTCACTTTATAATGCCTTTAATCAAATGATACCACAGCAGCTTCTGTTTTAAGAGATTATTATTATTTTTTCCGCTTCTTTGGGTAGACTGTTAAATAAGAATAATTTCCAATCAATCATCTCTGTGCATTAAAGCGACAGTTCACCGCCAAATCAAAAATACATATTTTTCCTCTCACCTGTAGTGCTATTTATTCATTTAGATTGTTTTGGTGTGAATTGCTGAGTTTTGGAGCCGTACAGATGTCTGCCTTTCTCTCCAAAATAATGGAACAAGGTGGCACTTCACTTGTGGCGCTCAAAGCACCAAAAATGCATTTGAAGATTTCAGTAGCAATGTCTCTTTTCAGAAATCATGACCCAGTTACTCAAGATAATCCCCAGACCTTGTTATGAGCAGTTTTATGCAGGAACTACAACATGATCTTTCGATCACACCAAAAACAATCTAGATGGATAAATAGAACTGGGTTTTGGGGTGAACTGTCACTTCAGTATTAGGTTCAAATTTAAAAAGAATTATTTAACGTGTACTTTGAGTTTTTAGTTTGGCCCATGTCCTACTTGATATTATTGAGGGCGAGGAGTTTATAACCTATACTGCAGCCCACTACCAGGGGGCGATCAAGATGTTTCGGCTTCACTTGAGGAGCTCTCATGTCATCCATCTATACATACAGTAAATGATTAGGTTAGACTCTCGAGCACAAGCCCCCTGTCATGGTTTCAGTTTAAGTGTATAATTTCCTGTATTATGGTTTTGAGTTTCTAGTTTATTTTTCCTGTGTTTACTTCCTGTGTTATCGTATTGAGTTTCTAGTTTGTGATATCCTGTTCTATTTTGAAGGTTCTCTCGTCTTGTATCTTGTCCTGCTTTACACTTCCTCCCTTTGTTCTTTTCCCTCCACTGTGACTGTCTGCCCCGCCCTGATTAGTTTCACCTGTGTCTTGTTGTTAACCTTCCTTCCTTGTGTATTTAAGTCAGTGTGTTTCCCTTTGTCTCTGCCAGTTCGTCGTGTTCCTTGGTGTGCCTTCGTCCTAGCGTTTTCCTTGTCCTGTTTTCTGGACTGTGCCTGTTTTTTGGATTTTGAATTTTTGCCTCTGCCCTGTCGGATTTGTTTGCCTGTGTTTGGACTGATGCCTGGTTTTGACCCTCGCCTGTCTCTACATCGTGTAAGCCTTGTGTATTTTTGACTTTAATAAATATTGCTGGACTGACTCTGCTCTGCCTTCGGTGTCTGCATTTGGGTCCAAAACCCTGTTCCTAGTGTTTCTGGCACAGACTGTGACACCCCCAGGAAGAGCACCAGACTGTGAAGCTGATTTGACATAGTGGCTAAACCATGGAATTACAATGTCATGTGATGCACAGGGGCCCAAAAATACTTTTTTCCACAAGTTTTTCAATTTTTTTTTGAGCATCAGAACCCCTGCGAAATGACACAGTTTGATATCAGAATTTGATCCATTGAGTCAGATTACATTTGTAAAATCTAGAAGAGCCACACGATTCAATTATTAGTTAGTGGAGCGCTAAACCGGAAGTTAGCTGCTCGACCGGTGGAAGTGCTCTGTGGGGCCCACAATGTGGAAGATCTGGATAATTTGAATTTTTAATATTTTTTTTTTTGGATTAAACAAACAACATATAACGTGTTAATTAGTGAACTTTAGAGGTGTTGATAGACATATATTTTTTAACTTGTTGATAGCCAGGCTAGCTATTTCACCCTGCTTCCAGTGTGTTATGCTAAGCTAAACTATCCAGGCTTTAGCATTATACTTAGCATAAAGACATCTCCTCTAACTATCTCTACAAGTAAGTAAGTGTATTTCCAAAAAATGTTAAACTATTCCTTTAATTTTGGAGGACTGGGTAAATTTGTGAGCTCTCAATAGGGAGGACTGTGGGCTCTTTTCTATTAAAACCCCACTTTTGGAGTTATGCATGAGGAATCATTTTTAGTGAAAAATTGTAACTCAAAAGTATGATAAACATGCTTTATAGGCTATCACTTTTTTCCCCAAATGTTGGTTAACTTATCTTACAGTATAACTCTAGACAGACATGCACTGTTTACTCTACAGAGGCTGTTTATAGCTGTCTATCTCTACATCAGTGTCATTTTTAATGATAGTGACCTTCTCATGTGGAGAGACACTGGAGGGAATCTGCGCCTGCTCGTTTTCCGTCAGCCAATTCCGCCGAGCGAGCTCTTCCCATTCTGCCTGCATCTTATCCCAGAACTCGGTATCTGACTACAGACGTCAGAGAGAGAGAGAGAGAGAGAGAGAGAGAGAGAGAGAGAGAGAGAGAGAGAGAGAGAGAGAGAGAGAGAGGGAGGAAGTG
>JBBPCS010000375.1:9446206-9456553 GCA_037974645.1 Hollardia meadi
TCTTACTTAGTTTGCTAGTGAGTCGATTAGTCAAGCTTTCTAACAAAGTATGGTCCATTTGATAGTTTATTCCATACATTGATATCGATATGGCGGATGAATTTGGAGCGTGATTAAACTTGAGCCGAACTATGTGCGCACCTGCCGGCCAATCAGAATCGAGTATTTACCCAGACCATGGTATAAGCAATATTAACTCAGTGGTAACTGAATTTGTTGGCAATCGCGATGTGATCCTCTATGACAGTATTATTAACATTTAACTTATTATGGGACAATTTTTTCAGAAGATCTCTTATTTATAATTTAATTAATCATATTCCATGTATTTTTCATATCATTTTTTAATATATGAAATTTGTTGATAATATTGTCTTTTTGATTTTCTGAGCAAATGATTAAGATTATTTCTGTATTTGGAATAATTATTAAAATTTAATGGAAAGGGATTAGTTAGATAGTGTTTATATAGTTTGTCTTTCCTAACGATACAGTTTTTCAGTATTGGTTTATCAGATTAAGGAGGGGTGTGACTTTTGAATGCAAACTTTGTCTGTAGAATTATAGCAGTGTCGCAGTGCTTTTTCTTTTATTGATACCTGACACCATCTGAAAGCCTCACCTTCCTGGACTCCTATACAGAAGCTTAAAACAAAGGATTATGTTGAGATACTGTTCAACCTTGCCCTGCTCTTAATGTCAGCAGGATGCACACTAAACTTAATAGAGCCCATAGGACCAAATATGAAACTAAAATACGAGACAAGCTGGTATAGTCCACATGCTGAGAACAGAACTATTATCTGCAGCAAACAACAACATTTATAACTCATGGAGGACCCATGAAAATGTTTATCTTATTTACAGTCCCTCATTATTAACCAAGACTTAATTAACTACGTTTTCATCAACAAACAAGATCTGCAGTAACCGTCTACCATTAGATTTATACAGCGAAATAATTATTGCACTTATTCCCCGTAAACGTAATTTCAACACAGCACTGAATAGATTCTATTCTGGAGCTTTCACACAAAGAAAGTGACACTCTGGGAGAGGCAGAGGACTGTAATGCCACATAATGAGGATAGATGGCGAAAAACTGTCCCTGTGGTTTCACAGGCTGCTGCTCCATAGGACAGCTGAGTAAATGTGGCTTAAATAAAAATCAGTGCAGAGACATCAGACAGCCTCGTGTTTGCCAGACACCCACGGACCCACCTCTAACTTCACACCATTAAGAATCACCTCACTGAGCTACTGGTCGCTATAGCTGAGGTGCCAAAGCAGTGATTGGCAGGATGCGCAGCAGTGCCAGCACACCACTAGCTCGTGCTGTTTTCACACTGGCAAACCTGGAAATGGGCTATGGTCCTATGGTTCATGGCTATGGTCACCATGCCTACAGACGTTATATACCAATAGGCTGAAGATAGGTGTGGTTAACCATTTATATCGCCATTCAACGTAATGCAATGAAACCTCAAAAATTCATCCATCACATACAGTAGGAATACAGAGGCAATAATTGTTTTAAATGATAAAGTATATTTAAAAAATCCCCAAATACTGAAAATAAAAAAGTAAAAAAGTAAAAATAAAAAAGTTGCCTGAAAAGGAATGTATATGACAAAAGCAACAACACTTATTTGTACCACAAAATCTCCATATACATCATATGCTTATTCACTCTCATACTTGTATGTTGCCATCAAGACTATAGACAATATCAACAAGATGCTTTACCCACAATATAGACAATTAACTGAAAGAATTGATAACTAGCAGTCTAACAAATAAATATGTATATCAGTTAATCCTGTGTTAAGGATGAAAGATGGCCGAGGCATCTCCATTTCCTCCCAATGTACAAAAATGAAGCCAAAATATCCCTGATAAAAGCGCTGCCATCTTGCGCTGCTGATGGCAGAAAAATGAGCAACTGAACATACATCAGCATGATCAGAATTATCTAAAATGACAGGAGCCATCTTTGAGTTTTTTGTCTGTCCCATCTGGTAACGTGGAGGAGGAGGGATTAATGACTAATTGAGAGGCAAAGTCCCCTCTGCCTCTGGTATCTCCCATGGAACCTTCAGAAAAAAATATGTATGGTATTAATAGCGAGAGACACATATGATGTTTGTCAATTTAAGAGGACATTTTACAAGTTAAGAAAGTCACAGTTAGATAGTAATTAACATTTACTTTTTGTAAGTGTCACCAATACCAACATGGCCATCAGCTCGGCACAGGAAAAGTATTACAAGAGGTGAAAATCACTACAAGTCAGCCCATGTTGACAGCTGCAGCTACCTCAAAGGAGTTAGTTGTTTCTGTTAGCGAGCTAGCATGTGAGACCGGCTCTACAAGTTTTTGGTCAAGAGTTTCGAAATGATGTCACTTATGCGACTGTTATCTTGTATTTTCACAATCTTATAGTTTATGAAAAACTTTTTTGAGTTTCTTTTAAATTGACAAACATCGTAAGTGTAATTTATGGACAAAATTATTTGTTTCTCACTGTTAACTACCGTTCTGAGATAAGGTCCCATGGTTGTCGGATACTGAGCCTGTCCCAGCATGCATTTGGAGAGAAGCAGCTAAAGCAAAGGCAGGTCTCCAGTCTTTCACAAGTACTGCGTGTTCAGGTGATTTAGAGTTAGAGAGGCCAAATAAATAAGAAAAACAAATAAATGAATAGGCTTATAGGTGGACTTATTGCTTCTTGCTACATGTGTGCCTAATAGCTTCTTATTCCACTGGGCTTCACTACACTACTACACTTTAGGTCCTCATACAACCATGGCAGTTAATAATACAAACGTTAAACGGTATTAGTTTTAACATCTTTCTAATAACAAAATATACACTTTAGAGTTAATTTTCAGGACAATATGGATCTTAAATTCCAACACATGATTGGTGAACATGTGCTGTTTCCACCCAGGCGTCACAGGCTGTAACACTGGAGATGCAATTACAGCCCAGCTGTCAGGACATTCCCAGTGTATGAGAGCCCGAATGGAAGATAAGAATAGCCTACAGATGTTTTTATCTCCTACAAAACAAATACTCAAGTAAAAACTGTCTTACAACAGATGAAATGCGAGGCTGTGAGGTTGCAGCACACAGAAGATGAAGTAGCCTTGAGCTTAAACATGCTGATGTTACTCTATAGTTGCCTGTTTAAACCCCAGGCCATCAGGAGAAAATTTGGAAGTGATATCATTCTCACATACTGCAACAAACCTAGAAGAGTCGAAAATCTGTTGTTTTCTTTTTAAGAAAATTAATCAACTGTCTTAATGGCTAATATCTTACTTAATTGATTTTTCACTTGGTTACAAAAGAGAAGAAACACTTAAAGAAACACACTATGAAGTGATCTGCATAATTCATTAGCACTATGTCACGTGTTCAGCGGCTAAGTGCAATTCTGAGGGTTGTTTTTTTTTTAAAGCAGTTATGTTTAAAACCTGTGAGTCTTTCCCAGTAGAGCTGACATCATGTACAGTGCTGTGCAGTTCATTGTAGTAATAGTGTGACGCACACAAACATCTGCCGTCATCGGACCACACACTGTTGTCTGGTGTCAGTGTGTCTATTAAAAAACAGTAGATGCAAAATTGTTGTCTTGCATTTTTGTTTTTAGATCAATGAAGATTTAATACGCATAAAAATGTAACCATATGAACTAATAATACACTGACTGCCACTTTGTTTAATGCTTCTTTTTGTTTGCTTTTTACCACAGCTGACAATAACTTGACATGGTTTGTGTAATTAAAAATGAATTACTCCAATTAAAAATTAATCTGAAGCAATCAAATTTAAAATCACTCTGCCTTTTCCTTTTGTGGTTCAAACAGAATATTTTGTCAACTCTGCCAAGACATTGAACAGCATGCTCTCTTCTCAGCTGTCTGATTGAATGCTGAGCTAAAAAAACTAAAAATGACAAATAAATGCAAAGAATCAATCTCGTGATTGTGAGAACCTCATTCCATTAGTCAAAGTGCAAAATAAGACTTCTGTTGCCATCACTGTTTGTCTGCAATAACCACTTCATCAATCACTTTTCACTATTAATCACCCTCTATTGATTATTCAGTATCAATTACATGATGTATAGCATTCAACATTTTAATCTAATATTGCAGATTTGTAAACTCACATTTAGTAGACACTGTGAAGAGCAACTCAGGCAGATAAGATTCCAATCAAAGTAGATCCTGTTTGTCATCCAGTGTCACAAGTAATGCATGTACGCACACACACACACACACACACACACACACACACACTGAGAGACCGTCCAACCCGGTTTGCTCGACTTTGAACTGCAGTTTCGGACAGTGGGACTAAACAAAGGCCTGAATTTTCAGGAGATAAACAGGTTGAGGTAAAGGATGCCTTGTTAAACTTGGTCATAATTTATTTTTCATGCTTGACAACAAAATTAATTATTCAACCTTTTAACCTGCCTTCTAAACACGACAGGGGGAAGAAAAAAGAAGACCCATTTCATCAGGTAAACATTAATTTTGTATAAGGCTGCGTGATATGGTTGGAATCTTTTATCGTCTATTACTAGTAATTTTCCATTGTATTTTTGATATTGATATTTAATACAATACACAATGATAATAACAATATATTAATGAAGCTGCTGTTTAAATAGAATGACAAAGCGATGATCATGATCAGTTTTAACTACAGGTTGATGGAAATCAGACACTTTACATATTATTTCGCTGTGCATGGATGCATGGACATAATTTATGTAGATACATTGCATAAAAACATATTTATCAGTAATATTTGTTGAGTTTTACAGTTCATTCTTGACAAAGTCTCCACTCAAGGTTCATTTACTGTATGTGTTGTTCTGGAGCTTTTGGACGCGCTAGAAGATCTTCATCAACAGATGAAATTTTACATTTACAACATTTTAAAGGCACAGTCATCTTTGGTCTTTGGCTGAGATATACAGTATCTGCAGGTCAAAGGTCAAAGGGGCAGGAGGACACTGCAAGAAGATCACCTATCGTATGCAAAGCGAACTCCCACCCAGTGACATGAACTGAAACGGGGGCACACATCATCAACAAACCAGCTGGCTGACAGACCACAACATGATACTCATACTAACCCTTCCAAACTGGATGGAAGCAATGTGTGTGTAATCCCTGCGGATACTGTAAGCTCATGTTGAAACCTGAACATGAAACACAGGCTGCTGCTCATAAAATATGAACACTGGATCACAGAGCATGTAAAAAGCATGTCAGTTTCAACTTAGGTTATACATGGACCTGATTCTGGGAGCAACTGAAACCCTACACCAGAGGATGTATGTTTTAATCATTAATATGTATGCACACTGGACTCTGTCTCCACCTGCCTAAAAACACTTGTCAACTGGTGACAGAAACGGCTTAGTGTAAAAAGTGACTTGCGATATTCATACTCCCAGTTGGAGTACTCACATGAGATGTTTTTTGGCAGTTAAACATTTTATTAACTAGAATCAGATTTGGAAAGAAAAACAGAAGCATTTCCCAGAGGTTTCTAGCGTGCTCGGTTCAGCACTCTGAGTAGTGGATAATGCATTACTATTTTTTCATATAACTGCATATATTAACATTTTCTATATTGTGTAATGCAGGATACTGTATTAATATTGAACACATAACCAGATCTGGCTGGAGGTACATTATGAGATTTAATGATTTAATGAGATTTAAAACTACAATAAGCAAACAATTATGGACTGGTATAATCCATATTTAGTATTTCAGTAAAAATAACATCTCAGACATTAGTGCTGCGTTTTAGCTGCACTTCTGTTTGCTTTATCTTATTGATTACAACACTTGCAAAAGTGTAATGTTATTCACATTCATAAGCTTGTGTTAACACACTCTTGTACACTCTCAGATTCATTATGTTGTGTTTACTGGTTTCTCAACAGCACTGAAGCTGTGCTGCGAGCTGTGCTCGGGAGAGACCAGTGATGGTTCTTTATGGTCATGTCAGCCCCAAGGACTGGGAACAGGCTTTCCTATGAGCTGCCTTGATCATATATTCAACACACGAGCAAATCAACCTTGTAAGCCGTGCTGTTAATCATTACAGCTATAGGACACTTCTTGAATTTGCAATTATAGTATAGAGGAGGTACTTGCGTCACCTTGCCATCATCTCCAAAAATTCACAACACATAAGTGTGTCCCTGCTCTTGTTTTACCTATTTTGAATAGTTGCAAATTACACATCTGAGACAGCTTCCAGATAGAAGCTGTCAATCTTTTTGATTGACAAGTTCATTAACTTAGACCTGAGGGAATGGCCACTTGTCAATGCAGCTATAATGTTGAGCATGTCGAGTAACAAGAGGAATATTTTGTTCAACCAGATGCCAGACAACGAAAGACCACATTTGTCATGGTCTTAGCTCTTTGATTAGCCTCTGATCGGTCCATAAAGGTGCAATTTGTAAAATATAGCCAGAATTCGAAGGCACCTTCAAAAATATAGGAAGCAGCATACAAAAGAGTAGGGATAAAATAGAGACACCCATATAAGAAAGGAGAACAAAATTTCAAACAAAACACAGCATCACCTCACAACAGTGTTATAATACTAATACTAATACTAATACTAATAATAATAAAAAGTATTGGTTGTCTGGGGTTACTTAACATTAACATTAAGACTTAACATGGTACAATCTGAGTTCCCTCTACCATAAAGTCCATTGAATGCTCTCACTTCCTGTTTGGGTACTTTTTTTAAATGAAGTCCTCATTTCTATGGTAAAACTTAATGAAAGCTCTCTAAAGTGTGCTTTGGCCTATACAGTGTTATTATATTGAGTTTATTGTTCATTTTCCAGAAGCCCAAATGCCCTGGCAGCATGACATAACATCAAATGAAGTTGTTGTCTCTATTTCAGCTGTAAGTCGGTTCTCTCCTTAATCATTCTTTGTACGGTAGCTATAGACCAGCGCTCAGAAACACATGAGCCATCTGTGAGCTACTGAAGGAAGTGGCAAACTTTTGAAATACCAGCAATTCAGCAATTTCTCACATGAATTTGCTCCTCGGTGCTCTCTGTCGGCTAAGACTAATGATATTCGGTGCAGCTTGTTTTATTTTAAACAATACACCTGCTCTGAATGCCTCAAAGAGCAGGTGTGTTGTTTTCATGTATTTTATTATGTGGAATCGGATGTTTTCCTGTTGAAAGGGCCAATGCATCAAAAAAATGCTTTGTTGTGTTGTTCTAGAGGGTGTGGACAAAGAACGTACAGTCAGGTCCATAAGTATTTGGACAGTGACACAATTTTTGTATTTTTGCCTCTATACACAACTACAATGGAGCCTCTGAAAATGGGGGACTAATGTGTAAAAACGGCTGTAATTCCTAAAGGGTTAATGCGATACTTGTTAAACCCTTTGAATTAAAGCTGAAAGTCTACACTTCAATCACATCCTGATTGCTTTATTTGAAATCGATTGTGGCGGTGTACAGAGGCAAAATTACACAAATTGTGTCACTGTCCAAATACTCATGGACCTGAGTATTAAATTTAATTTTGAGATCTTGTTGCAGAAATGCTACCACAAGCCTCATAAGGTCTAAAAGGTGGCGGCTTGAACTAAATGGGGAAAATTATGGATGGGGTATGGAAATGAAAAGCTGTTCGGAATAGTCATACTGGAAGGCAGACTGAAAAGCTGAATGTCATCAAGAGGGAGGAGACGCGATACTGTTTAAACATGGGGTTAGTGGCACACGTTTTCAGACAGTCTCTCCTGGGAGACATTTATAGTGATGCACTCGGCTGTTCAAATGAAAAGAGAATGAAAGAAGTTCAAACCCCACACGCATTCTCACAGCTGGCCAATCACGACGTGAAGTGGATGTTGGATTGTCTAAAAGATTTTGGGGAGAGGGGGTTACCTAAGCTGTTTAACCGTTATACAAGAACTTCTGATGGAGTATACTGGCCCCTTTAGTCAGGTAACAAGGCTGCTCCTTTTCGTCCCCGTGCAACATCCTATAAGTGATAATCCACAAGGTGCTTGGTTACTTCAGAAACTTGTTGGCAACCACAAAATAGTTTGAATATAATTTTGTATTTCAACAGACATTATGGCAAAACCTTTGAGGTAAAACATTGTGCATATATGTTCATCATTATAATCAGGTAATCAGTTAGCTTTATGTGTTTTTAAAGAACACAACTAGCGAGTTTGTAGACTATAAGTCCTGTTCCTTTTCTGTCTTAAGTGAACATTAGACTCCTGCCATGCTGGTGCAATTAAAGAGAAACATTTGTATCACAGTCTCCCTCTAATTGACCTTGTCCATTTTAAACCAATGTGCTTGACCGCAACTCCCATTAGCTGACCCAGACTTGTCCATTTCCCTCATCAGTGCTCAGTAATTCCTCCACCAGCAGCACAGTTACTAGCTGGAGGGTAAGAAAAGAAGCCGAGATTATAGTCTTGTACTTCGTCTTCTCTGCTGCTGAAATGCTGCTGCACATCCATCTACTATAATTAACCTATAAGAGAGAAGAACGAGGGGAGAACAAAACAGGATCACTGCACTACAACAGAGGTTACAAATTAGACTTTTCTTTGACTGACTTTTCACTCTTTTCCAGATGTTTATGTTTTATCTTGGATAATTTTGCAAGTTAAAGAAATTAGGTTTGTCTTAATAAAAAAATATCCTATTTTTTTTTAGATGTGAATTAAGAATTATTCCCAACCCTTCTCATAAAAATTATTTTTAGAAACTAATTTGATTTGCCAAATATAAAATGCAATTTGGCTATGTCGGTCTGATAGTCCACCACTTTGGTGCTAAAATATCCCAACAACTATCAGCTGGATTTCCAATTTTGACATACATTCATTCACAGAGGGAATTAACTCTAATGACTTTGGTTAACCCCTGACCTTTTATTTTCCCATTTCCATCATCAGGTCAAAATTCATTGATTTATCATTTGTGCAGTTGCATATTGTATTGCTATGAATGGATGCTGTAGGGAAAACAAATACGTTGAGAATGAACATTTTGCAATATGGTAGATACTATATACATTAAAAATGTTCCCTGATCATCTTGAAAAATGTCATTCCTGCAAAATTAAGCTTCTCTCAAAACATATTTCCTGTTGCAGATTAGTAAGTAGTCGGTCCATTCACCACCAAGATTTTATCTGCTCAAGTCAAAATCCTACTAAATAACTTACACTGAATTTCTCAAAACAAACCACAAACACAAAATCTGATTTGTCAAATTTGTTCCAGATCCCCCCGACACACACATCTGAGAGTGACTTTGAGAGACATCAGGGGTGGCCATGATGGCAAGAGAGATCACGACTGTAGGATGAAAGCAGGTAATAGCGGCCCAGGCAGTAACACCCACCCACAGGCTGAACTCTCCCTCTGTCTCTACTTTAACCCCCCCTCCCTCTTTGATATCTTCTCATATCCTGGCAGAACAAAAGCCCTCTCCAGGCCCCAGTGGCCAATTTCCTCTTCCACATTACCTTCCCATTAAGAAGAACTTTGGAGAAAGAGGACACTGAGCCCTCCTTGCAGAGCCAAGTCATTACTTACACTATAGCTGTGTTGCTACTTGCAGCTTGGCCTGCAGCTGCTAATGATGAGGGATGGCAGTAAAAAGGAGGATCCCCTCTGTGCATTGAGGGTACAGTAACCTGATTACTCGTGGGTGCCTGGAAAATGGCATTACATTTTTGTTGCGGATCCGTGTCTCACTTTGAGCTTGCGACTGTCCTAGATCCAGGCAGCTGCACAGTCTCTCTCCCTCTGTGGAAGAGTTTATCATTGTGCTTTGTAAGAAGCTGTCGTATACACAGCTACAGGGCAGCTGTCTGCCCCTGAGTGTTTTGATTGCGAAATATGGCTATCGTCTTCTTCATGCATTACTATTCCAGTCCATCAAGATGCGTTTTGATTTAATTATCCACCTACAATAGGGATGCAGGTCCAGCTGCATGACGAAGATGTTGTTGAGTACAGTACGCCACTGGGAATTATAGCGGAGATGTGAAGAGTAGGAAAAAAATGAGCATATTGTTGGGCGACCTTTTAATGAGTTGACTTAAACTGGAAAATTGGCTTTTATCGTTTGGATACCAATTCAATCCAGGCCCACTCATTTGTCTGTTCAGTCTCAACTATCTGTGGTACTGAAATAGAGCCAGAGCTATTTATGAAGAGAGAGAGAGAGAGAGAGAGAGAGAGAGAGAGAGAGAGAGAGAGAGAGAGAGAGAGAGAGAGAGAGAGAGA
>JBBPCS010000375.1:9467105-9484415 GCA_037974645.1 Hollardia meadi
TAAAACTTCTTTAAGTAGCTTAGTTGGGATGGGGTCTAAGAGACATGTAGTCGGTCTAGATGAAGAAATTGTTGAAGTTAGTTGCTGAAGGTCAATAGCAGAAAAGAAGTCTAGATATATATCCAGTCGTGTAGCTGTTTCTATGTTTAAAGATAAATTGGTACCAGTTGTGTGGTAGAAGGTGATGAATTTTGTCTCTAATGAGCAGAATTTTATCATTAAAAAAGTTAATAAAGTCGTCACTACTAAGGCTTTTAGCAATACACGGCTCAGTAGAGCTATGACTCTCTGTCAGCCTGGCTACAGTGCTGAAAAGAAACCTGGGGTTGTTGGTATTTTCCTCCATTAATGCTGAGTAATAAGCTGCTAGCACTGCTAACGGCCTTCCTATGTGTTTTAAGGCTATCTTGCCAGACTAAACAAGACTCTTCCAGTTTGGTGAAACACCATTTCCTTTCAAGTTTTTGGGTTGTTTGTTTCAATTTGCAACTGGCGACCTGTCCAGGGTGTACCCCGCCTCTCGCCCAATGACAGCTGGGATAGGCTCCAGCCCCCCAGCGACCCTGCATAGGATAAGCGGTGATAGATAATGGATGTTTCAATTTGCGGGTTTGGAGGTTATACTATGGAGCTGATTTCCCTTGTTTTATCATCTAATCTAGTCTAATGTCATTCGGAGTGAGCCTGCAGCACGATCAACTAGATGATCAATTTGGGAGGGACTAAGATTAGCAAGAGTCTTCTGTTCTAATAAGGCATGGCACTGAATTTAAGGCTAAAGGAATAATTTCCGTAAATTTAGCTACAGTATCATCTGATACCAGTTCATTATAATTGATGTATGCATTCAGTTAAGGAAAATAAATTGGAAACACCTGCAATACGAGATGCTGAACACTAGAGGGAACAATTAGGCTATATTAATGTAGTTAGAATACCAGCTGCTGTCAGATCACATGACACGTGTGTGTATGAGAAAAAGAGACAACAAGAGCGCGGCAAAATCTCGTAACACACTCTTCTCACTTGTGTTTGTCATCGTCATTCAAACAAACAAGCGCGTCATCCTACGTTGTTTTGAAATTTTAGCTCCATAGATTTGGTCCAGGGAGGTGTACTGTGCTCCCTTTCGCTCCGTGGTGAAGACTTCTTGTGGGTGTAGCTGCAAATGTCATCAGTCACTGAACCTTGGAGGAGGTGCGTCAAGTCAGCCAGGTGTAGCGTGAATTATACCGGAAGTGTGATAATGTAGTCTTCAGAATTACAGCGAAAGTTGAGAGCATGGCTGCCGTTAAGCTTCTATTTTTTAATATTAGTATTCTTAGATTTTTGCAGCAATGACTCTTGAATTATTATTGTACACTTTTGTCATTTTCGAAGCTGTGAACACACAATAATATATATATATATATATATATATATATATATATTTTTTTTTTTTTTTTTTTTTTTACTTTTGTCCACTAATTATTTTTTTTAGACTACAGCACAATGTTCATTTTTGTACCCATACCCAGATAAAATTAACCTATAACTTCAATCAAAAAATATTTAAAAGTCAAGAATTACTTATTACACTATTTTTCACAACTTCAGGAAATGTAATGTTCTCTGTATCTTCATATGACTTTTGTTAATTATTTCAACAATTTGGAATGTAGGGTTTTAAAATTATGAAATGATTAATTAGACATTTTTGAATTAGTCTCAATTAAAGGTCCTGAAAATATATTTTCTCAATAAGCTTCTTACTATGAGCGATTGCACATTAACAAATCATTTTCTATATCCATAACGTGGATATTTCACACGAGCGGTTTCTTTATGACTATTTGTACTGTTTGAAGTTACAGATCTCAGTTGGGAAAGTGTGATATTTGTATATTCTGTGAACAAATTTAGGATTTAGCATAATTGTATTTGATGACATTTGGTGGAGAAGTTATACAGTCACTGTCAATCACATCAGATCAACCCACACCCACACTGTCCTGATGAAGCAGATGCGCATCTTGAGTGTTAAAATCTCTTAATAATATCTAATGTTTTGTTGTTGTTGTTGTTTTTAACTTTTATTGTCGCTTATTTGCGTCAGAGAAATATTCAAAGCCTTTTATTCTGAAATGTCTAAGCGGAAAATGTGTGCTAACATAATTGACTTGACCAGCTGGTTGTAGGAGGGATCAGTGAGGGAGGGAGGGTCGTAGAAATCCTGACAGGCTAGCTTCAGCGGGGTAGCTGCCAGGCAATTACTGCAGCGACGTATCGAGGGAGGGTGGTTACCGAAACTAATCAAAAGCGGCGTCTAGCACCTGAACCATCAATCGGGTTTCTGAGTAAAGGCGATCAATCAACCTGCGGTTAACCTTCGGAAGAAACGCGGAAGTATAATTCAACGTCAACGGTTCTTGACTTATTATCGGTGACAACATGGCTGAATGTAACGTTAGCATCGACAAGAATAACCTACCTGGAGTGAAAGAGGGTAACGTCCATAAGATATTTGCCGGCTAAATGTGAAGCAAGCTAGCTGTTCGGCATCACACGTATCCAGCTAGGTGACACTAGCGAGGCCAATGCTAACTGAGGGAAGACAGGTGTTTCTTACTAGTCTCATACACTACGGTTATTATGGCTGTTTACACAGCTTGCTAGTTGATGCTAGCACGGCTGGAGTCAGGTATAGTCAGCACTGATAAGACTTTTTACCCTCGCTGCAGGCGTCGTGCCAGATTTTGTACCCCAGCCCAAATCTGTGTCTATCCAAGGTTAGAAGGTGAAACATTATTTCAGCAGGGGGAAGAGAGGCTGGCACATTGTGTCCCCCTTAATATTTCTCACAGTGTTTTGGGTTATGATGAAATGCTTTGTGGGCAAAGGTGTATATATTATTGGATGTAGACAACATGGCACGACACCATTGTGGGTAAATGGTGTAGGAGAGGAGTCAGGGAACTTGAAATCTGACTGATCCCGTGAAGGTGTTTACCTGTTGTATGTAGTTCAGCGAGAGATCTGAGGACAACATGAATTTGTTATCTGGTTACACTTCGCTTTTGGCTGTAAAATCTGTTACTCCTTTGAAACATTACCTTAAAAGACTTTGTGACCATCAAGAAAGAACTGTAAAAAAAATACAAAAAAGGCAGCACCAACCCCTCTCTCATAACTTTTATTCGCACCCAAAACTTTTGCCTACGATTATGACTGATGTGAAGGTGAAAAGCATGTGGAGAGTGGGGCTTTGAAGCAGGTTTTGGATGGGATGCTGTGCTGGTGGAAGGGACCCGTCCTGTTGTGTGAACAAGTGTGTGCTTGTTATTCTGGTCAGACAGAGCCGGAGCGTGCAGGCCTACTGCTTGGCTCGTCTGCAGAGGGAAAGACTTGGAAAGCTGCTGGAAAAGTTTAAATTTCATCCCTCATGTTTGAGGAAAAATTGCAAACATTGAGCTGTACAGTTACACTGACCTTTAACTCACAGATGAAGTGAGCTTGTATTTTTGCACTGCACTGGCTCTTGTGGTCTTTGCAGACTGTGGTGTCGAGCTCAAAGTGATCAAATGCAGCTGCAATCCTGGCACTTGTTGCATTTTGCCAAATATAAACTGTTACAAGGAGTGGTCACACAACCCCACATTGTTGCAGCAGTTAAAACAACTAGTGTATACAGCTATACCAGCCTGCATTAATCTTAGGCTAAGGAGATTAAGCATATGGTTGATAAATGGGCTGTGTTAATCAAATCCCATACTGCTCTGAGGTAGTGAGAGGCTTTGTGGAGGTCTCCCCTCCTCATCACAGAATCTGTTTAAATCCAGCCAGTCGCCTCCCATCAAATACAACCAGGAATTCTGGATCACTCCTCTGTGTTATGTTTTTGTCCCAGGCATATTTGTGCTCGTCAGTAATTGGCAAATAATTTGTTTTCTCAGAGCTATGTCTGTTGCTGGTTAATATTTAGTGGATGTGGATGAAGTAATCTTTTTGAGAGCAGATGATGGGGATGTAAGCCTGCCAGTGTGAGGTTATTGTGTGACTAGGCCCTGTAATGAAAGCTGGGTATGATGATGTATTATATGAGTAATTCTAATCCTAAAACAAGATGAATTAAAAGAAATATTAACTTAAATTATTCTTTATAGTTTTGTCTTCACTGAGTAGAGCCTCTGAGCAGAGTAGCGCATTGGCTTCTTCCAGGATGAAATCATGGCTTAATTTTTTTCTCTATTTGTTTCAGTGATGTTTACACAAGTTTTGCAGCTGAAAAATTGCTTCCAACTGCAGTATTTCACGATATATGCAAAACAAAGGGTAGTTACATCCATGTTGACTAAACCACAGAATGACCCACTCGTCATCCTTTGCTCCAAGGTTCACATCCATTATTAGCTGAGACTGTGGGAAAGGTCTTAAATGCTCTTCTAGCTTCTACTTGTTCCGACACAGGAAACTGTCAACATTTGAAGATTGGCATCAGAATGTTCAAAGGGAAAAAAGCTATCTGTCTCATTTCAGAACAGTTGAGATGGATGTGTGGTGATGCTATTAGGTTTTTATGAGGAAAATCCCCCTCCCACAGCACACAAATGTTTCCACAATGAATGTTCACAGCATTTTGGCAGTGTCTGTATTTGTTGTTTAGATTTATTGTGAAGATAAAGGCGTCGGATGTAAAACCAGCAGTAGAATGCTGGCTAAAAATTGCAACCATATTTTGTGTAGATAATTGAGATCATGATTTAAGCCATGCCATGTGCTGTTTTAGTCCTTGAACTTAAAGCTGAGAAGAGAATAGGCCGAATAAATGCTGTCAAAAACAAATTTATTTATTTTTTCAGCCTCTTTATTTAGGTTTTTACAGGCTGAGGGCAGATGATGGTTCCTCAATCTCAGTTTCACTTCCTGTCTTTTCAGACCGAATATAGCAAACCCACATGCCAGATGGCCATTTAAAAATAAAGGCACAAATTAAATTTGCCCCCCCGTCCCTGATTGTGGGTCAACTTTTAAATAATTTTGTATGTAGGTAGATAGGCCAGATGTTAAACATCTGAAACCATGAATGTCAGATTGAGATAACACATTTCAATTGCTTGAGTTTCATTCAACACACATACAATAGTTGTTATATGAGGCTAAATCTATATTCTTTTTCACTTTGTTTTTTTTTTGTTTTGTTTTTTTTCAGTATGTCGAGACTTTTCTGTGCTGGAAGACCACTGCCTGGCCTATAACCTCCAGGAACAAGAAAGTAAGTGTTTATTGCTTTGTTCCGCCCAGCCCACATGTTTTCACCGTTTGAGAGGGGTAACTCCTACAAACTGGGGACATGTCTTGCTTTTCTGCTTTAATGTTACTGATTTTGCCATGAAGAGAAAAAGCTTGTTTTTGTCAAGTTGCCCTGCTGCATTCCTACAGTAGGTCACTTAATGCTTACTTTGCAAAAGAATAAACTATGAAAGATGTTTTCAGAGCGTAGCAGTAGAAAAATGTATGCAGTCCACTTCCTTTTCCCTTCTGGAAAATTTGTCCAACAGGGTAAACTGCAGCGTCAGGGGCTGCAGCCTGATTAAGCCTGCAAAAACCCTGTTTCAGCCACACTGGTAACATTGTCAATGGTGCAGGATGTTAGAACAATACTGTATCAGGCTGTGCAGACTAAAGTGGATTGGTGCATGTGATTTGAGTGGATCACATAAACTTGTGTCCCCGATTCTGGATCAGAAGTTAGACTGCACAGTCAGCTTAACAAAGGTTTTTATTTGGAATACATTGTATTGTACTAATACACTACACTTTCTTTTTTTTTAACATTTTCATTTTTGCAGTAAGTCAAGTCAATTTTATTTATATACGCCACTTCAAGACAAAAGTTATCACATGACACTTCACATGTGGAGTAGGTCTAGACCATAGCCTTTATGAGCAAGAACTTGGCAACAGTGGTGAGGAAAAACTGCCTTTTAGAAGGCAGAAACCTCAGAGCAGAGCCCGGCTCGAGGTGGGCGGGCTTCTGCCTTGAATGGTTCAGTTGAGAGAGAGAGAGAGACACACACACACACACACACACACACACACATACACAGACTTGATGAGATTCTGTATTTACCTGAAAGCACCAACACAGAGATGCATAGCAACTACAATAATAACAGCTATAGAAATATTACAACTACTAATAATAGTAGTAGCTTTTGTAACAATTATTATGAAATATAATTAAGTATGATAACTATATTATTATTATTATTATTATTATTATTATTATTATTATTATTATTAACTGTAAAATGTAATGGCCTTTCAAGTTTTTGTGATGTTTGCTTTAATTTGTGAGTTTGGAAGTTATACCATGGAGCTGTTCTCCTTTGTTTTATTATAGTCTTTTTTTAGAGGGGCATTAGAGTCAAATGTCATTCGAAGTGAGCCTGCAGCACTATCAACAAGATGATCAATTTGGGAAGGACTAAAGTTAGCATAAGAGTCCTCTGTTCTATTGAGACAAGGCATTGAATTTAATGCTGATGGAATCACTTCCTTAAATGTAGCTACTACAGCATCATCTGATAGACATCTCGTGTAGGAATATTTGCCAAGTGGCGTGCAGTCGAGTAGTAGAAATTCAAAAGTGGTCTGATAAAAGAGGATGCTGTGGACAGACAATTAAATATTCAATTTCAGTGCTATATGTCAGAACAAGGTTGAGGGTGTGATTGAAACAGTGAGTGAGCTTATGTACACATTGACAGAAGCCAATTGAGTCTAATAGTGAGATAAATGCAGTACCAAGGCAATCGTTATCAGTATCCACATGGATATTAAAATCACCTACAAATCACCTACAATGATTGCTTTGTCAGTTTTAAGAACTAAACTGGATAAAACCAAACTGAACTAGGAGCGCAGAACACTATAACAAATAGAATTAGCTGTGGTTTTTTTCCAGGCTGCGTGTGAAAGACTAACAATAAGGTTTTCAAATTAGTTATATTTGACTTTAGGTGTAGGATTGATTAATAGACCTGAGTAGAAAATAGCTGCCACTCCACCTCCTCGGCCGGTGCCTCAAGGAATGCGAGTATTAATATGGCTGGGAGGAGTGGATTCATTTAAGCTAACACATTCTTCATGACACACCCAGGTTTCAGTGAGACAAAATAAATAAGTATGATAATCTGATATTAAATTGCTTACTAATACAGCTTTGGATGACAGAGATCTGATCATGTCCACATTTAATTTTCCTATTTTGAATGCCATCCCTCCTAATCAGACCGGGTCTTCCCCAGAAAATTTGCCAATTATCTACAAAGCCCACATCGTTTGCTGGACACCACCTCGACAGCCAGCGATTAAGCGATGACTTGCGGCTAAACATATCATCACTGGCCAGATTTGGCAGAGGCCCAGAGAAAATAATGGAGTCCTGACATTTTCTTTGCAAATGTACACACCCACTCATTATTGATTTTAGTGACCAATTCTAAAGAATTGTTGAAATCTCATAATCTCACAATTGTTTGTTTTGCCGTAGTTTTTCTAGTAGAAATACGAACGTCTGGCCTCTATCTGGAAGTTAAGCTCCTGGTGGTTGAAAGGACATTTTCTACCAAGAGGAACTGAAAAAAACAGACCCAGACATAACATGGCAGTCCTTTTATCAGACACAAATGACTAATGGTTAATGGCCACCACATCTACTCATATCCTTCACCTGCACTCACTCATCAAGAAATGACAGGAACCAACAGAAAGCAGTGACTGCCTTTTAGAGGAATGCAGTAATGTAGTTGGTTACTGGTCAGATTGTTTTTTTGTTTTTTTGGTGAGCTTTTGTTCTGAAGCAGTGGATACATTTAAAAATATCACTTTTACTTCTTTGGACGGTAGTTTGTTTTTTTCTTTTCCATAACACCATAAAAGGGTAAATTATGCAACAAGCCCTGCAAGAAAGGCCAGATGTCACCCAGCCATACCCTAAGTGCAGATTAGTTTCTGTTTTAGCTGTGATTTATTTAGTTCTTTTGCCGGCCTGTCCTTGTGTTGTCATGAACCCTTTTAAAGCCTTAGTGATCCATAACCAAGGCTCATCTCCCTTTCTCCATGTGTTGCCACACTAACTGATCTGGCTTTAGCTGGCAAAATGTTTGTTTCACCTTTGACCCTGGAGGTCACTGAGAAGAATGCTGGCTGATGTAGCCTGACGGGAATCCCTTTTCTCCCTGGATCCCATCCACAGATGGCAATCCCAAAAGGGGATTTTTGGCACATTCACTTCAAGTTGATGTGGCGTTGCAGCTGGCTTTTATTTCCATTCAAAATGTTGAGCATTCAGAACGCTGAAGCATCCAATTGTCGCATGGAAAACATTTCTTTATGGCTGTGTCAGCATATGGTGTCTCTGTTTCTGGAATGGGTTTTCTCTGGTTAAGCATACAGCTCCACACTGATATGTCTGAGGGTATAGGGTTTGAGATGGTCCAGCCTTCTCATCCTAACTCCCCCTTTTTCTGAATGATGCGAGACCTCTTCAAGCCTGAATTTGTTGAATGAAGGAATGTCACAATGTCCAGTCATGTGTTGTGTTGTGTCTTTTTTTTTCTGCCTTGAAAGACAAATCAATGAAAAATGCAGCAGTGGATAAATGGGCTGTGGCATCAGTGCCTTCCAATATTTTTTTTTTGTTCGGTGTCATAAACTTAAGCAATTGATCAGCGTCATCCAAAAAGAAATCAATGTCAACCCCTTGACTTTTTATCAAGTTGCCACAGCTTGTGACTCACAGTTTCCTGTCAGAAAGCAGAAACTTTATGGGGGCTGTCAAGGGTAAATTGCCAAATGTAATTTGGTCCTCTTCACATGAGAGCTGGGAACAGATCGATAGCCAGGTGAAACAGAGCTGAGGGAGTGAGTGATGCTTTCCATGCTTACCATGTGCCAGGAGTGCGTCAGCAAGCAGGCTTTATCATCTGTTATGGTGCACAGAGTGCCATCACACAACCTTGGAACGACGCCTCAGCTGTGAACATTCATTTCTCAGTGACTAAGAACGCTCTCTGTTTATTACCAGAGGCCGAAGTGTCTGCGCCATCGACGTTAATCTTGTTCTCTGCAGGCCATCTAAACAATAGTACTGCTCATCAGAGGGGCAAACGTCAAGAAAGTGTGGCTCTGTAAATAAACTCTCCAGTACACCATTCATCAAATTCATCATCACCAGTGCGGCCCAGCCAACGGACCCACTTTGGTTTGTGTTTACACAGTTTTAAGAGCAGTGCTTATGTGTTTGTGTCTACAGTTGAGAGCCACTTGGCGTCCAACGTCAACAAGAGCAGGCTGGTGCAGAAGGACCTGCAGGTGGCCAAGAAGCTACAGGAGGAGGAGGATCATCAAGCCAAGGTCCAGAGCCAGAAACAGTACACTGACCTGTAGGTGTCTCTCTCACACTCACACACACACACACACACAGACTTGATGAGATTCTGTATTTACCTGAAAGCTGTTATCAGGTTGTAATTTGTATTATATGTCATTATAATTTTTATCATTTGAGGTGAAAAATTAGGAATCTTTACTGGTTTCATTTCATCAAATTTTTTAAAAGAAAGGCCTGTTTATCAGGCTTTTATATCTATCTTTCATATTGTTTCTTTTGTCCAACCAACGGTCCAAAACATGGAGACTCTTCATTTCACTCAACTGTATCATAAATGAAAAAGAAAGGCAGCAAATCCATGCATTTAAGAAGCTGGAACAAGCAAGTTTTTGACATTTTTATTTGCAGTGCAAATCGGAGTGCAAGCGTGGGCTATTTAATGCAAGGGCAGTGTTTAATGGAAAGCGTTACAAAAGCTGAAGGTGAAAAGTAAATGAGTCATGCTCTCAAAGTGAAAGACCACGCACATTAATGCAAACCTGGTGCCCCAGAAATCAGAATTCTTTGCAGTAATAACTGTGTACATGTCTTGATAGCATCTGTTTAATATTGTAATTAATTACTGCCAAACCCTATACTTAAGATTTATGTTTCACTAGCGAGGTGATCCATCACAGATGACTCCAAATTGATTTATTGGTTCAGTTTCCTCTGCTTCAGTCCAGACCAGGAGCTGCAACAGAAGAATAAAATGACTGACTCACAGCTTAGTGAGAGCACTGTTCTAAACCCAGAAAGACGTAGAAAGCTCCAGTAGCGGAATTGCACCCTCAGGGAGAGACCAGATGCTCCACCATGTACTGTATGCAGGCAGGCCAATGTTGCTTGTCTTGCTGGGAGCTCAGCTCACACTGCCATCCACCCTGCACTTGCCAGTGTCTCTTCATATTTACCCACTCAGACATCTGACTAAACACACACTTTGTTTGTTACTACGTACCATTGAAGGTGTTACAGACTCTGTTCATGTTTTGCCTCCTGAACTGCTGGCTGTTTAGGTCAAATACAGGTGCAGCGAAAGGTAGTTAAGTTTGTGCTGCGTCTTTTAATTCATGTATGTCTCCACACAATCAGAGAAATAATCTTTGCATGCCAGTCCTCCAGGCAGATGGTGTTGTTGTCAAAATCATGTTGTTCAAAGGTGTGAGTGAGCCAAAGCAAGCTGTTGGGATCAACATCACAACAGGAGAAGATATTCTTGCTCCTGCCTGAAGCACACACACGCTACCTCTTTCACAATATTAAATTGTCACAATATCGTGCAGCTCATATGTAATATATTGTCAATTTATATTTTCATAATTTAAGGTTGTGACGTTTGGCAGTGTTGAAGCCTTGTCATTTTGTATAAAAATCTGTCGGCTTCATTTTCCTTGAAAGTCATAGTCTGCTACATTAATCCAGTCTGGATTAAGGCTAGAATGAATTTCTAAACTCATGGAAGTCAGGTTAAAAATTAATCTAGGTAGAGTGAGAAACAAAAAAGTATTGAAGGTCAAACAAATGATAACAGATGCATCGACATTATCATCATCATCATCCACATCCTTACTTGTATAATTCCAAACATTACCAGTAAAGCATTGTAAGAGATTTTGATCCTGGAGCTATTAAATGTTTGTTATCTGTCATTAATGTTTCAATGTTCTTCAAACCTCTCTCCATGTACACACAAACACACACCATCCTATGTGGACATCAGTGAGCGCCAAGACAATGAGATCGCCCAGGAGATTCAGGAGGAACTGGTCCGACAGGCAGAACAACAGCGACAGCAGGAAGTGAAGGATGCGGTAAGAAACACATGCGCGCGCACACACACAAACACGTCTGCCAATTCAAGCACAATGTTGGTTACATCCATCAATGATTTGACTTCTATTATTGATGTACTGCAATGGTTGGGTCATTCCACTTGAATCATCATCTTGTCTGTATCGACCTGACATGTACTTTTTCTTAACGGCAATATTTATGTTCTACTTAAAGAGCTTAAAGAGATTTGAGTATATTCTGATGGCACAGTACCAGTATGATATCATACATGTTTTTCCTTGATATTGTTGATTATAATTTCAAAGATTAATGAAAAATCAGGGAATGATGACTCTCCCCACTGTAATCTGATATGTTTGAAACGGACTGGCTGAAGAAAAAACTACATTTCAAAACAAAGTGATATATTTGGGACAGAGCAGCCCCAAACGAAGTATTGTTCAGATTCATGTGGGACGACGTATTTACTGTGGCCTTGTGTTTTGTTTTTTTGTAGGCTATAGCTCGTAAGCTGCAGGAGAAGGAGATGAAAGAGGAAAGGAAGAGACAGAAACAGCTGGAAGCAAACTTTGAGGAGGAGTACTTCGAGGATCACGGAGGTGGGGAGAGCACCACTGGTTCGTGTGTGTGTGTGTGTGTGTGTGTGTGTATAAGGACATAAGACGATATGCTTCTTCTGTGGACTGGGAATTTGGATGTGCGAGGGTGTGCTTTTGATGCTGCACAGTGCTGGAGATTGTTGCTGACACGAGTCAAAGATTTTGGAATGCATCTATAAGCTCATAATTAACCTTGAAGGGAGGCTTACATTTTCACCACAGAGATGGAATTTCTCATTTTGCATCCATTCAATAGCATTCAAATCAGAATTTGTTTCAAGTCTGTTCATGTACGCATCATCCCATTGCATGATTCATCCCACTAGAGGTCTGTTCGTTTCCTACAGAAACAGATGCTCATTCTTTTTTGACCTTTTTGTAAAGGCGATTCACTTCAAGATCAGTGTTGTTTCTGCATCCTGCTTCATCTTCACATAAATGCAGGATCAATAGTATAGTGACATATAGTAAAGAGCTATCAGTTAGTCAGTTTGAGAATTGTCGCTGCTGCTGAAATGCATCAACGATCTAACAATAGTGTTTCTGAATACAGTTCTTGAACCATAGATGTGACTTTGACTATAAGAGGGAAGTATATTTCACGTTTTTATATTTATATTTCCCTCCCGACTCATTAAAGCTCAGCTGTTTTCTCCCCAGCTTCTTCAGTCAGCTGAATCTAATGTGGTGGATTGACAGCCAGTTTTCCTGCCTAAACCCATGTTGTATTTGGATTTTGCATTCTCCAGTAGAGCTGCCACAATTAGTCGATTATTTGATTAGTCGATTGAAAGAAAGTTAGTTTGCAACAATTTTGATAATTGAGTAATCATTTCAGACATTGGACATCCAGCTTCTTAAATGTGAGGAGTTGCTGCCCCTTTCATTTATGTTATAATAAATGAAGAGTCGTTGTGTTTTGGACTGTTGGTTGGACCAAAGAAGCAATTTGAAGATGTCACTTTGGGCTGTCAGAAATTGTGATTGTGATTATTTGGGAAAATAATCAAATGAATCAAAAACAAAATCAAGTGTTAGTGGCAGCTCTATTCACATATAGTATATGCCACGGCACTCATGACATATCTAGATGGAAGAACATCTTTTTTTACTAAACGTTAGTCTCTCTGCTCTGTTTTTTTTTTCCTTTCCCAGCAACTTTCTATCCTCAACAATGCTCATATAATCCATATTCACTTTCACTGTCAGTGTCAGGACACTATTGTATTGACCCTCAGGGATATTATGGTCTGCTTACAACAGGAGTTTTAGGTTATTCCACACCTTTAGGCTCTCTGGATGTGTGTGTAAGTTAATTATTGGATGCACAACAGGACAGAGGGTGGGGGAGTTGTGAACAGAATGTCGCTGCTTCAGAGGCATTATAGTGTCTGTGTCTACACTTTGTTGACATAAACAGATCTGAGCAAGTGTCTTCATCTGTCAGTCTACCTGTCCTGTTGTGTCTGCATAGATCACCAGCTTTCCTGGTGCACTGCCGCCTCCTAAAAATGTCACGCATGTCAGGGGGTCCGGATGAAGCTACAGTACGGTCCTCCGAACTGATCTCTTTACACCAGAATATTTGTGCAACTGCACATTATACTGCACTGTCTTACTGTGCTCACTATATTTGCAGTATTGCCTTGCAATTACATAACCACTCACCTGTATTGTGTGTGTGCATGCCTGCCTGCATAGAACTGTGACGGTTTGAATGTTCACACACAAAAATTCTGCACCTTTGTTTACCATGAAGCTACTGCTGTAAGGAACTGACATCACAGCAAGTAAGCAGATAGATTTTATGCAGATTATAAGATTGTCACTGTACACAAATGTGTTTAGTTCTGAGACTCCAAAAAATGTCACCACTTTGTGCTTGTATATGGATATTCTTCATAGCAGAATATTGAGATTTTAAATCTCCACCCCGCTTTTTTTTTTATATGCTCCTTATGCACACGTACACACACACACAGATTTCTCAAGCTTCTTTGAAATCATTTGGTCATGAGGTTCATCAGGTCATGTTATTGGCCGCGCCTCACAGGAAATGTGTTTGTCTTAATCCAGTGGATTACTGTTGAACACAAACCAGCATGAAGGCATAACCTGTCTCTGCTTGACAGATACACAACTGTGAAAGAAATGGGAGAAAGATGGAAAGATAAGGGAAGGTATTTTTAAAAGTGAGATGGGGCTAACGTTTAAACTAGCCACACTAGTCATTCTGAGCAAGTACCAGTCTTTCTACCTGCCTCTTTTTTTCAGAAGTTTGAACGTCAACAAAGTCCTAAGCAGCCGGTTAGATAAGTGAATTCCATTGAGCTGACTCTCAGTGCACAGAGGACTGGCCTCTGCTGTGTGCTTCCTCAGTGTGCTTTTCAACCTATTTGTTTTCATTCAAACTTTTGCCAGTCACAGGCCAACTCCCAGCAGGACGGTTTTCTTAGAGAGGAACATGTTGTCCTCAGTTCTCACGTTCAGTTTTTTCCCTTTGAACATCATGCTCTGGTTAGAATACAGTATTGGCTTTGTTGACACAATGTGTGTCCATCAAACAACACACTTTATTAAAGGGTGTTACAGCACATATTGCTTGGTTGCTTTAACACAATCAAAAGTCTGAAGTGTTTGGAGGTTTCCCATTCTTAAGTGATATCCTGCACTGATAATACCATCTTCGATGTTACCTTCTTTATTAAGGCTCCAAACCCTTCCAACCATTGTCCTAACCTTATTTTAATGTTCCGACAGTAATAACCTCAACTCTGGACATTTTGGGTGCAGCTAACAACACTCTTTACATCTGTAGCATGTACTTTGTCTTTTGACCATCACTCTCCTCACAGGTGCTGTCAAACTCAGTGCTTACTGACTAAGCTTATATAATTATTTTCTGTTACTTTTCAAGTTTACATGTTTTCATCAACCATAATCTTCATCTTTCTCTCCACGCTGGCCTCATCCCACCCTCGCTCCTTCATCTCTTCCCTGTTCAGCTGCAAGAGGAACCCTTGACTTGGACAAACCCACTCGTCACCAATCCACATCCCCAGACCGACATGATGCATATGCTCCAGTTGGCTCACACCGTGATAACTCTCCAAATTATAACTCAAAAGAGCCCAAAAGGAGCAGGTACCCAAGACAGGACCCTGCAGCACCCCATAGCCGCTCCAGATACCCTGAGCACTATCTAGTGGCAGAAGGAGGGCGGAGCAGGCATGCAGATCCATACCCAGATCACCTGCTACCGTCCAGAGGCAAGCGTGGGGACAGGTACCCAAATTATGAGCCCACAGAGACTGGCAGAGCCAAGGGCTCATGGGAGGAGGAAACAGAGAGAGTGGTGAGGAGGAAGGAGAGACCAGCCAGACCACCTCCACCACAGAGCCCCATAGAGAGAGACAAGGCGTGGGACAGAGAAAGAATGAAAGACAGGCAACATAACCAAGACAAGGGCAGAGACCTGGAACGGGAGAGACGTTTGGGAAAAGAGCAGAGGAGAGAGAGGGAGCAGGACATCAGGAGGGCGAGAACAGGAGGAAGAGACAGGGAAAGATCCAGAGATAGAGGACAGAGTTGGGACAGACACAGGGAGAGAGACAGGCAGAGACAGAAAGACAAAGACAGAGAACGAGTGAGAACCAAGAGCAGGGAGAGGGAACTTGAAGAGGAGCCGGGATATAGCAGGGACTGGCTGAGGGAGGGCAGGGCTTCTTGGGAGGAAGAAGGAGATGATGGTGAGAGGGAGAGGAGGGCCAGGGGCCGGCAGCACATCCACTCCGGGTCTGAAGAGGTGTTCGAGGAGCTCAGGAAGGACGAAGGAAGAGGGGACACCAGAGAGTTGAGGGACACCCAAAAGGGGGAGGGTCCCAGCAGGAAACGCTGTCATACTCACCCCAATGAAGAGACAGGTACCACCGTGAGCCCCTCTCTGGGCTCTGCAGGGGTGTTTGTGTGGTGTGCTGGAGTTGCTTTTTGCTGTGGAAATCTCAGGTGGTGGGTTGATCTAACATTACAATCACTAATGAAGAATAATTTTTTTCTGTTCTCATGAGGACCACAGCGATTTCTGATAACTGATGTGACTTTGATCGTTTGAAGTGATCGAATTTGCTGCTGTTGTGCTGAAGGAATTGCTCACTCTTGCGTTGTTTGCTGGCTGCTTGTTGTATTGAGCAAGGAAATAATTCCACTGCTGGGACTGAAATGTGTGCTGTGATTTTTGTAGTTGAATAGCTCCATGGATTTTGACGAGTTCAATTTTTGGCATTCACGAAGGGCTTCAGGGCTGGTGAACTGGCTGTATTATCCCAAAACGCCAGTAGAGATGCACTGCAGCCCTTTTAGATGCCTTATGACTTAAATCTATTCAGTATTAGTGGATTTCTCGATGAATCAGAAAGATTTTTGATCATTTTAATCATTAATTTAAAATCAGACAAAAAAATCTATTCTAAGATCTGAGAACTTTTGTCAAAATTTTCTGATGTCTTAAGACGAAACATTAGATCAAAAAATAAATAATTCGATAATGAAAACTATCGTTAGTTGCAGTCCTAATCTATGTGCCAACATCCGCAGGTCGTATTGTGCACCGAGAGAGTGGAGCAGTAATAGCAGAAACTGAATATGGAGTGAGCGAGGCCACCAGCGGCTTGACGAAGCTTGATCTCCGTGAGCAGGAGCTGAAGGACATGGAGGTGGCCAGGAAACTGCAAGAGGAGGAAATCAAAGTGAGAAGAAATATAATGTTTTGTTAATTTGTGCAAAAAGAAGGTGAACAGTTTAATGCACATAATTGAAATACAATAAAACAACAACCAAAAAAATGTAGAAACAGGAGATTTTATTGAAGATATTTTATCGTACATATTAAGTTTTATTCACAACACCTCTTCTTCCATTAAGTCTGCGAAGAAATTCCAAAATGTCTTCCTACTGTGCATATTAAAAGTGCAGACATTAGTAACTGGTCATACAAACCTGGCTCCAAAGAAACTAAAGCAGAATGGAATATTTTTTTTGCTGCCAGTTTTACGAAGTATTCCCAAGCCCATGTAGTAATATTCTTTATACAATCGTGTTTCACAAAGTGCTGAACCTCACCTGGGCTTATTCAGCTTCTATAGATTAAAGTTTTTGGGAATAATAACACGAAAGGTTTTATTTTGTCAAAAAAAATCTAAAAGGAAAAGTGTAAGGTTTTGTTCTAGACGATTATTCTAATTGTGTGAAATCTACTTTTGAGTTGGCATGCTTAACTAAACATGGCAACTGTACTGTTGCAACGGCATCAATACCTGAAGGGAATTGTGTAAGCGATATACTCTAATGTCTCTGCCCTCAATCTGTCATTTCCTATGTTATATAATGTTGGAACAATGTGTTCCACTCAGGGGAAAATGTGACTTTTTGATTGTCTTCTGGTTTCAGGCAAGCAAGATGCATGTGCGTGCAGCCCAAGTAGCGCAGGATGAGGTGAGTGGG
>JBBPCS010000375.1:9484515-9516589 GCA_037974645.1 Hollardia meadi
CCCCCCCCCCCCCCCCCCCCCCCCCCCCCCCCCCCCCCCCCCCCCCCCCCCCCCCCCCCCCCCCCCCCCCCCGAGACGACGCAGCTACACACACTTAAACTCAAACACACTTTTGTATATATATATGTCAGTCAGTGTAGTTTGCCTGCACGCCGTCTGCTTTACATCCATCCTCCATCAGCATGAAACTGTGTATATGTGCTACATTACATTGAGCATTTCTGTATATGTATACAGTATGGAGTACAATACAATCAGGACTACCCCCTGCCACATCTTAAGATGTATGGATGCAACAATACAGCTGCTGGTACACGCACACTCCACCATAAATGACCTACACACCACAACTCCAGGGGAGTTCTAGCATGAGAGTGAAAGAGAGAGGCAGAGGCAAGATGGAGATGAAGAGAGAGAGAACAGTGGCAGATTTGTCCGCAGAGAGGCCCCTGTCATTTGTCTGTGAACTGAATCATGAATATCCTCAAATGACACAGCACACAGAGGGTGGAGTAAGAGTCAAATGGGTGAGCTGTAGGCTCAGGCTATACTGACTCTCAAATCTGTACAGTTGCATATGTTAACACATGACCTGTGTCATGTTCACATATGATAGCAGCCTAATCTCACTGCTACAGTCATCTACTGCTGGTCCTCAGCAGCTCCACTTAGCAGTCAGAGAACAAATTCAAGTCAAAGCACTTTAGATGGTCACTTAAAACTTTTTTCCCAATAATGTTTTCCTTGTGGGTCCCAGGATTTAAACCTGCAACCTGCCACCCTTTGTTTCAAATAGGCATTCACCCTTTTTGAAGGGGAGCTCCAGCAATTTACTACTACACATCTATTAAGTTGTGGGACTTGGCAGAAACAAATTTAAAAAATTAAAAAACATTGTAAAACAAAAAACAATCACATAAGAACATATGTAATTCACAGGTGAAAATGTAAATTTCTCGTGAAAATTTTAGTTTATATTTAAAAAGGAAAAAAAAGCCAATTAGCTCACATGTGACATAGGTTTATTTTAAACGTTACAATTTTAGTTCACTTGTTAAATGTGAACTTGTTTCAATCAATCACATGGGATTGTGATTTCATGAGCCATGTTTTGTTTCCATGTATGAATATAATTCACATGTGAAAATGTCATTTTCACACGTGGAAATTTTCACATGTGGAAAAAAGCGAATAGTTAAAAAAAAAAAAAAAAAATTCCAGTTCACATGTGATGTCTTCTTTTCACATGTTAAAATTTTAGTAGTTTTGTGAAAATTCACATGTGAAATTGTGATTTCCCATGTTAAAAGGCTAATTTTACATTTGACATTTTCATAAGGGAGGTCAACACTATAGCATCAGCAAACTCTGCTTTGTTTATTTTCCCTACATACTGTAAGTCATGTTTATCCAGATTAGTTTCACTCCACATTTTCCTCTGGTCATCCACCCCCCACGCCTTGTAGTGGCTCTGTGCCCAATTTAAGAACCACTGCCGTAATGCAACTTAGTAGCATTTTCTTTATTTATTATTGCTGCCTGGTGAAAGCCCACTTCTTTCAAACGCCATGTCCACAGTTTGTAACAAAGGCTAAAAGATTTGTTGCCTCCAAGCTCAAGCCAAGACAAGGATGTCTCAGTGTCTTCCTCAGGGTTGTCTTTACAAAGATCCTCCATGGATACCTATATTGTAGTTCCCCTCGGGGCATGTAAAATCTGGATGTTTGTGGAGTGACCCTTTATTAACTATATTTGTTTCAAATGCTTTGAATGTATGTGCTTTTTTCAGTACTGTATGACTTTTATTCCACGAGGCCGAACAATGCCTTGTAACTGTTGTAAAATCAATGTACAAAGTGTCAGTGCTTACTGCTTAAAAGAATAGTTAAACATTATGGGAAACACACTTATTCACTTTCATGTTGAGTAAGATGAGAAGGTCGTTACCACTCATGTCTGTACAATAAGTAGGAAGCTGAACGAGTCACACATTGATATAGAACGACACGTAAAACTCAGATATTTTAGCTACATCTGGACAGCTGCTGTGTGTGTGTGTGCGTGTGTGTGTGCGTGTGTGTGTGTGTGTGTGTTATGACTATCAGTAACACATTTCCATTTTGAGGGAGATGAGAAGTTAACACTGAATTACAGAAAACATATTCATGAAAATGACTGAAATCTTTCCTTCCAACCATTATAAAGTTTACCATTTAAATTCTATTTTATCTCCAGTGTTGGACTGCTGATGTTGATGTTATAGTCTGAAAAATCCCCTTCATTTTTAGTGCACATTAGATTACAGAGGGCCTGTTTGTTCATGTGTGCTTGTGATGCACAAACAAACACTCTAAGCTGTTCGGTAAATTAGCCACAAAAAAAAACGTGCCTGTGTGAGCGATGTGCACTCGCATATGAATGTGCGCACAGTAAATGAGTCCATTAGCGCTGGCAATGGCTGCCTGTGTACTGAGCGAGTGAGCATGTGTATGTAATTTTACACTGAAGTGTCTCTTAATGATTTCCACTTATGTATATGTGTGGCTGTGTGTTGGTTTTGTGTCTGTGCGTATGATGAAGGGAATGATTAAGTCAGTGTGATTTCCAGTGTGTACATTAGCCTGGGTGTGAGTTCTTGGTCTCTGTCTGCATCTGCAGTGCGATAAATATATAGCCAGTGTTAACTTTTGTGTACACTCCCCAGGGGTAAATCAGCAGGGACTGTATACTGACCAAGACACTAAATGAACTCACCGTGTCCATGTGCGTGCGAGTGTGTGTGATTCGATTGATAGCACGGTATATTTGATGGCCTGTGTGTGTCTACGCTCTATTATCTCTGGCGGGGCGTGTGCAGGGGGGCCTTGGGGCGACTGTGTGCAGGAGATAAGGGTGATTCATCTGTGTTTAAACGTGTGTGTATTTGTGTGTGTGTTCAAGAGCATGTTTGTGCTTCAGAGACATGTGTATCCATGTTTGGTGCGTGCACATGCAAGCATTTGAATCAGCATGTTAATAAATGCTCATGTGGTTACATACTTGTGTGTGTTTATAGGTGTGGGTGTGGGGACAAGTGGACATTAGCTTTAGCTCCATATTAACACACATATGTCTCTTCAGAGTAGATCTTGTATTATTTTGCATGTGTAGGGCTCACAGCAGTAGATGACTGCACAGAGGTTGATGGTGCGTTTTTGTATTGATTGCTAAAATATTAGAAATCATGCTGGCAATGTCGTCCAGAAAATCTGTTACCCAGAAGACAACACTGCTTCTCTCTCGTCTCAGATTCAATAGTGGTTTGATGTTTGAACTTTACTTATTACTGCCACTCAGTAGAAAAAGTCACAGGGACAATAAATAAGGGAAAAAAAGAGTTTGGCTGAAAGTAAATCACAACAAACCCAAGAGGGTAGTTGCACCTTAAAGCAGCACTTATAAATATTCTTGGTAACACTTTAGATGAGGAAACATATTAACCATTAACTAGTTGCTTTTTAGCATGCATAACAGTAGCATACTGGCTCATTATAAATCCCTTGTTAATGCCTTATTCGACATGACCATATTCTACAACTACTAGGCCATTAGGTGTTTTACCTCAATAACCTCCCAATAGACCATATTTATGGAGTGTTAGTTAGAGAGAATGACTATTTTTACTATAGTTACTACCACCTTAAAAGGCCCATACTGAGCAAAGCATTAAGATCATAATTCATGTACAATAATGTCCTTACTTATCGTCAATAAGCAATAATTAGGAGATTATTGAGGGAAAACTCTTAGTTAATGGCCTAGTACTTGTAGAATATAGTCATGGAGAATAAGACATTAATAAGTGCTTTATAATGACTAATAAAGAGCCAATATATTGCTAATATGCATGCTAATAAGCAGCTAGTTAATGTTTAAAATGTGTTCCCTAAATCCAAAGTGTTATCATATTTTAAATGATCAATTAAGAAAGGGTCAAATGACTGTGTAATGTAGGGATGTGTGCCGTTATGCCGGGATCAGACTACACAATTTCAGGCTGATTTTCACAAGATTTTCTCGTGGCCGACAAATTTCCAGCGTCGTGCCCAATTATGAACGTTGGGAATGACGAACGGATGTGTAGTGTAACATAATTGAAGGACAGTGATTTTGCGTCTGGGACGCTCCACGACACCCCAACGAGAAGTCTAGCATGTTAGAATTTTTTGTATTTTCCTGCCTAGTTTGACATCTCCTACGACGTGTTCCTTGACGTTGACCAATAGGATAACAGAGTGCTCTGACGCGTATACATAAACATGGCGAAGAGGAAGAGGGATGCTGTTGTGAGGTGGAATAAGGATACGTTAGCTAGCTATACATGTACCCAATGTAATGATTTTGACGTGTACACATTCGTTAACTTACCTCAAATTCTCTCTGAAGGACAGACAGTCCATACTGTCCTCTTTGTGACACCCAGGAACGGGTCCACAATCAAATCAAATCAATCAAACAAACAAGACCACTAGCATCACACACAACATGATTGACAATTTCTTGTCCCACCTCCCCAATGACCTATGAACTCGCGCAGGGTCATGAACGATGATTGAATGATGAAGACACGGCAAGAATTTATGCCACTGTGATTGCTTAATCTGACATGGTGACCATTGTGAAAGACAAAAATATCGTGTAGTCTGATCCAGGCATTAAGGGCCCCTGGGGGTCCACTGCTAAAAAACAGTAAAGACCTACCTGCCAAGACCTGTGTGTGTGTGTGTGCGTGTGTGCGTGTGTGTGCGTGTCCACTCTGTGAGAGATCACAGGTCCTTAAAAGTGCCCTGTGGAGTTTTCCTGTAAACACACACAAGTTACGTTTACATTCACACTTGCTGATCAAAATAAGTTGAAGAAATAATTAAATAAATTCCGTTCCTCATGAAATATTTGCAAATCCGATATTTTGATATTTGTTTGTCAGCTCGCAGTCGTCTTCTTCTCGGTGCATGACCGCCACCTGTTTATCAGGCGCTGATATAGCGCTGCTAGCAGTCAAAAACTCCACAGGTCACCTTTGATTGTGGTTACATATAAACCACATTAACTGCTTTCTATCTCTCTCTGCAGTGGGCAAGCTGGAGGAGGCGCTACAGTGTGCTCTGACCTATCTGTTATTCCACGAAGGAGAGGAGTTTGTTACGGAAAACATGGAATATTACAGAGAGGTGCTGGGTCACGATGGCAAGCCAAGAGAGGTCAGTAAGCTGCTCCAGATTTTGCTGGGATAGTTTGGAGAACTTTTAACATCAACAATATACTTTGGGATTTGGCCTCATAGGTAATTAAAAACATTTCTAAAAGGGAATCAGTGTAACAAAACTAAATCTGCAGTAATGTGAGAAGACCAGTTTGTGTGTGAAGTCTGACATGAGACTTTTGAAAGAGTTGTGTACAATTAATTTAAGACTAAGAAAACTGGGTAGAGTAAGCATTAAAATAACATGAGCAGGAGTGTGGGGACAGACTTTAGAAGAGGACGGGAAGAGGACGTGCAGGGAAAGTGACTGAAGAGGGAATGTGTGGATTTAAATGAAGAGGAGACGGGAAGCTGCTGGCCGTTTGCTGTATTTCTTGGATGAATTTGCCACTCGCAGTTTGGCAGCAATTGCCTTTTAAAATTTGCTTTTCGCTTGTATATGTTCTCCTTCCAGCTGGAATTATTCAGCAAATTTTGCTACGCCAATATATTTGCAACAACATATTTATTCCTCTCTGCCTTCTCTATATTATTATTTCCTATTACTATTAATTATATTAATAATTAATCAAAGTCTAAATGTCTGCCCGAGGCGGCACGGTGGTGATGTTCTCCCTGTGTGTCTCCGACAGTCCAGAGACATGTTAAGTTAGGTTAATTGGTGACTCTAAATTACCTGTAGCTATGAATGTGTGTATGATTGTTTGTCTCAATGTGTCAGCCCTGTGATGAGCTGGCCACCTCTTCAGGGTGTACCTCGCCTCTCGGCCAATGTCAGCTTGGATACTGACATTGCAACAATGCATAGGATAAGCGGTGATAGATAGTGGATGGATGGATGGATGGATGGATGTCTGTCTGGCAAGTCTGGCAACTCATAAGCCACTTCAACAATTTGTCCTTCCCATGCTCTCATCAGCTGCTCCAAAAAATAAAGTCAAGCAGTGCCTTATCTAAATCCCAATTACACAGCCTCTTTTTCCTAGAAAGCCTGGTATTCATTAGAGAGAGCGAGGCTCCCGGCATGACTGTGTGAATGTGTGAGCATGTGTGGCTGACATTGCTTATGTGTGTGTGTGTGTGTGTGTGTGAGAGAGAGAGAGAGCGAGAGATAAAGAGAGGCTGAGAGCTGCCGAGTTTCAGCTCATGCTTATGTTTTTCTACTCATAGCTTACATTTTTCTAGCCCTCAAGTCTTTCCACTCCCGTCAGTTTACAATACAGTCGTTGCCCGAGAGATCGCCTCTCCTCTCCCCGTCCTCCTCTCCTTGGGGTGCTCATTTACAGAGCCCTAGATCTCAGTGCCAGGCCCGACCTGTCTCCCTGCCAAAGAATCCAGACTTTCAGGACATGTGGAGGAGGAGGAAAAGTCATGTCAGAGTGCCCACAGAACCAGTATGAGAAAAAATGCTACTGGATGGTCAAGTTTCATACTTGACCTCATCAATGGCCGCACCTCCTCCGGAAGCCCCACCTCCAACCACCTTTCCCTTTCACACGCAGGCAAAAATACAAAATTTGGACTGTTTGTAGTTTTGTAGCACATTTACACACAAAACTGTACTCACGCTGTCACACGCATATACATACAAATTATGTATATTACAACAACATTATGTATGTTTAAACATTACTGCAAATGTATGTGGGCCAGTAAGTTACAAGAAGATACAAACAGTGTTTCCATTACATAGTTTGTCCACCAGACAAGTTTAATTTTTCTGCTGTAAAATGTCCCATTTCCACACATAATGCCTTAAATAACCACAATTTTATGTGTTTATGCATGAAAGAATTAATATCAGTTGATATATCAATGGCAATTTTTTTAACTTTAATATATTAATAAAACAGTATTGGCCTCATGAATCCTCTCTGTCACAATTCACCTTAATATAAAGCCAAAAGCAGCAACAATTGTTACTGTATTATTTTAGACTTGACTTGACTCAACAGATTTAACTTCCATACAAGTTTTTACTCCATGCAGGAGAAGGTAGTAAAACTGTCACTGAGAGGACACAAAGAGAGCAAGAGGCCATCACGCTCCATTAGTGCAGGCACTGAGGCGAGGAGAGACTCTTTCTTATTGCCTTTATTTGGGCGGTGAAAAAGTTGTGGCCATGAACTTTAATATGACATGTATTAAAGCATTAATACTGTACCGGACTGTAAAGTGTGAGCATGAAAACAATGCCGCTGTGTGCAAACATACAAGTGTAGAAAAAAGGAACAGAGGAAAAAATACGAACATTTCGACTATACTCAAAACAAAGAGAGAAAGATTTAAAGGATTCTCTCGGCTAAAACATTGGCATGAATAAGGAGCATGTCTTTATGGCACTGTCAAATATGTAATGTATTTTTGAACCTTTTCTACAGTTATTTTCCTCCTATCTACTTCTGTCAAGGACAAAGGCATGCATTTACATTTACCTTAATAACCCACTATAAACATTTGTTGTGTGTGTTCGCAGGAAGTTGCACGGTACCTTAGGAGGCACAAACAGGAACTGGAGCTCCTTCTGATTGGCAGTAAAACCATGGGTGTGGAATTCACTGAAGGGGTGAGTTAATAGAATACAACATTATCTCAAATCTGCTTCATTTTTCATGTGTAACTATAAACTCAAAGCAGGCTGTAAGTACTCATTGGCAGACCAGTGCCCTTTAATTCTCAGTTTTACTCAGAAATGAAAAGAAACACGTGTAATTTAATGGGAAGTTATTTGTAAGCCGGTCCATATGTTTCTAATGCAGAGCAGATCTTCTGCTGGCTGTGTAAACCATTTATGTGCCCCTGCTGCCTGGATGACTGAAGGCAGGGTAACAGGTGTCTGGCATGGCCACCATGCACTGCTGTCTTCTGAGCCAACAGCGACACCTGGTGGCCGAACGGACACGTGTCATATTTCTTACATATTTCTGTGCAGATTATAGATTTCCCCCTTGTCTTTGTTGCAGAATTACTGGAGCAGCACAGGTGGAAGAGATGACTCAACAAGGTAGAAATCTCTGCATCTGTTAAACTTTGACAAAATATCAATTATACTCTTGAACATAGTTTGTTTTCTCATTATCTGAGGCAAAACGATCACCCTTCTCTGCAGTTTCCCTTAGCTCTATAGAGATTTATAGCTTATTTTCGGTTCATTGTTCAGCATTTTAGTTCACCTACATGGCTCTCATAGAATCTTTTTTTTTTTGCCTTAGCTGAAGAGGCTCTGAAACAGCACCAAACGGCAGGCAGCCACAGTTAGCAGCTCGCTAGTAAACATAGCTGGGCATTTAACAGCTAAAGGGCCAAACATTTCCCTTAAGAAGTAGGTGGAGATCAACACAGAACTATAAGGAGAGTGAATATTGGAATTAGATTCCTCAGGTGGCCAGACACACGATTCCAAGTTCATGATGATGTTGCTTTGTATCGGCTGGATGTGTGAATATAGGTAACTGTTTGCTAACAGGTTCACCGTATCAACTTAATCTTAATGATCGGTGAGTGTTGTGTTCAAGGCTTGATTCTGTTGCCTCCAACGGGTTATTACAAGTTTAAAATACAAATTTTGACATCTAAATGCATTCTCTATTCTTTGCTCTTCCAGGATTCCGTCTAGTACAGATGGCTGGATGGATTATGTTCCCATCTCAGAGAAGAAGAAAGTCACAGTCGCCGCTCAACTCAAAGAAGGTAAACCTTCACTGCAGCGAGATGTGAAACAGAGTTAAAAAATTTAAAAAGAGAAAGTCATCAGTGTTTTGTAGTTCAATCTTCTCTGACCACTGTGCTTGAGATAACATGTTGCATTCCTTAAATACTGATCTGTGATCTGCGTAGGTGGCCCTTTGGTGTATGACAGTGTGCAGCTGGTGCAGAACTCTGCATCTTTGAACGGAACCCAGCGGGTGCTGCTGGATCATGTTATGTCTGAGGAAGAGTGTTCAGACCTCAGACAACTGGCGCATGTGAGGACCATACACAACATTAAGAAAATAGGGATTTTAAATCACCGTAACTATCACGAATAACAATAAATCTTCCCATGTTGGTTTACTCTTAGCCGCTGGATTTGAAAACTTCACTTGACTGATGATAAATGAGTGTTTATTCCTGTGCTAACAGTAAAGGTTATCGTGCGAGCCTCTATTGGAAGCTTAATTCTGGCCTTCTTTCTTGACTCCCAGGCTGTCACCATGGCAGGAGACGGTTACAGAGGGAGGATGTCTCCACACACTCCAAATGAGAAGTTTGAAGGAGCCACTGTGCTCAAAACCTTGCAGGTACACTAACCACTAAACACAAACAAATGCCACTGAGTGATTTGTAAAGACTGCATCCCTCATCCGCCCAGATAGTCGTCACAGTTGCCAAGAAACTGGGTATACTGTGTCAGGAAAAATTAGTTGAAGAGAACAGTTGAGTCTAAAATTGAGAAGTCAACATTCAAACCAGTGGATCAGGGGCATTTAAAATGTGTCACAGTTCACCTGAAAAGTATCTTTCTCTATTTATTGTTTGACTATTCATGTTAGTCCCTCTTTTGTTTGTTCTGCCCTGCAGTACGGCTACGAGGGCAGAGTGCCGATGAGGAGCGCTCGTATGTTCTACGACATCAGTGAGCGAGCGAGGCGGATCATTGAGTCTTACTTCCTGCTCAACTCCACCTTGCACTTCTCCTACACACACCTGGTGTGCCGGACAGCCATCACAGGTCACTGACATGCAGAAATATGCTTCGTGTGACAAAGTAGAATGCGCTGACACACAGGAAAAGCTTTAATTCATGTAGGCTACTTTAATAATGATGGTCAAAGTACTCCAACTGTAGATTTCACATGGCGTGTGGTAGGGGTAGGTTTGAAAATAAAACATCCAGGAAGAAAAACCTAGAGAATTACAAAGGTTGTTTTCTGTGTTGATTTAAAACAGTATTGGAAAGGCTGGGTTGTTTTTTATTCATGCTTTTTGTGTGTTGGTTGTCCGTTCACAGGCCAGCAAGATCACAGAACTGACCTGAGTCATCCCATCCACGCTGACAACTGTCTGCTCGACCCCGAGGCCAACGAGTGCTGGAAGGAACCCCCAGCATATACATACAGAGACTACAGGTACTGTGGCCAAAGCACATTACACAGTGAGAGATGAATGATGGTCACTGTCATCTCCTTCAATTTAATGTTGAGTCTGCACTGATCTCTACTTTATTTTTTCTATTTCCAGTGCACTGTTATATCTAAATGGAGATTTTGAAGGAGGGGAATTCATATTTACAGAAATAGATGCCAAAACAGTTACGGTAAAAAGAATATTTGCTTTAACAACCAAACTGAACTTGTATAAAATGGTGAAGTGCTCCTCTTGCTAATATGATAGATAATTGTAATTTTGGTTCCTGCTCCGTCTCCTTCGTCCTCTCCAGGCATCAGTGAAGCCCAAGTGCGGCAGGATGGTGGGTTTCTCATCAGGAGGGGAGAATCCACACGGTGTTAAGGCCGTCACCAGCGGGCAGAGGTGTGCCGTCGCCCTATGGTTCACTCTGGATCCACTCTTCAGAGAACTGGTAAACTAATGTTCCTGGGTAATAATGACTTTTCTCCCAGGTTTCCAAGTGGAAAAACTTACTAAACAAATAGGTGTGGCATGAAATTGGACATTTTGTGCTTCAATCTAATCAGTTTCAAACATGGATTCTCAACTTTTCATTCTTTGAAAGGAACTAACAGGACAGGGATTTACTTTCTAATTTGCTAAAAGAGTGATACTTTAATAGCCTTACTAGCGGTGTGGCTGTAGGGATGACAGTGTCGGCCATTTGGTCGTCCACTACTTTAGTCCACACTGTAATATCTCAACGATTCTTGGAGAGATTTTTTTTTAATAGATTGCCATTAAATGTGGTTCAGACATTCTCGTCCCACTCAAGATGAATTGTAATAACTTTCATGATCCTCTGGCTCTTCGTCTCAAACCATCATCAGGTCAAACTTCAATCCATCCAATACATTTATGATCAACATTCCCATCTGCCTCAGCTCTGCTTTTTGTTTAGTGTTTAGTGCTAATTAGCAAAAGACCATATACAGGAAATGATGAACCTCCCATTTCACCTTTTTGAAATCCCTACTGATGACTTCTTCATGAATGCTTTGGATAATTTGAGTACATTTATTGCTTTAGCTTGAATATGAGGTTTCATATTCATAAACAAAAACTATAGCGGTTTTTGTTTGTTTCCAAATCTTCTTTTACTATTTCCTTTTTCTCTCCCAGGAGAGACTGCAGGCGGATGAGGTGATGCAGGCGTTGGACACACACCCTGTGTGGGGTCAGGGCCTCAACATCAACCCTAAAGATGAACTATAGAAGCAGAAAAATGGCTTCACCCCATCCCCCTTCAATCAAACCCTTCTATATATTTTAACTATTTATTGAATTGACCTTTGGATCACAACATTTTTATTTTTGTACTGTTTGAAGTGCAAGATTAATAATATTGTCATTTTTGTTTTGTCAGTTTGTCTTTTTAAAAAAAATGTTTTTCTACACACCAGTACTTGAGTTCACCTTTGGTTCTTTGTCTTTTCCTTCCAGCGACAGCCTCTAGTCGAGAAAAATATCCATTTGACTTTGTTTTTTTCTTGTACCTGGTGAGTTGGCAAAGTTTCATATAAGTTTCATACGTGTAACCTCACTCAACTGTGAAGAAGCCAAAGAGGAGCACGGCGGTTGACATTTTCTGTGTTCTTGTTCTGGACAACGTATTCAATTTATGTTAAACAAAACAAAAAAAAACAACACTTTTTTTGTACAGCTATTTAAAAATATCTTCATTTCAGTGGTCAGTAGTTATAAAGCAATACGTTCAGTCTTCACAAATGGTACTTTTAAACATATTACTAACATTATGTTATTCAATAATGTTTTTTTCTTACATAAGTGCCAGTAATGATTACTTTCCATGTAGGCAGCACACGTTATTTTTTCCAATATTTGTATCTGATTTTCAAATAGAACTCATACAAAGACTTCAAGGAAAGATATGTTCTGCTGAGTACTTAATGATCGTGCACTCTGTCCTTCTCTGCGTGTCTGAAACGGAAAATGTCTTCTGTCACTACTTTTGTCCACTTTTCCTGTTGTTGTTAGCGTGATGAATCACTCCCCTCCTTTCTGGGCACACAGAGCAGAATACTGATTAAAATGTTCACCGACATGAGAACATGGTGTATGCGTTTAATGGTTTACTTTTATTTATGTGTTTTTAAATAACAGACAGCTGCTGCCGTGGCTGTCTGCATTTAATATGAGGAACTTTTATTCATAAAAGAGGTCAGTCGTTCCTGTTTCAAGGAATACATATTTGTTCTGTCTTTTATGTCTTTATAGTTGTGTTGATGATACAGATGATAGGCCCGAGTCGTGCACTGTAAATCCAATGGAAAGAAAGATACAAAGAGTTTTGTTTTGTTTTAGAGATGGATTCAAACTGCTAACCAGAAACTTACTCCTGTCATTTTATGAGGTTAGCCACTTTTGTTTCACTGATATTTAATTCTGAAATGCTGTAGCACACAAAACATTGTGTACATGCCTATAAATTAAAAATATATTTCATACCTATATTTGGATGTGTGCTTTTTGTGTTCAGCATGAAATTAACATCACTTAAAGAAACTGTTTCATGACTCCGCAAACAGCTATTCATATTTATCAAGAATAGTTTCCTCTTACAGATACTGCATATGTAGTTTTATTCCTTTACATCGGTTCAAATAACCTGTTGTAACAATGAACATGTCCTTGTATATATGTAACCAAACACTCTCTGACAAAAGGCATACAGTAACAACTGGTTCGGCTCATTTTAAAGAAGAGCTCCACTTAAAGTGCATCTGCCACTACAAAAAGCATGTACTCAATACATTTCACCACACCTTAAATTAAATTGGATGAATTATTCACCCAGGTATGTTCACGCTGAGTAAAGGTCACTGTGGTAAACCTTTTTTTTTTTTTAATGACACGCATAAATAGAAATGATTGTCGCCACAACTGAACATAAACTATTTCTAATGTGCCAGTCTTTGGTTATGATGAGACTTGTTGCATCCAAATAGAATCTAATCTTCTGCTGGGGGTCATGTGAAGTGATGTTGAGTGAACCCGGCGGGCATGTGGGGTTTGTTTGGTTCAGAAGCGGTACGCCAGCTGTTCAGTGAATCTGAATGGCTTGGTTTCGTTGACGGCGCACAGCAGGTCCCTCATGCGTCGCGCACGCCGCTCCTCCAGCACCAACCTGCGGGATCGCTCCAGAGCCGCCTGCTGCTCCGCTCGCTTCTCTGCCCGTTTTCGCTTCAGCCACCTGAGGATGGGAAGAGGATGAAGATGCCATGGCCAAAAAACATTATATACTGCACATAAGAGGAAACATTCATTAAAAATCTAGAAAACAACATGAGGGCAAGTTGTGTTTCCTAGCGCTTACATTCTCTGTTGCTGCAGGCCTTAACATGGATGAAGGCTAAAAGCGAACTTACAGCTTGAAGGCATATTCACACTCCTCGCGGCTGCGTAAGTGGTAACCACTGTCCTGCTCCAGTCTCTGCTGCTCCACCAGCTGTCGCTCTCTCTGCTGCTGCTCCTGCTTCCTCTGGAGCCACACCCTGAAGGACTCCTGTGGGTCGCTGGGGTCTCCCTGCGTTAGGAATGCAGAAATACATCCAGTAATTAAATCGAAACAATAGCTATTATTTATTAAAACAAAGTTTTTGAATGTCCCTGTCTAGTGTATTTTCCTCCTCGTTTTTTTTTTTTTTTTTGGTGAATGAGGTTTGAGTTTTATTCATGTGAAGAAGACCACAGTTGCTTCCTCAGGTAAAACAATGTATCTCCTTTACAGAAGGAGTTAACATGAAAGAACAAGTAATTCTTAGAAAAACTACATTAGTAGTGTTAAGAAACTGGATAATGTCAGACTAGTCAGGAAAAATTATCAATACCTGATCAAAACCTAAATATAAATCCTACCACTGAATGCTGGATAAAGTTTACGTCACTGCTTACATCCATGCTTGGTTAGGTGTGCCCCCTTATGGTCATACCTTAGAATTCATCTTCTCCATCTCCTGGGCTCGGTGGATCCTTTTCTCCTCCTGAAACTGCTCTCTCTTCTTCATCAGCCAGGCCTTAAATGCCAGCTCATTGTCCTGCCTCCTCTGCTCGTCTTCCTCGTGTTTCCTCTGCTCGGCCTGACATGGGAAACAAGAGTGAACAGACGTAAAATATAATGCATGTGTGTGACAATTTAGAACTTTTTCTTGCCCGCTATCTGACCAACTATAGCACATCTTTCCCACCTCTCTGGCCAGCTTCTCCTTCCTCTCCTGGACCCTCTCCAGCAGCTCTTTCTGCTGGGGCGAGAGGGTGTAGGTGGCCTGGTAGGTTGTCCCAGTGGCCGACTGCACCCGTCGCTTGATGCCATTGTTCCTCTGGCTGCGTCTCTGGCTGTGGCTGGCTGAGCTAGGCCTGCTCCTGGGCTGAGCTGGGGGTCTGGGGACACGGAGGTGATCAACACCTTGCTGGAAGTGGGAAGAGCCGGCACGAGGATGAGAGGAAGAGGAAGACCGGTGAATCTTACTGGAGCTTGCAGTCTGCTCCTGGGGACGTGGGGAGGAGCGGGAGTAGTCACTTATGTTGTTTGCTATAGAAGGGAGGAGTCCTTGACTCTCCAACTCGTTCAGGCTGACCAGGTCAAACTTACCATCTTTTTCTACAAGGACTCTGCCCTCCTTTAACCCCAGCCCTCCCTCACTGCGCTCCCCAGCCCTGCCAGACCCACCAAATCCAGATCCTGCACATTCCTCCCTAGGGGAAAGTTTTAGCTCAGAAAGCTTCCCTGACACTTCAGGCTCTGCCTCTGAATCCCTGACTCTAGCCTTGCTGCCCTTCCCCCCATCCACCTCACCACTGCTGCCATTTTTCTCAAACTGCAGCGGAGGCACCACCAGATCCACTAGTTTGTCTTTAAAATGCAGCCGCCTGCGCCTCGTCAAGTCCGGAGCCTCCTGGTCCTGCAGCTCCTGATTAGCCTGCTGGATCTTCTCTAAAATGTACTTCTTCTCCTCATCAGTCTGGTCATCCACCTCTGGAGGAGGTGGGACTAGAGTTGAAGACTTACTTGGGCTGTCTCTATCTGAATCATAGTCTAATGGCTCCATAGGCGAGGGCCACCTCTCTTCATCTTCCTCCAACTCCTCTGTTTTGTTGCCTCTCTTCTCCTTCTTATGGCTTTTTGGCATTCTTTTAATTTCTTGCAGTTTCTCATCCTCCTCCAGTTCTTTGTCAATTTCTGCTTCGATGTCGTCATAGTCAGGAGCCTGTGGGGTGGAAAGGGAGACACTCTGCATTCATTAATTAGGTTTGAATGTGACTGAATGAGCAGTGTCAACACTTAGCGGGTAACAGGCATGATGGCCTGATAACAGACATGTATAAGTGTGTTCATCAATATTGCATCCAGCACAGTGGCACTATGTCTGTATGTCAACAGAGTAGGTTTCACATGCAAACAGCTTCCTGTTCCTGCCAGCTTGCGTAACTCAACACTACTTACTATACTTTCACAGAGCAGGGTCAGGGACCCATGCAGCACCTAGTCTGCAGTAAGTAGAGCAGCACTCCACACTTCATTTCACACAATAAAACAGAGAAGCAGGGTAAAACAGAAAGTAGAAACAGGAAATGTAATCAGTCTGTGCATTGATCTTACAGTATATAAATTGCGCTGTACACTGAGGCCTGACTTACCTGGTCCTCACTCCGAATTTCCTCACTGATCAACCAGTCCAGATCTTTCTCAAAGTCATCCTCATATTCCTCCTGAGACTTTGTGCAAACCACCTCACTCATAATTGTCACTGGAAGAAGATCAGAGACACGTTTCAGACATGATTACTGCCACACCAGCAGCAGGGCCTAAGGAGAGTGATATCAATCATTAGCAAGATATCATCTACTGGCTGGAAATTTGTTCTGGATAGGCATGGTCCCAAACGTATGACTTTTCAGGATGATTCTTAATGATTTTGGATATCATGCCACCAGAAGTCCAAAATATCCTTGACCTCCACTTGGTCCACTTGGTCACTAGGCCTCTCAAAAACTGAGATGGATATTCATGGTCCCCAGAGGATGATTTCAAATGTTTTTCCCCCAGATATGTGTCCTCTTGACTCAAGACAAAACTCTGAGGCTATAACACTTTTTTTAAAATTCAATTTTATTTGTAATTATTTTTTATATTTAAAACACCTATGTCATTTAACTCACACTGTTATATCAAAGAATTACAAATATCTAGTACAAGGTGTTTGGTTTATTTGGTACATCTCTGAACAGTTTTAAAATAAACACTCTAAATTTCAGTGTTGGTGTGAATAATAAATGTCCTCCAATCAGATGGCAGTCACATTAAAGTTGACATTATGAAGCACATAAAAACACAATTTAATACAAATATATATTTCTTTGTTTTAAAACTTATTAAAATGCGTATATAGAAGTTGATATACACTGAGGTTGGATGAGTAGATGCTAGACAGCATGTGACTGGGGATGTTAACAGACATAGACTACAGTATAGTGTATATATATGTATTTGGATAAGTAAAACAACACTAATCAAATTAAAAGTAAAATACTCAATTTTATTCATTTATTGAATAGCACCCGAGTTATACCATCGACAAATCCACCCATACCTGCTCGGCCATCATCACAGTATGTCCAGTGGATATATGGGTTACACAGAACGGTATACTGTACTTGTGTTGAGGATTGGTCGCCACCTGCTGGGCAGACATCGGTACTACAGGGTTGCCAGTAAACTATTTTTCTTGCTCATTGTCACAAATATGCCCTGTCTGCTCACATGTTTACTGTAACTATGTTGTGATTCAGAATCAACTTCGTTGGCTACAAGTCATTTAACATACATAGACTATAATCATGTTTGTTTTTATAGCTATAAACCACACTATAAGAATAAACAGAACAGAGACAGAATAAAGATGGTGAGCTGCAGGGCACATGTCACGCCTGTAGGGATCATATTATTTTAAAAAAAAATAATTGGGTACATGTGTAAAAAGCAGCAAGAATTGAGGCAATATGGTTGATAGTAAACTCACCACCGGCAGGTTCTTGCGTAGTGTCGAGTTAAAAGACAAGAGAACACATCCAGCCGGGTTGTTTTCTGTTCACTGTCACTCCATCTAACTGCCCCACATAGCGCCTGGTAGTCTGCGGAGCAACACCTGTGCACATAATCTGCTTCCAGTCTCTCTAAAAGGTTTAATAGACCCGTCGTCATAGAGACCTACAACACGCTTTACTACTTGCGCACGCGCACACAGGACGAACACTAAAACTCGCTCACAAGCAGCTCCGGTAGCCTAATAAAATCTCAATGTACACACTGTAAGAAGGGGAAACATCCAAATTGTAACCGGAACCCTTCAGAAAAGGGTTTAAAAAAGGCCTACTATAACAATAAAACAGCACTGCCTCCGTGTAGGCTATTAATTGATTAATCAATGAATGGATTTAAGATGTATAAAATCACATGCATATTAATTTAACCAGTGTTATCTAGTTCAATATTAAAGATTTAAAGCATTAAACTAAATAGGCGTGTCCATGTTCTAGCCGCAAAAGAAAACGTTGGGAGTATGCACCACTATTATCAAATGAATAAGACCGTAATAAAGTTTTTAAAGTAAGTCGTAAATTAGTCTATTACTTCTCTTGTAGAGAAATAGACGTAAGCTAATAACAGAGAAAACTGACAAAGGGGGTATTACATACAATATACAAATGTTTTGAATTCATAAATGAAATCATGTTTAACCAAGTTATCAAAAACAGATAATTATTTGTTAATTTTTTTATGTCGCCGACAGCACGTGACCAGTGGACAGTGGCACACCATTCAGTCAATCCAATGACTTGATTTCTGGTCTTTATTGCACAGAAGAGAAAACGATAAAGGTATGATAAAGTAGTCTATAAGCGTAGAAATCAAATATCTAAAATCATCTACACTGAGATGGTAATGTCTGGATATTCAAGGTTGTTTTATAAACAAGGATTGTGTAAGTCTAAACAATAAATATGTTGAAATTGTGGTAAGAGTAAAATTCAATTTCTGTCTGGGTAGTGCTTGAAGACAGAAGCGCTTGAAATCGATTTAACTGATTATATGAGGGGTCCCCGAACCCAACAGTTCGTTTTGGGGCGCAATGCACCCTGGGTCTTGAAGTTGGCGGTAGGTTTTCACAACTCGGAGAGCCCGGCAGCGCGAATGAAAGACATTTCCCATAATGCCTCTGTCACTACCGAGGAACTACACGCCTATTTACGTGCAGCTTCACACGACGGGCAACACATAGGTGTAACTTCTGATAATGTTTAGAGTAAGTTCATTATAATTACATACGACCGCCACGCACCGAGGACAGAACGGCTGTTTCTCTTACAAATGGCCACCATCGTTTTTTGCGCTGTAAACAAAACCGCTCGGACTACCGCGAGACGATGTGTACTTTCACACTTAAAGGGTCTTGCTAGTACAGGAGAGTTGCATTTGCCGTTATCCTCCACTCACACACCATCGCTGACTTTGCTTCCAGGAACGAGATGGTTTTCCAGGGGTTCCAGCGTACGGTTCATGTCCCAAGGGACCGCTGGAAGATCCGCAACCGGGCGAACCAGAAGGGGAGCCCTGGCGCTAAGTGGAGCTGCAGCAGTAACGGCAGCGGCGGCTGTAGCGGGTTTTTTAGCCAACGCTAACCATTTCCAGCGTGCTGAAATGGCAACGAAAATACCCCAAACCGCTAAAGAGAAGGAGGAAGATGGGAATATCTTGGAGAGATGCCGGGCTTTCATGTCTCCCCCTGTGACCGACATCGGTGTGCTGCAGGAGAGTAAGGGGAAGATGAGTACGAGGATGGAGATGTTGATCATGGAGACGCAGGCCGAGTTCTGCAAAGCCTTGGAGGAGGTGGATGGTGGGACGTTCAAGGTGGACCAGTGGAAGAGGAAAGAAGGTGAGGGGTTTGGGGGTGGGCTCACCTGACAAGGTGATGGCACTGAAACTGTAGAGCTCGGTGTGGAACAGAACATGTTCATGTTCATCGTGACCAAAACACATAAGGGATTGACGAGATTCATGTCGATCAAATTATTACCTTGTGTGTGTTTCAGGTGGCGGAGGAATCAGCTGCGTGATGCAAGACGGGAAAGTTTTTGAGAAGGCAGGGGTCAATGTGTCAGTGGTCTCCGGATACCTGACAGAGGAGGCTGCTAAGCAGATGAGGAGCAGAGGGAAAGTCCTCAAAGGGAAAGATGGTAAGTTCTGTTAACATGATATTTTGTGTGCAGGCTTGTCGCAGCTTTCGACATCCAGAGTAATATGTAATGAATAATGTTTGATGCTCTGTTTTCTCCCAGGTAAGCTGCCATTTTGTGCGATGGGTGTGAGCTCTGTTATTCACCCCAAGAACCCCCACATCCCCACAGTGCACTTCAACTACAGATACTTTGAGATCGAAGAGGAAGATGGTGAGTGTGAGACAGCAACAGCTGTGTCTTGGTGTCAGTGACACTATTGAGAACATGAATGAATGATAACCCTTGTTTCCTTCTTCCTCGTCTCTTTGTGTGTTCCAGGCTCTAAGCAGTGGTGGTTTGGTGGAGGCACAGACCTGACACCAGTTTATATTAATAAAGAAGATTCTTTTCACTTCCACAACACCCTGAAGGAGACCTGTGACAAGCACCACCCACAGTACTACACTGACTTTAAGAAATGGTACAGTTTGACTCCAAATTAGTCCTGTATCTTTGAAACTCCATGTGTGTTTGTACCTCGGCACGTAAGCATCTGTTAGTCTGATTTCTGTGTATCACTGTGTGTGGATTACTAAGGGTGTATCCTCACTGTCAGACGATGATAAGAAGAAGTCTCTGCCTAAAATCTGCAGCTGCAGAAAAACCGTTGAACCATGACGTTAGCCAGTCAATAGCCATGGGGGGATACGAAAAGGATGGGTGTGGTTTATCTGATGTGACTTGTAATAAGTAGTTTGTCCAGTTTGTGTAAATTTAAAGTTAAATGTTGAAGGAATAGTTGATAACACTCTTATATCTGAGCCAATGCTAAGCTAAGCTAACCATCTCCTGGCTTTGGCTTCATATTTCACGAGCAGACATGAGAGTATATTTCTACTCTCATTAAAAAGCTGTAAAATGCCACTATAGATTGTGCTTTCCCCTGACTCATTTTTAATTCCTCTTGTCATAACTGTACTTTAACTGACTTTCTATGGTCTTGGAATAATAGGACATGTATTATTAATATATTAATATCTACTGAATAATTTCATCTCCAGCTGTGGACAAAACAAAATAAAACTGGGAACAGCTATTGGTTGTTGTTTCCGCAATTAAATCTACAGCCTGACATCGAAACTGAATGCTTTTTCCCCGCAATTCTTCTGGTGTCTAGGTGTGACAGATACTTCTACATCCGGCACAGAGGAGAGACTCGGGGTATAGGAGGGATCTTCTTCGATGACCTGGACTCCCCGAGCCAGGAGGAGGCATTCAACTTTGTCAAGAGCTGCGCCCGCACTGTGGTGCCCTGTTACCTGCCTATCGTATACAAACACCTCAACGACTCCTTTACTGATGAGGAGAAGGACTGGCAGCAGGTACGACGAGGAAGGTGAGTAAAAGATGCACAAATGAGTAATACGTAAGTTTTATGAAGGAGATTGTTAAAATCAGAATAGATCATAAATGAAGGACAGCTAGGTTTCACCTGGTGGCTAGATGCAACGGTGAGCGCAACTCTCACAAGACGGTGCAAGATCCACGATAGCGGCCCTCAGCTGCTAGATTGATACAAACAAACAACTCTAATCGAACATAAAACTTTTTTCATATGCATTATATCCACCCATTCCTTAATTTTTCCATTCCCAAATCGGACTACTAAATCTAGCGACCTGGACCAACTGGAAGAAAAAAAATTGACGAGTGCTTCAACAGAATCTGCATCATGAATAAGGACAATACAGACGACACGAACATGGCAAAACCAGCCCCACTCCAAGCAACAAAAGATTCCGTCCAGGTTCACTCTGCAGCTTAGGTACAACACCATCCACATCCCCGAAACCACTATGCTATACAGACATAAGTGACATACTCATTTCAATCGAAAATAAACTTTCCGGACTTGATGCCAGAATCGCACTTATAGTTATAGTACTTCACAAGGAATTGCAGGCACTGCGCCAAAGCCTCGAATTCAGTCAGGAACTAATAGGCATTCTCACTAAGGAAAACAAAACACTACATCACTCCACCAACATACTTACTTACCACTCGGGTTGCCTCTATCTCCGCCGACATCAAAGCCATGAAGGAAACCATCCTGGACCTACAAGGACGCAGTTTGAGAGACAGTCTAGTTTTCACCTGTATTCCTGAACAACAACCCTGAAAAATCTGTCAAGGGCGTTATGACTAAACTGCTCAAAATACCCACCGAGACCATCAACAGCATAACATTCGCATACACCGTCTGCTACCGAAAAACGGCAACAACCAACCTTCCTCTTGTTGTCCTGTCAGCGTTTTGTCTCTTGTCTTGCCATTAAAAATAAAATAAACAATATTCAAAAATATTCAAAAAAATTAATTAAGGACAAATTTGACTTCTCCATGCATACCATTACTGCTTAAAAAGTCAGCCAAATCAACCAAGACTTAATCAACTATAAATATACTTACACAAATATTAAAATAGCTTATAATAGGTTATCTATTGCAGCTTACATTTAGTTCAAAGTTCAAACTTAGTAAGGGATTAGATGGGTGATACAAACGGTGAGAAAGAGGCTGGCCTACAGTAAATGAGCCCTGGCTCAGTCACCATTTCCATTAAGGTCGTTTCGTTATGCAGCCGAAAATTAAGATTTACTTGAACAGTCTTTTTGGTTGGTGTGTTTATTTGTCAATCTTGGAAGATAAAGAGTGAGCAAAGGATAATGTGAATTTGGTTGCTTATTAGCATTACAATGGTTCATTCACTTTATTCAAGACTGTTCTATCAGAGCTGCTCACCAGCACGTAAATGCAACAAACAATGACTAAATATGGACTGTGCTGGATTACCTACATATTGCAAGTTGTGTCATAAATCACATGAAGCTGTTGTTGCTGTATGTTGTAGATATGTGGAGTTCAACCTGGTATATGACAGGGGGGTGAAGTTTGGCTTGGCCACGCCTGGCTCCCGAATTGAGAGCATTCTGATGTCCCTCCCCCTCACTGCCAGGTAAGATAACACTGGTCTGAAACAGCGCTAGCCCTGCTCTTGTGTGACAGTAATGAGCGGTCTTGGTTACTTGGTAACGAGCTCACCCTTCATCCTCAGGTGGGAGTACATGCATGAGCCTGCCAAAGGGTCCCAAGAGGCCGAGATGCTGGAGGTGTTACGAAACCCCAAGGAGTGGGTGTGACCGCAGTGTTCACAGGTTTACATGTCGGTGTGGACGACATCCACAAAACAGCCTTTGTTTCATTTTATAATGGAGTGATGCGTTTATTATCAGTGGGGCTTAATGCTGTCTTTACCTTAATAATCTGATATTGTATTGAACTTGTCTGAAGAGTTTTTTTAATTGACATTGTTACTTTTCTCTCTTTCCTGTTTGCTATGTTCTTTCAAATCAGCTTTGTTAACAATCGCATTAAGACTGCATTGATACTCATAATGAGACACTGACACTTTAAACTGGGGCTTTGTGCCATTGCTTATTCCACTAGCAAACTAAAGGGAGAGCAAATAATGTAACTTCAAAGGTGATCATTGTACTGGCATTTAGGTCATCTCACACTGATCATGAGCTCCTTTTTAAAGAAGTGTTTGTGTCAAACACCAGCTGTGGTTTTTCCATGTCTGGACTAAATGTGGCGTGCTCTACTTGAAGCTGTCAGAGCTCTACTCTCCTACTCTTTGTGAACAAAGCACTGAAAGGGAAAATAGGGCCAAATTGAGCCGATGTATGGATGTCCCTTCACGGGTATCAAATGTTACTAAATCTGCTTTTTGATGATTGAGTGCATCTGCTCACAATCAAAGCTAAATAGTAAGAGTGGACTGATCCCTCAAGGCCTGTTTAGGTTGTGGTTTGTTGTTCATTTGTGGTTAATGAGTTACTTACTGGTTTGTTAGAACAGCGGAAACAGTATTTGGATTTTGGATCAGGTTCCAATGGGTAGATGTGAATCACAGGCCAGGTGGCTCATTGAGGAAAGAATGTTTGTAAAACAAGATGCCATTTGAAATGTAAAAGTGATTTATAGATACCAATAAATCGTTTGTTCTTTATACCTTTGACCTGAATTTCTACTCCGAATCACATTATTTCTGTTTGTTCCAGCACTTGAGTCAACAACTCAAATCCAAGACCCCGTTTAATGCCTCCATTCTCAATTTCTTATGCAACATTTTCCACATTCAACTGTAATTCACCCTTTAATGTACCTTTCAATCTTTATGACGAAGAACTGAACAAAGCTCAGCAATCTATGTTGCATGTGTAAAATGTTGGATCCTTGGTTAAGTCCAGCAGGGTAAAATAGAATAAAAACTCAAGTTTAAAAGCTGACAAACCACTTACAAAATTAAACATTTGTACTCTCTGAATCACGTTCATCAGACACTAAATGAAAGTGAAACACATGGTGCTTTTTTTATGTTTTATGACAAATTAATTCAAGCCTCTGCACATAAAGGATTTATAACAAGTTCCCTTGCATTTAATGTTAATTAACATTGTTTGATAAGGCATTGTAAAAAAAAAAGGGCTCTGGCAAGTAACAGTTCAACAACTGACCTGCTGAAAATGGCTGCCCCCGCCAGCACTACTCAGTTCAAGGTCATAGCAAGTGCTGAGGTTCACAGGTCAACTCACAATAAAGTAGAATAATAGTCAGTGCTCAAAGTCTGTGAGGTGTAGACAGGAAATGTGACATTTATCAGTATCCGTGAACATTAGACGGATATATTTGGTTTTTAGTGTATGCAGAAACATTGCATATCCTGGAGTATGAGCAGTTTTTTTTAAAGATTACAGTGACAACGTTACGGCTGAAAGTGACGCTGAACATGTCAAACCAGACCTGTCCTAGTTTCCATCAAACAGCTAATTTTGAGCTTAAACACAAAGTGCCTTCATGTATTCACCACTTACTGTATAATAGTTACATCAGAATCAATGCCTTCCCTGCATTCCTATGCAGTAAAAAAACATCTTGCTGTTACTTTCACACATAGACTATACATATTTATATACAAGTACATTACACATGCTTAACATGAACTGTCCATAGTGACGTTAAATACAGAATCTCTTCCCTCTCATAAGACCAAAGCTTGTGTTTCTATTGTTCCTGTCCCACATTCCTGTGAAAGTCACTCCACAACTTGCATATATGGCGTAGCTGCAAAATTATTTGAAGAATCCTCAGTGTACTATTATTACTGAAAGTAGCACAGCAGAAGACTCTGTAGTCATATCCAACACGGTTACATTTGCTTTAGGGGAAATGTTAGGGAAGGATTTTCACAGTTGAAGTGGGCTCTGAGCATCTGCTAAAGGCTCAGAGGTGGATATGGGCCAGAGAAGTACTATCCATCAACAAACCATGCAGAGCCAGATCTGACCTCTAAGTCTAAGCGCATGACACACAAACACAAAACACATTTCAGCACACCCCCTTAGGACTGACTGAAATTTAAACATTTTCAATTTAAAACATTCACAAGTGTAAACTGATGTTGGACCGATGCATTTGGCAACTCGACTATATAGACCAGCAATAAGTGATATTTTTGATATCAACAATGAATACAATTTCTGATTGTAATGTGGAAGGGTCACTAGTAGTCCCGAACCCACTGAGAATTTACAGCACAGAACTCTGCAGCTCTATCAGTGTCGACTAATTATTTTGGTTCTGTAGCCTAAAGATTTACGGTTGGCTCTCAAATGTCCCTTTTAATTTTCTATTAACAACAGTTAACAAGCACACACAAGCCAAGCATCCACTCCTTCCCCAGCATGAAACTGCAAAGGGCTGACTGGCGAAGAAATTTTAGTATTTAGCAAGCTTAAGAGTTAACGCTACAGGATTGGATCCCTGATTTTCCACTCGCCAACCGTTTTTGGACATTGCCAACAAAAGCCCCCAGATCATAGCCGTTCTCAGCGCTCTCTAATCTCTTGCATAAAAAACTGCTTAAAGATGCAATCTGAGAGCTTGCCGATGCCCGAAAGATATCAAGCGGGCTAAATATCTGGTTGTAAATGGTTGAAAATCTGATTGGAGATCTTTTCTTTTTTTATAGCTTCGGTACTTTATGATACTATCAAATGCAAGTATTGCATTGTTTTAAACACGAGCTATTGAAAAAGCATTGATTAGATATTTTTGACAACCTTATCACATTGGGAAAAAAGTGGCTGTAAAACGGTGGATAATCTTTTGCGGTGTCACAACACCTTGCTTGTGCTGCTCCGTCTACTGGGTGTGTGAGTAGATTTGTTGTATGCCTGGTGAGTACGCGTAGAGTTGTGTGCTAACCGGTTAGCCTTTGGCTGAGCTTGAATTTGAGTTCAAGTTTGATTCTTTCTGCCCCGTGGTGGTCAAAAATAGATTAATGCAACTTTTATTTTGTCTCAGTTGTGTCAGTTGAATTGTTTTGTGGACAAAGACGTCAACTTTAAGGGTATTAAAAATGGATGCAAAATATCCACTAACAACTTAAGTCTAAAAAATTGGCACTAACCTGCAATAAAGCATTGGTCCAACTCCATGTACACTTTTAGAATAGTCTTCCTCCATTATGGCCATCAGAACCCTTTTTTCTTTATGCTACATGCATCATTTGTTATTCCTGCTGAGGTAAATTATTTGCTTTAGTGTGACAGCATAGATACAATTCAAGGAAATTAGGTGTTGGTTGGTTTTGGTAATGGAACATCATTTGCTACCTTTCTGCTACCACTTCACCTCATTGATGAAAGGTTAGTGCAAATTTCAACAGTGCTGGCTCCGGCAAAGATTGCATTAGTCCATTGACCAGACAATTAATAGTGTTTGTGTATGTTTTGAATGGGGAAGGCTGGTGATACCACAACAGTGGCACTGCTGGATAATAAGACGGTCTTAGTGTAGGTTAGGGCTTCCAGTGGGGTGGTAATAAGAGACAGGTTTACTTCCCATGGCCATTGGTGGAGCTGGTGTTAACTATATCCTCATACTGTGGAGGAGGCTCCGTCTCTATTTGAACGTCTGTATGGCCCACAGCCTCCTCATAAGATGGTGGTGGGTCTCCAGCACTTCCTCTCCCTGATGTGAGCTCTGAGCCTGGAAAAGCTGGGCTGCTGTGGACGCTGAGTTCTGATTGGTCACCGTGGTGGTAATCCCTCCCCCAATGGTCCATAGAGACCACTGACAGGACGTGGTCATGATGCGAGTGTCCCAGGCTGGGGCTGCGCTGCGAGCGCTTGCGAGAGTGGCAGCGCCACACGGTGATGGCGACGGCGGCAATGATGAGCGCGACCAGCAGCAATGGCACGATCAAGTAGAGAGAGTGGAGTCCTCCAACCACCGTCTCCAGCCCTCCAGATGGACTACTCTCCCGCACATATTCCTCCCAGAACCGCCTCTACAGCAAATCACAAAACAGATACACATGTTGTTAAAATCAGTAGAAGATCAAAAACAGGCGAAGACTCATCATCATGGAGGCTACGTGGCACGAACTTGTTTCCAAAAAGTAGGGTCTCATGATGTCCACTGCACGAATACTTTTTATCTGGATTAGTGCAACACAAAGGCAGCGGACAACAACACCCCGAACAAAAGCAGCCGCATGATTGTGCACATTCATCTGTGACTCTGCTCTCTGGCCTCACACAATAGTTTTACATATACACCTCCTTCTCTAGCATACACTCATCTGTTCTTCCTGCTGATAATCATCACTTCCTGAAAAAACTCCCACATTCCACAAGCTACCACTGTCGGTGTAGGATTTCATTACTGGACACATGAACCCTACAAAATAACACTTTAAACTAATATTTCAGATGTTTTGACATAGTGCAGCCTGTATGAGTTACTCAGCTAGGGTGTTCTGTGTTCAGCGAGCCAGCCAGCTACAGATCAAAATAAGAATTAAGTGTGTGATAATTAAGTTTTTGTTGCTTGTTATTTTTAATCAAATTACACCATGAGCTGATTCAGGCACAGGCTGGCTAAGAATTTTCTGAACACAGGACTCTCTGCTGGGGTTAATGTCCTTGTATAGGCATTGCAACTGATGAGTAACTCAAACCACATAAAAAAACTATCCTTTTATGTAGGTTATGTGGGTGGCCACATATAGCCATACACAATGTGTGTGGCAGATGTTTCTTTTTTTTCCTGTGTGTATTTAGCCTTGAAGACATGAGAATTTGTAGGTGTGATGTGATTTGTCTCTCATCCCCTCACCGTCTTCTCATCGTTCTCAAAAGCCTCACGGGCCTCCTCATAGGTGCAGACCTCCTCGCGGCACTCCCGCTGGATGTTACCCTGCTTCATCTCCTCCAGCAAGAAGTTGGCCCTGCGCAGCCGTCGCAGCACCGAGTGGGCCGCGTCCGCCGGCAGGAACACTGAGAAGCGGGCGGTAGGAGGAGGAGTGGACAGGGGGAGAAAAAACACAAGGGCAGAGTGGGGGAAGGATGTTAAATTGAGAGATGTGTGAGAAAAAAAATGCATGAATTGAGATAACAAGCGGAGACAGGAAAATTAGAAGGAAAAAAAAGGAGGAAAGTAGGGGTAAGCAGAACAGCATGGGGAGGAAGTAAAGGAGGGGGGGATATAAGCAAACAGAGTATTGAAAGAGAGACGAGTGAGGCAGAAGGAGGAAAAGAGGGTAAAGATTTTTTTAAAAAGCAAAAAAAAAAAAGGAGAAGGAGAGAGGTGGGAACTAAAACAAAGGCTATAGAGAAGAGCTGAGCGCTGTCCAGTGCCCACATTTCTGCATAAAAACAAAAGCTCCTTTGATTTAGGCATGCATCCCTGGGCCACATAAGAGAAACTGGAGGAATGAACTTGGAGACAGAGTGGCCCTCTATTTCACACATCTACAATAAGAACACAAACTCTGAGAACAGAAACTGCACCCAAGATGACACAACATCCCAAGTAATTAACAAGTAATGCCATCCGTGTGACTCGTAAGTTCAGGGACGTGAAGAGCACAAGACTTGCAAAAAGGAATAGATAATAAAGGACAAAATGCAGGAAAACAGGAATTTGTCCTAGAAAAGCATGGGAATTTAAGACGACATAAAAAACCTGAAGAGCCACATTCCAACATGTGTTTGACAAACAATGTTGACAAATCAACACAATAGAAAAGAAAAAAAGAAAAAGAAATTGGCGGAGCATTTCTGAAGTTTGACATTAATGTGAGCCACATTATGCATAAATATAGTGTCAATAAACTTACCACTCCCCATGATTCCTGTGCGTCTGTTTGGGGTGCTTTATCTGTAGAAAACCAAACGCATTAAGGTACAGCTTTGAACCTGGTGATACATGATATGAGTCAGACAATAATTAACAAAGAATCCCCTATCAAAACTACACATACTCCTTTGTTTCTTTCTTAAGATAAACGGTTATAAAGAATAATTTGAATCCTACACGGCAACAATATCCTGATATCCTATGAGAGACGGAAAAGGAAGTAATGCCACATGTTTTTAAGAACTGTGACCATCCAATGCAGGGCAGAATATCTGATATCAGCCAACATTTCTCACTTAAGGGAAATTCCGTTCTGAAAAGTAAACTATGAGCTAATGCAGGAAATAACAGTCGTATGAAAACATCACATGCCTTTGTTACATGCTGTGGCAAAAGTACAACTTCAATATTATGACAGAATGAATGGATAAGAGTGTTCTGTAAACTGCTCGGCGTTAAAGGGCGTTGTTGTGTTGTGAATTTGAGATTTCCTTGACCAAAGTGACAGTGACCAATGGCGGCTGCTGGCCAGCGTTACACATGAGGTGTTACGGGAATCCTGCTCGTAGCTACCCGAAATAGATTACCAGCAGCGGAAACATCCCAAACAAAGCGCCGCCGCCCCGTTATACAAATTACAAGACAATTACAATTACGGAACAACGGCTGAAAGCTACAACAATGTTAGCTAGGCTTCATTGCGGCTGCTTACAGTCTATTCTCGTCCGTAAGGGCAGCTTCATGTGTCGGTTAGCGCCCCATGTATTGACAAGCGGAGATGATTTGTAGGATCAGTGAGCCTTCAGCCTCGGATGCTATTTCACCAACGACTCAAACGACCCGATAACTAGACGCAGAGGATAATAGAAGGTGCTCGGCTAAATATCACAGGCTTTTACTACCGTCTGATGATATAGAAGTAAACTTTATCAGTTGGGCTCACCTCTTTTCGTCCCCAAAATGCGCATCAAGCCTCGTCTTCTCTGCTCTGCTGCCCCTCAGTGTTGCTATGCACGACGCGCAGGCGCACAGCAGTGTTTGCGTACAGAGGTTCAATGAACTGCCCCTTCCTCTGAGTTAAAGGGACAGTCCGGAGATCAACACATTAAATCGATCCCAGTCATTACAACCAGTCGGTGATTTGATAATTTTACACAGAGGGGATGGCCCTGTGGGAGGGTTTCGTTACAGTTGCTCCACCAAGAATCAAGAATAGAAATATACAGGCATAGAGTATTATAATAATAGAAAATATAAGTAAGAAAAATATGTGCATTATACTACAACCTATACATATAAAAAACAGAAAAATAAGAAAATATGTATATGTAAAAAAATATGTATGATACAATATGATACAACAGCTATTATGCTAAATGTATAGGCCTATTTTATGCAGGCCTATTCTTTTACTTTTAAAATGAAATATTGATTTCATGTTATTAAATACACATATGATAATATTGTAATATGAGAAATGAGAAATCATCCAGCGAAGATTTGATGCCTAGTGGAGCTTTTGTTTATCAGTTGTTCTTTTTGTACACTTTTGTACAATTATTATTATTACAGACTCTCTCTCTCTGCCTCCTTACACATATTTTGATTTAAAAAAAATTTAAACAAAACACACAATATACAAAGTTATAGATATATTTAACTGATGTTTTTCAATGTTTTCCATAGGCCTACATTGTGATAATATCATCATCATGAAATTTTGACCACAATAATCACATAGTGAAAATCTGATTTTGTGACAGCCCTACCTTGAATTAATTGACTCCTGAGCTTGGTGTGGTCATTGGAGGTTAATTTCCTCAACTAGGCCACATTACCTGCTCCGCTCTCAGGTGACATCAAAAAGTTATAGAAAAAAACATATGTGTTGTGTGTTCCCTAAAATATTTCTCTACATTTACTTGTTACTTGTTCTAGGGGTGTACTTTAAGAAGCACAAATGCTACTGAATAATTATTGGAATATTATAGGAATACTACAGCCTGTGTCTCTATGATCCTCTCACTCTTCTGCAACTACACGTTGCCCCAAAGCCTACATGTACACCCTGTGATGATGAAATTTACATCATGCGGACCCCAGTGGACATTTTCCTCTGGAGGGCCATACTGACTTAGATAAAGTAAGCGAAGGGCCACAAATACAGGCCAAGGGATGTTTTTGAACTGGCCAGTATGCTAGCCACAGATTCAGGACTTTTTCTTCTCTTTCCCGCGATGCATTCATTCATTCATTCATTCATCCTTACTGATGTCTCTCTCTTCACAATGTAGACAGCGCCCTCTGTTGGAATCAAATTAAATGGCAATACAGACTTATAGTCACTCAAAATTTAATTTAATTTAATAGATTTTTGGGGGGTTGTTTTATTTATTTTTTTGAGGACACTGCGGGCCGGATCAAGCTGGTCCAATGACCGGTTAAAAAAGTAAAAAAGTTCTCTTTTGTTTTTATTGTGTTGTTGCTGTTTTTAAAGAACAGAAAGGCTTTGACACATGGTCAGTGAATAAATATCAGTATTTATTGTGTAGCAATAGTAATCTATCACAGTATTAATGGTGACAAGTTGCACGTTTAACACAAATTTTAAAGAATCTAATCCCAGTTAGTTGGAAAAGCTGTAAAATGCATTTAAAAAGGAATAGAATTTTGTGTAACTGTTGATATTTTCATGGCCTTGAAGACAAAGACAACAAAATCCCATTCCAACAATTAAACTTGCTTTAATTTTGTATTTTGTACTCACACCAACCGATCAGCTGTGGTGCACTGCCAGGCAGTTATCGATGGCAGAGGAGGAGACAATAGTTATCAATTTGTTTCCACGCTTTTAAACTTTTGATCAATGTTCTGTCAGACGATTCGAACAATTCAATCTGAGAAATGACATTTTGTGTGTGTGTTTGTGATTGTGTGTGTGTGTGTGTGTGTGTGCGTGCGTGTGTGCGTGCGCCCGCGCGCCCGCGCCCAATCTCTACTGATCTCTACTAATCTGTAATGATGTTCAAAGACTTTGCCACCAGGAACAATTGACCTACACTCCACACTCCTGTAATTGCAATTCAAAGACTCACTTACACACACACACACACACACACACACACACACACACACACACACACACACACACACACACACACACACAGACAGACA
>JBBPCS010000375.1:9532955-9548710 GCA_037974645.1 Hollardia meadi
TAACATGTGACATGGTGTGTCTGGCTAAGTTTTGGCTGAGCTGAAGTCCCAGCTCTAATAGTGACGGTTCGCCACTGTCATACAGTAATACAGAGTTATGTCTCGCTGATATTAGATTTGTGAATACCATACAGAGGAAGAGCACAGAGCAAGTTTGTACTATATTCAGACTATACTACCTATCAACCAAATTATTATTTTCAATCTCATTCTTGTAGTGTAGCAAAATCATATTGATCCATTTTAGCAATTTTCCACATGATTTTGATTTCAATTACGTTTACTCCACTGTTTCTTTTTGAGAAAAGCTATTTATCTTTTCCCTGTGTGCCTTTAGCGGCTTGGTAAGAGTGTGGCTTGCTCTGTCTACAGACGACAACTGTTCTGTGGTGGAGTTGCTAAGCACTCAGCAGTCACAGCTGGGACATTTTGACATGTATTCACTGCTTGTGTAGGTCAGGGAAGAAATGGCTGAAAAAGCAAACCTCACAAAAATAAGGGAATGGAAGAATATTCTGTCTCTTATAAAGTAAAACACATACTGTATTTTACATATTGCAATTTGCTAGTCCTTGATATATTCAAGAGAATATGAGCAGTAATTTCAGCAGCACAATTTTAACCTTATTTAACCCTGTGTAACTGGGCAGCTGCAGGGCAAAAAGGTGTCAGAGTTCATCACCTATGTGGTGTCTGGCCACAGTCTAGTCTCGTTAGCACGTGCAAGCTTTCAGCAAGAACACTATTACAAGTATTTTGTAAGTAAGTATTTTGAGTATAAGCTTGATCCAGTGACACCAGACAGACAAGACATGACACACTGACACTCGCAATGAGCTGACCACGTAAAGCCACGACTGATATGATCGAGTACTTGGGGAATAAGCTGTGTGTCAGACATTAATGAGAGGGAGATGTTGCAGGAGTATCCAGATGTGTTGGTGGGCAGGAAGCTGTAGCACCTCATCAGCTACAGTAGGTCCATTAGTGAGCAGACTGAGATGAGTCAGAAATGATTTCACCTGATAGTTTTATTATGTTTGTGACACAGTGGTTCAGTTGATGGGAAGGAAGAAGCCTGAAATCTTAGATGATTTGTCGACAATCACTGCGTTCTGCTCGTAGAATAAGCAGGTGGTGGCCTGATATTTGTTATGAACTCAAGCACAGTCAGTAGAGGTGTGGACAGCTGGTACTGGTGCGTCCATCCACCAGCACAGGACACAGTTTTGACCTGCCGAGCTATTCTACTGGGGCGTCAGCAGGGAGTTTGGGCTGTACCACCACAAAAATATTCATAGGGGTGTCAGGGCTGAGCTGCAGCAGCTGAAGCTAAGGCCCAGTCTGACTCAGGTTAGCTGTCCTTGCAGTGTTGATTAGTTGCCACAACTGTGGTGCTATTTAAAGCGGTCCCCTTGTTGTCCCTGATGCCGTGCAGGATTCAGAACGGAGGCAGACGGAGCCCCTTTGCCCTGAGAGTTCACAGAACAGACCCCCACCCAATTTATATCTCAATTTGAGTGGGAAGCCAATAAATGATGGGGTGAAAAGAGTTCATACAAAACAGTGGCGAGTCTTTAAGGTGGTTCATCAAAATAATCCCCAATTTCTTTCCATTTCTCTCTCCTCCAATGACGTCCCAGCTCCCAAATTTCACTTCTAAGTACAGTATTAGCCGGAGCATTGGCCCGCTTGTTGGGGGTTTCCCAGAGCCTCAACATGTCTAACTGGACATAGTGATTGCTGAAATTATGTAACATTTGTTGTTTATCCTGACATGTACTTTTGACCTGTAGTGGTTTCACATTGTCATTTCCTGCAATAAAGTGTGCCAAAGTTTTCAGTACAAATGCATTAGGCAGAGCTTAAAAATATCTCACAGCAAGACCAATAAAGGGCCCCAGGAAGACTAGCTGACATCATGGCGTTAGCTAATGGGAATCCTAATAAATAAACACAAAAAATAAAAGCTTTGTGTGCCACCTCTCTATAAAATTCCTTGAATACTTGAATGGGGACTTTACTTGGTGGATTTTCTTCCTGAGGCCTGTTTGGTCAGTGAGTCAGCAGCTGTGCTTGAAGCCATTAGGGCAGACAAAATGTGTCTGCTTCATGGTTTCTATTTACATCCACCCGCAGTGAGAGAATCACTTTCTCATCTTAGTTTCAAGGAAGACTCACGCATCAGGAAGTGTATTGTAACTCTATATGGTTGATGTACACTTCCTAAAATGTGTTACATATAGGAATCTATGGTTTCTGATGTGAAAAACAAATTCCAACCAGCAGAATTACAGCAGTATAGCAGGAAAACAAATGGCAAGCTAGTGTCCCTCTGAACTGATAATTTGTGAATCCTGACTAACAGGCCAACAAGCAGATAATGATAATGTCTGTCTGCATTTAGGTTATAAGCCCCCCAAACAGACCTGACCAGAGGAGTGTTTCTCTTCCACCAGACAATTCAGCTGTTCTTATCTTGGCGGTCCATTCCTGGTGAAAATGAATGTGTGTAACATAATGGACCAAGAGTTCTGCTATCATCATCATCATCATCTGCTATCACCGTTAGCTTCAATTGTAGCTGAAACAATAATGAAAAAAAACAAACGACAAATGCACAATAAAATCATCATAGCAGATATGGTGAGTGTATAAACAGCAAATAAACAAGCATTATTAGGTAGCCTACCTTAATGGCGCTTGTTTCTGCACAAAACTACTACCCAAAATTAGAAGTTACACATAGTTTAGTACTCTAACAACTAAAAAACAAACATATTATCTTATATGAATTTCATGTAGCACACTGTAGGACTAATATCTACAGCCATTAATTATAGCGTAAACTTAACAATTGCAGACACATTGTTAGATTCTGCACCATGACTATTCTGGAGATATTAAAGCGATATCACAGAATATAAAAATAGCTTCACTCAGGTCATAATAATCTCATTATTTAATAACCTGATTTGGATATTAATAGCGAATATGTCCAATAAATCAGACAGAATAGCCATTGAAAACACAATAATAGGCCCGATTGGTCCACATTAGGCGTCATTATTAACAGTATTTATGCAGCTGCGACTGCAAACCATCAGGATGCTTTGTGTGCGCATGTGTGTGCGCGCGCTCGCGAGGCGACAGCTGAACCTGAGGCAGGCGCGTGCGGAATGCAGTATCCGGTAGAAAGTAACGGTACTTTTATGGAAACGGCAACCAGCAGCCAGTCGATTTAGTTCGCCGTATGGTCGCACCGAGTGGTCGCTTATTGGCCTGCGTTTCACTTCTTCTGATTTCTAACTATCTAAAGGATTTTTTTTTGCCTAATTAAAAAACAAGAGGACGACAGCGCGTTAAAAAAGGTAAACCCCTATTTTAACGGCTAGATAATGAAGGAAAAGGAGGTCTGTAAAACCATTAAATAGTCTGTCTATCATTAAGGGCAAAGCCACGTTTAATCAAAAGTTAACTCAAGAACAGATCATATAGCTATCTTAATCCAGGCAAGCATTAGACGCATCAAGTAGCCTATCTTAAATTGTAAATCAAGAATTTCATTTTAGTTGTGGATAGTTACAGTTACAGGTAGTATGCCTAGTTACAATTTTGAATTTTGGTTCACAATGAGATCAGACAGAGGAACAGAAACACAATAATTCTCTCTGTTAATGTGTCAAACTCTCATTTTTTTCCCGTTGTAAAGTACAGAAGTAGTAACTTAATTGAATTTTTAAGGTCAGTGTTGATTTCAGATGTGACATTGTCATATGATGACATGTGATCTTGACCAGATTCAGTTGGTTGCTCCTATACATGGGATCTGACATTTTCAAATCAGGCCAAAAAGAAAGTTAATATCATCCAAGTCACAAAGAACTTATGAAAGATTATGCACTTATATATTCTGAGTCAGAAAACTGTTTATCAAAATACATTTGTAAATCCTGTAAGTTTTCGTGGATTGAAACATGTGGACTGTGGACTCCTTGTAACTGCGCTAAATCGGATGTAATGCAAATGCAATTGATTAATTTCCACCACAAGTAAAATGTGATTTTTATTCTAGATTGTGTTTAAAGATGGTTAAAATACTTTTGAGTCTCACACCAGTGAAGCTGATGCCTATAGTGGTCACGCTGGTCAAGATGGAGTAAGTAATGAGTGATTATTAATTTAAAAATAATATGGGATGATTATGTTTATTTTTTTAGATACATTGCAGTACATATTCACTTCCACTCGACAACGACATCAAGCTGCCAATTAGCAGCATCGTGTAACACTGTGATCTTCATACCTGAATATAAAAGGCATTTGAGGACACTGATAAACAGCAGCAGTTTTAGTGCTGGAGGACTTACAGTCTAAACAGCTCTCATTCATCCAGTTGTCTAGCTCTCAGTCTGGCCATTTTGTCAAGGGTCTGTGGGGCGACATGCGGGTGCCAACTTGAGCTCTGTCCAACTGCCTATCGCTCATCAGAAATAGCCATGATCACATGTCCTGCACCCACAAGTGGGCTATAAATAGAGGTGAGCAAGCTTCCATTGCACTCTTTCTCAACGCACTGGGCAGCAGCAGTTTTCTTTGCCCCTAACTTTTTTAGTCAAGAAGTGCCTGTCGCACTGTCCCAGCACCAAACTAGGAAAACAGTCATATTACAGAAACATAAATTCATTGAGAAAAGTAGAGGGGCTTTTCATTGCTTGATATTGTGGAAGTACAAAAAAAACCCTAAAAATTTATAGAGCAAATAAAATTACACAAATTAACTGAATAAACCAAAAACACGAATCACTGACATGACCAGTTTAATCAATACATTTCTCACAAGTTTGCTAAAAGAAGTGAATCTTTGATTGTTGTGCAGGCACAGAACATTAAGAGATTCAAAAGATAGCCAACGAATGCTCTTGTTACATCCCACAGTGAAATAATAAACACATTGTAAAAATTTATCGGCCAATTAATTTTACAAACAGATTTAGTTTCAATTATTATTATTATTATTATTTAGTTCCAATCAATAAAAGCCTCATAACAGTTTGAACAGGGCATAACCAGTTGCTGCTGAACTTTTGTGATGTTAAGAACAGATTGGCAATCCAACAAGTTAGTTAACATTTGAACCATTCCTTCTTTGCTTTGCAGGTAGCTTTTCAACAGAGCCTGTTTGTCAACTTGTCATTGTGGTACCAACATGACTGAGGTGGCGCAGGTTGCAGCTGTCGTCAACCATGACATGGACGATGTCACAAGTGAAGATGAGCACAACATGAGCGATGCAGAAAACAAGGAGGAGGATATAACATATGAGGAAGATGATGTTAATGAAAACAATGCATCCAAGGAGAAAAACGTGAAGACGAGGAAGAGAATGGAAGAGGAGAAGCCTTGTTGCGTTAACGATGAAGCAAGTAATAAGACTGAGAAGACACACAGGAACGGTGTGAAACAAAAAGAGAACGACAATGAGAGAGATGAAAGATCCGAAGCTGTTAATGGTGTAGCACAGGATTCAGAGACGAAGGAGGATGCACAACCTAACACAAATGAAGACCAGAATATTTCTGATGTGTCACTTAAGAAAGAGGCAAGTGAGGAATTTAAGATCATACGCGATAAAATAAGTTGGATATTGTCCTTCACAGGAACCATTTAACCTTGCTGCTCAAGTAATTTTATATTATCTTCCCTTTAATAGAAACTCCTCCGATCCCGAAAGCCAGTGGCCAGAAGCTACGTGCCAAAGCTGAACAAAGACAAGGGGGATGTGACAAGCAAGTTTGAGGCCATGCAGAAAGCCAGGGAGGAGCGCAGCAGGCAGAGGAACCACGATGAGCAGCAGAAGAGGAAGCAGCAATACATCAAGGAGAAAGAGTGGAATCGCAGGAAACAGCAGGTCAAAGACAGATAACCCACTAACCTCCGACCGCGACCTGCATGGCATGATGAGGCATGATGGGGCGACAAGGCTCCCAGCTTGAGTGAGAAATCACTGTCTTCTATACGCTACACACTGTTTTATAAAATTTATGATAATTCCATGCAATATTTAACTTCGGTTTGTGCTTGACTTGAAAAGATGGTCGTACCCTTTTAATGTGCACGAGGAACACTGAAGGACTGAGTCTCACTGGTCCCCCAATGGATCTTAAAGTCTAAACGCATGTCAATGTATGTAAATTAGTGATGAAACAATTAGTCAACTAATCAAATACTAGATTGACAGAAAATCAAAGGGGAATCCACTGATTTTATGCTTCAGAGTAGTACTGTATATGTGAAAACCGTGGTATTAAGCCTTTGGTGGCTCCAGAGGGAGCTGCCTCAAGTGATGTCACTTGAGGCAGTGTCGGTTGAGGCTGAATACTATAAGTTTTGAAAATTAAATTAAATGTTGGTGTGGAGTGAAGAAGTGAGCCTTACCACACCACCGTAGCCCCTTCCTCATCTATGCCTGAGGATATTAGCTTGAAGGTAGACTACATTGTTGTTGTTACTAGCATAACTGGGCAAATCTCTGACAAACTGTCAGCAGCCAAGTCGCATTGTAGGCAATGAAAATGCCAGGTTTTGACAAGAAGGAAGAATATGTAGGAAAAAAACACCATTTTGTCTCTTTTTTCTGCTGCTTCAATTGTGTTTCCTTTTCTTTTTAAAACAGTCCACCAACAATGCTAAATCAGTGGAATGCTCTTTTGCTCGTCAACAATTTGACAAGGGAGTAATCAGGCAATTTTTCAAGGAAAAACACCAAATTTTATCTGTTTCGCTCATGTTTGTGCCAGAAACACCATGCAACAGGGGTTTGGACCCAAATGCAGGCACCACAGGCGGAGCAGGTTCAGTTTAAAGATTTATTTGTCCAGGGAAACACTTACAGGTCAAAGGCAGGCGAGGGTCAAAACCAAGTAATCAGTCCAATGCAAGCAAACAAATCCAAAAGGGCTGAGGCAAAATACAAAGTCCAAAAAAAAAAAACACAAGCAAAGTCCAGGAAAACAGAGGCAAAAACACAGGGAATACTGGCAGGAAGGCACGCAGTGTAACACAACAAACTGGCAAAGAAAGAGGGGAACAGATGGACTTCAATACACAAGGGAAGGTTAACAAGACACAGGTGAAACACATGACATGGGTAATCACAGGAGGCGAGAAAAGAACAAAGGGAGGCAGTGAAAAGCAGGACAAGAGACAAGAGGAGAAAACCTTCAAAATAAAACAGGAAATAACAAACTCAAACCCATAACACAGGAAGTAAACACAGAAAAATAAACTAGAACTCAAAACCATAACACAAGAAATAACACACTAAAACTGAAACCATGACAGTTTCCAGCTTGGGTTTTGTAATCAACTAACTGTAAAACAATAGAAAGATTAATTATTTAAAGATTAATTAATTAAAATATTCATTAGTTGCACCTCTTGTATAAACTGATGCACAAGACATCAATATTTTCAATTTTTTTTTGAAATGGTAAGCTATGAAAAATTGTTGCCTGGTATTTTTATATTTCCTCATTGGAAAAAGATGTACATATCAATGATACTGACATACAGTGTGGAGGAAATAATATCTGACACACTACCTGTGTGAAATTTAAAGGGGAATAACGGATCAAGAATTTAAGGTTAGGACAGCTTTTCTTCAAGATTGACTGTGGTGAAATAAATGCAGTGATATGGTGTTCAGTGAGTGGATTATCGGCGATAAGTGAGACTGAACAATGTCCCTGTGTGCAGCCATGCCATAGCTGGCCGGGCTCTGACACCTATGCTCATCTCCTGCTTGTGCAAAAACACTACAGCCCAATCAGAGTCCACCTGCAGGTCACATGACCCAGCTATTAGCAGGGATTACAACCTTGCTCTTGCTGGGACCAGCATGGCTCCTGAGTGGCAAAGGAGATGATCCCAGCTAAACCGTAGCCTCACCACCACTCTCTATCTGATCCGCCACAGATAAAAGAACTACTTGCTTCCAGTGATGAGGAAGAAGAGGTGAAGCCAACAAAGGTAGAAAAATCCTACGTCCCCAAAATCACAGGTAAGACACATAATGGGATGTAAAGGGTAGAGAAGATGGATATTTAGTGAGGGATCAGGGAGGAAGAGGATGCTGAAGGCTTGTGTTGTGCTCTGTGAATCCCTCAGGCAGTGTGAAGGGGAAGTTCGCTGAAATGGAAAAACAGAGGCAAGAGGAAGAACGGAAGAGGATGGAAGAAGAGAGGAAGAAGAGGGAAGCCCAGGACAACATGGAAAAAGCCAAAATAAAGAAAGAATTGGCTCAGAAAGCAGCTGAGGTAAGTAAACCTGGGGTGAATTCCCGGGACATCGTCTCAACGCTTACTGGGAAGTGGGACAGCATGTCAAGATGGTTCAGCACTGACTTTCTGATAAGAATGTACTTGTATCTGTAATGATTCAGATAATCCTCAGCTGCCACTCGGACGAGTTATTTTAAGTGGCTGTTTGAAATCCAAACAGTTGGCAGACGCTGGATATAGGTCTGAAACCACCAGTAGCATTGTTGACATGACCAGCGTGTGAACTCATGCTAAATGGGTCACCCTCATTTAATTCAACTGTGTAAGACTTGGAAAATGATGTGATGTAAATCAAATGAATATTTCCAATCGTTACAGTACAAATAGAAGTACTTGAGTGGAGTTTTGAGGCCTATTATACCTTCAGACAGTTCTTGGGAATGATTATGTAAGTACTCTTGTGCCAGATATGCAATTACAGGCAATTACCTGCTACTTCTTTGCCCTAATTCTGCAGCGAGAACAGTGACATGTATAATGATGTTAACAATGCTGTATATGTTCAACAGCTATACATAAATCTTTTAACAGGACCCTGTTGTAACAGATTCTATTTAGCTTTTTATTTTGTAATGTCTTTACAACTCATCAATAATGATTAGGGAGCTTTAAGTAGTCGAGGACAATAAGATCATGTCCTTTCTGGGTTTTAAGCAACATTGTGGGAAGTGCATTCTACAATTAAACTTTATTATTATCTAGGCTGGTCTTTTAGTTAGATTTTTTTTTACCATGAGCTAGTATTTCTCTAATTCCTATATTAGAATATGTTAAAAGTTGTAGAGGGCTTTGAAGCAGCATTAAACTGCAATGCTTATGTTATGGGTCTGTAGTCTTCTAACAATTTCCTCGGACTTTTCCTGTAAAGAACCATATAATATGGGGAAAACTGAGATAAAGGTGTGAGACAGTTATTTAGTTTAGTCAGTTATCTTGAAATTCAGAAGCAATCGTTGCTTTTCAGAGGATTTTGCCTATACACTATTTCAGTAAAACGATCGTTTTCTGTGTTTTTACTTTATACCTGTTATGTACAGTGGGTCACGCTCCTGTGTTACTTATTTTCTTTGATGCCCGTATATGAAAGAACAGAATGATGCTTTAGATCTTTTATCAGAAATGGAGTAAAGTCTCACAATTAAAATAATTCTGTTTAAATGCGAGGAAGCACTGACTGAATGACCTCGAAATAACTGGACTGCACACTTCCAGGGCTGCCAGGTGTAGACAGTATATGACTGGCATCTGTTTCCCACACCTCCCAGCAACTAAATTAGCTCCAGACCTCCTTACTGTGACCGAATTAGACTCTGCTATCTTAGAATGACACCCGTACTTTGACCCACTGCAAATGGTGACATTAGAGTTGCCCTCTACCCACCCACATGCTCTTATTCCCTGTCTGTGTGTGGGTGTGCTCTGAGATTGACTTTAATTTGTTTTCCCCTTTACAATCTCACCGAGTAATTAGAGTTTCCATGCTGTCCACAAGGCCTTAAGGCTGAGTGGCTGAAAAAGTATTCAGATCCATTAATTAAGTAAAAGTATCCATATAATAATGTAAAAGACACTCCATTACAAGTATAAGGAAGTCAGGCATTTAAAATCCTACCTAACTAAAAGTACATACAAGTATTACCAGCAAAATGTAATTACCAAATTAAAAGTGCTTTTTTGTAAAATACTGTATTCTTTTACTGTGAACAGTTAAATAAATAAAACCATCTAAGAAGTTTAGAGGGGAAATGTCTCTTGAGATAAGATACTGCTTTTTTGTACAGGGTCACTAGCCTAAAAGATTGGGAACTATTGGTTTAACACTGATTTTTTTATAAGCGTATTATTTGTTTACGATGTAAAATCTGTAACCATACATGCAGTGGAGTAAATAGTACAAAATTTCCCTCGGAAATTAGGTGAGCTAGAAGTACAAAGTATACAGTAAAATGAAAATACTAAAGTAAAGCGCAAGAACCTCAAATTTGTGCTCAAGTACAGTTCTAGATATTGACTTTCCACCACTGTCAACTTCTTGTAAATGACTTAATTGTACATCATGCATTATATTTAATGAGCCTTTAGTCTGTAGTATTAGTTGTTGATCCCATGTTGCAATACCTTGGATAATGCCTTTTAGGAAGGTGATGACACAATCCTGGTGCGGGTGGTCCCAGCGAAGTCATCACGACCTCCAGGCAGAATCAAGGTGAACTTTGAAGACATGGAGAAAAATCGAGAGGAGGAACTAAAGAAGAAGGCAGAGGAAGAGAAGAAGAGACGATACAATGAAAACAAATGCTCTTTCAGGGATGCCAAGCGACGCTCCGTTATACAACAGGTAGGAATAAAAAGAAATGGACAGTTTTGTTAACATTCAGCTTAAATAAGATCTTGTTTTGGGCTTCTTCCAGCCACCTTAATAATTGTGCATCATAGTTAAAGTCTACTGCATTCTCACACTCATTTGGATTTAGGAAGAAGAAGAAAAGCCTTCAGAGAAGGCGCAGGTGACTCCTGGAAAGCTGAAGCTGACATTTGAGGAGATAGAGAAGGAAAGGCAGGAGCAAAGAAAGAAGCAGGCTGAGGAGGAAGCCAAACACCGCCTGCTACAGGAGAAAAAAGCTTTTGAGGAAGCCCGGCTGGGAATGGTAATCCAAACATCGACACATCAACAAGCTTCTACACAGAATAATTATCACAACTTATCACATGTAAGATTTTTTACTATACCTTTTATTTTCTTGTGTTATTGCATACTATCAGGGAGAGGATGAGGAGGACGCTCAGCCAACTCAGGAAGACAAGGAGGAGTTCCGACCTGGAAAACTCAGGTTGAGCTTTGAAGAGCTGGAAAGGCAAAGGGTAGAAGAAGAGCGCAAGAAAGCAGAGGACGAGGCCAAGAGACGAATGGTGGAAGAGAGAAGAGCTTTTGCTGAAGCCCGGAAGAGCATGGTCAATATACTAACTAGAAATAAATACAAAATTCAATATGAAAAATGAAGGGAATCCACAAAGCTTTCTTAGATTATGAAAATTATCTTAAAATGAAAAGAGCTCAGGTGACCATCATAACTGATATTTCCTAGCTCTGATATGTCCTTGAAGGAATAGTTAGACATTTAGGGCAATATGCTGTTTTAAGTGAAGTTAGTTAAGTAGTTAGTTAGTTAGTACTGAGTTAAGTGAAAAGATTGATACCATTCTTATATTGTTATGCTAAGTATAAAACCACAGCTAGCAGCCTGTTAGCATAAACACTGGAAACGGGGGGCAGCTAGCCTGGCTCTGTCTAAAAGGTAACAATATCCACCTACCAGCATATCTAAACCTCACTAATTGACAAGTTATATCTCATTTGGTTTATTATGCACAGTAACTGAAGTGTTAAAACAACATGTTTTACAATTTGGTTTTCTACAATTTGGCATTTTACACTTCAGCTTTCTACAGATTAAACAAATGGGATCTGTAAAGGTGGATTTTTTTTTTTTTGCTAGGCTAGCTGTTTCCTGTATTTGTGCTAAGCTAAGCTAACCGGCTGCTGCAATCATCTCATCTAGCTCTCCTCCAGAAAGACAAATAAGCATATTACCCAAAATGTCAAACTATTCCATTAAGGTCATTCTCCCCTGAACTAGTGGTCCTTAAAACAAACGTCCTGCAAATTGCCTCATTTTGCCTCAGGTTCCATTAAGCTGGCAAAATCTAATCAGACATTTCTTATCGACAGCGGTCAAAGTTTACCTTGCTGTGTTCTTACTCAGCTTGTAGATGAGGATGATGAGGTGCTGATGGCCTTGCTCAACCTGGAGGGCAGTAAGCCCGGGAAGATATGCGCCAGTTTTGAGGATCTGGAACGTCAGAGAAGAGAGGAGGAGCAGAAGAAGGCAGAGGAGGAGGCCAGGAAGAGACTGGAGGAGGAGAAGAAGCTCTTTGCTGAGGCCCGCAAGAGCATGGTAAGCCTACATGATTCATTGAGACAAAAATTACACCCTGCATGTAGTTTGCTGATCATTAACATGTCGGAAAATGGTATTATTTCTTATTTCTTATAGGTTTTGACCTAATTTGTTGCTGCTGAGCTGTGCAACGTGCCCTTTTAAAAGAACAGGGAAACCTTTCTTATAACAAAATGATAAACTGTCCAAATACTCATATAAACAACACACACAAACACAATTTTATATATTATTATATTATGTAGGAGTTTATAACAGCATTAGTTAAAAGAGTATAAATAAATATCATGACCAAAGCCATCGAATTACAAACTAACACCTCTTTCACTTTTAACTCTGACTCTGACTGTCTAAATGTTAGCATTCATTCAGGGAAGGTCTGCATATGGAGATGAAACAGTAAAATATTTTAAATTTCAAATGTATATGTTTTACAGAAAGATAAGAGGAAACAGCAGGCCACAGATGATGATGTGTTTTTTGGATGCATGTTGTCTTTTAAATGTGCGACAATAAGAATGACTCCTGCTTAGTTTTTGCTGGTTTTATGACATTATTCAATATTGGGTAAGTAGTCGGACTTAAACTGTTTTGCTCTTTTATAAACTGAAAACTGACTGTAATACAACATGGACATAAGCCTTGATGCAGTCAGTTACATATCTCTGCGTTTGTGTGCACATTGTGTATATAGGCAGCAGATGAGGAGGAAGGGATGGTGAAGAGTGAATCTCAGGAAGCACTGTACCCTAAAAAACTGGAGATCAACTTCGAAGAGCTTCTAAAAGAGAAAGAGGAGGCTGAGAGGAGACGCAAGGCAGAGGAGCGCAAAATGAAAATGGAGCTGGAGAAGCAAGAATTTGAACAACTGAGACAAGAGATGGGTGAGGTCAGTCTGGACGAGGTGAACATTTATGTAGGCCATGGCCATCACATACTGTATAATCTCAGCCAACAATGTCTGAGTGCTTCCAAATGCATCTTTTGAATTCCTATAAGCTCATAAGTGACATACTGTATATGGTCGCAATGGCAAACTTCTCACAACTATGCAAAATAAAGTGGCTTCAATTTCACAGGACGAAGTGAATGAAAGCTCAGATGTTGTAAGCAAAGAGTACGAAGAACTGACGAAGCTCAAGAGGACTGGCTCCATCCAGGCCAAGGACCTCAAGTCTAAATTTGAGAAGATCAAGCAGCTGACTGAAGAGGAAATTCAGAAGAAGATTGAGATGGAGAGAGCGCGGAGGAAGGCCATTGATGATGAAATTAAAGAGAGAGAAGCTGAGAGGTTCCAGGAGGTAAGAGAATTTTTAAGTTTGATTAGTTAAAATGACAAAAGAAAATGCACTCTATTTTTTGATATCAATGGAGGATTATCTTTGAGTCACTCATTATAACTGCTGTGTTTTCAAGGAGGATGAGGAAAGAGAAACGACTCCAGTGAGGGTGGAGGAGTCACCATTCAAACAGAAGGTGGATATGCGAGCCCGATTCCAACAAATGGCCAAAGCCAGAGAGGATGAGGAGAGAAGGAGGATAGAGGAGCAGAAGCTCCAGAGGATGCAGTTTGAGCAGCAAGAGATTGATGCTGCCCTGCAGAAAGTAAATCTTCCATGTTCATGACCATATAAAGATCATTCTTTATGTATGACAACAGAGCAATAGTTTGGTTTAAGGTTGCTTTGACCCTGGCAACAGTGTGTGTGTTTATGGTCTTCTGTTTGCAGAAGAAGGAGGACGATGTGGAGGACGAGGGCAGCATCATCAACGGCTCTGCAGCCTACGAAGACGAGGAAGATCATGCCAGATCGGGGGCTCCGTGGTTTAAAAAGCCCCTTAAAAATCAGTCAGTGGTGGACTCGGAGCCGGTGCGGTTCACCGTTAAGATCACAGGGGAGCCCAAGCCGGAGGTGACCTGGTGGTTTGAGGGAGAGATGCTCCAGGACTGTGAGGACTATCAGTATATAGAGAGAGGAGAGACATACTGCCTCTACCTGCCAGAGACCTTTCCGGAGGACGAGGGGGAGTACATGTGCAAGGCTGTGAACAGCAGAGGCACAGCAGCAAGTACCTGCATCCTCACGATAGAAAGTAAGACTACCCTGGTGTGACTGCATGCTACCTCCTTTATATGAAGTGGATCGCATGCTCCTCTTCTTCGTGAACTCACGCTGAGCGGCAGATGTGGATAACTGCTCTTCTGTTTCTTTTTTTTGCAGCTTATGACTACTGATGCCCCTCCATGTTTTGGAAACTTTCCCTGTTGTCTCTCACTCCTTTTGTAAAAGTTCGTCCCTCACAGTATGGTCAAACAGCAGAGGGAAAAAAATAGCAGTATGCTTGGCATTCCTAAGGGAGGGATACACAACAAAAAAAAATGCAAGAGATTGTTTACGTACTGCTCAAATGTAAAGCTGCACTCCCTGTTAGAGTAGCATGATACCTGTGCCAAAAACAGACACAATAGACACAACAAACATTGTTTTAGTTTTAAAACTTCGCTATGGGCCCCTTACGGTAAATGTGATACCAGCAAATTTAAAGTATCATAATACTGTGTTGTAAATATCACAATTAATGGTCCATACAGGGCAAGGATTAGGTTTGAGGCATTGAAATGTAAAAAAATGTCCATGTGTGCTAATTTTAAAGTAAAGGATAAAGGAATATCAGTAAATTATTTGCCATATTAGTAAATAGTTTTGTGATACTTGCTTGGTATTATATCAAGGGGTAACATGTTAGTCATCACGTAATTGGAAATCCACAGTGGAGGGTCCATTCACAATAATATATGTTGTCGGAACAAAACAATTTGAAACTAATTTTCATTCAAACGCTTTAGGTCCAGATTAAGTGTTTTTAAACTGCAGCATGCAACTGCAGAAGTTTGATATGTTGATTTTTCATGTACCAGTTAAATGTAATACTCTTGATACAGTTGTCATTATTCAGTTATGCGGGACAGTAGGTAACCGTTTGATAATGAAAAAACAAAACAAAGGCTAGCATGAATATTTGTCATATATTACAAATGAAAATGTTTTAATAAAATGAACAAAAGTAACAGAATTTGAGTGGTGTTTATTGTTGCATGGGGAAGACTTGACTGTCCCTTAAATGTTTAAAGTAAGTACAGTATAACCCATAGATCCATTGTCATCGTTGCCCCACCTCAGGAATGGCAGGTAAGGCGATATTTATCATAGTGGCCAAAGTTGGAACTACATGTGACATGATGAAATACAAAAAAATATATATATTTAAAACAATAACAAAAATCTATCAAATTTAAATACTTCATTTCACTTCTATGTGATAAATTGTATAGTTGTTCCCAACCTTTTTGACCTATGACCCCTTTAAAACACACAATGTTTACTTACAAATACTTCTCATCAAGACTGGATCACCAACTGGGCATAGATGACAATTGGGCCCAGACTCCATG
>JBBPCS010000375.1:9548810-9579939 GCA_037974645.1 Hollardia meadi
CATTACCCCCCCCCCCCCCCCCCCCACACACACACACACACACACACAGACCCAGGTTCACTGCATGTCAATTGGTTTTGTTAATTTGATTAATTTCTACTTTGTTAGGGAATTTGCACATCTAAACAATATCATCTGGCAGTGACTGCATCATTAGCTGATTTTTGGCCATGTCTTGTAAATGGACCATAAAATCTAGCATGAAGGAAATCTTGTGAGCCGAAGCAATGGGGTCTCTGGACACAAACACTGTCTTAAGCAGAAGTACTATTGCAGCTTAATGCATCAAGGAGAATTAAAGATGGACATTACAAGTGTAGGCTACTAAGTGGTTTTAAGACTTTTCATTTGTAGTAGGCTGTCTTTGTCTATGTCGTGTGGGGTTTATGTTAAATGTTATTGATTTTAAAAGAGCAGCTTAGTACCAGGATGGGGAAAACAGCTGGTGCTTCAAATAAATCCTCAGGTGCTGCTGCATACCATGTAGGCGTATGTAGTGGAGAGTTCGCTTGCAGTGTATTGTTTGATGTGCTTTGAGGAGGTGTAATTCAGGTATGCGTTGCAGTGCAGATTGTGTCCTATATAACCTCAAAGCCTGTATCCCAAATGAATTTGTGACAATAAAGATAATTGTTTTATTACCTTTGGGTTTCTCCTTTAATTGTGCTTACAGTAGAAACAGTCTGTGGGCGGGCTCTCTACCTTTTTACATTCTAGATAAGGTTTATTACACTAATAAAGTAGCATGATGCATGCATCCAAATATAATAGAGTAAAAGTAATGTTTTTTTCTCTAAAGTTTTTACTCAAGTAAAAGCACAATTTACTCAAAAGTTACCTAAATAAATTTAATTGAGTAAATGTACCTTGTTACTATACCCACCATTGGTTACGCATGTTATTGGCACAGAAGGCAGTGGAAGGGGGATTACTAGGGGGGCTCAACATTAAATTCACTCCTTGGGCCCCCTAAGTGGTCTTGCCAACATGGTTCCTCAAAGGATGCATATTTGTACCAATTTTGACAAGTTTATTTAAAGAGTGATATTACCTCCAAAATAATAAAAATAATAAAAAGTTGTTGTTTGTGATAAAGATTACCGCACAAAAAATTTACATGATTTTGTGTTGCAGAAACATGTTTTTCTACTTTCTTATCCCGTTAACTTCTTGTGACCGAGATTTATTATGTATTATTTATATATATTTATAGATGTAGATTCTGTTTCAGAACTACACACACACCCATCTTGTGTATTTCAATAACCGACATCTTTTCGGAGTGTATTCTGACCGATCCCCCTGGCGGTCACAATATTTAATGAACCAGTGAAAGTATACAGTCCGTTCCACTCATCATAACAGACACGTTACCTCAGACGAATCCGTGAATGTATCATAGGCAAACCTAATTTTGAGGATTACCCATAATCCTTTGCCTTGACTACTCAATGCAGGTACGAGTTACGACAGCAGGTGGCATAGTTGTCCCATGTAGCAGGATTGAACCGTTTTAACTGTTACACAGGCAGCGACATAAGCATTTTTATTAAAAAATAATAGTTAAATTATTTAAGTTGCTTTGTAATATTGCTATTCACTTTTTAAATTTGAATATATTTTTATTTTTGTCTTATATTCTTTGTGACTTTTTGTTTCTTCATACAATACTCCCTGTAACGTTATATGTATTGTTATGTTATTATATTATTAATAAAGCTGGGGGAAAAAAAGAATAGGTCGCCATGAGTGTATTAAATACAATATGACCACGAAAGAACACATATGAAGGAAGAGCTGAGGAAGACTGGAGTTCAGGAATTCAGCGTTAAATCTTTAATGAACCTGCCTGGTATGAGCCAAAAAATGTTCTTTAAATTTTTGAGACAGACCGGATTAATGGGTAGGATATAGCCTCTGGTCCACACTCCGGGGCAGAAGGTGGCGGTAATGCACCTATTATTCTGGTTGCCAACCGTCGTTAAAAAAAAAGGAAGAAGAAGAATGGGCCGCCATATTTGTGTAACTATCTCCATGGAAACGCACCTTTCTCATCATCGACTGTGAAAGAAAAGCGCTGTTTCACCAATCTGTAGCACTGGACGATCTGCGGTCTCTGAAAAGTCAACTGCCCGTCACACTAGGTTAATGCACGTTTGTGCATTGTGTGGCGCAGTACATCCCACAGCCTTTTTATGGTTCGCTGGACGGCTAGCTGAAGGCTATCGTCAGAACAGCTTCGTGTTGATTACAAGAAGGCTAACAAAGCAAGGCACGTTTACATTACCATGGCCGTTTCAGTAGAGGAGGTTTCTTCGTCCCTTGTACGGGAATATCTGAGTCGAAAGGTAAGCAAGCTAACGCCAGGTGGTAAACAGTTAACTGGTGGCTAGCTAGCGTTAGCCCGGGGTTCAGAGGTTAGCTAGTTTATTCAGGTCTTGTAACGAAATCGGTGATTCGTCAGATTATGTGCCAGTAACAGTTGAAAGTCACAGGCTCTCATAGATGTAGTGTAAAACTCTGTTGTTGTGCAGGGACTCAAGAGGACGATTGCCTGTATGGATGAGGAACATCCACGCACAGAGGCCAGTATCAACAACAGATCACACTTGAGGCAGATTCTCAACATGGAGGGTCTCTATAGAAAAAATAAGGTAAGACGTGTAGCTAGAGGTTGGCTGCTGTGCAAGTGGATAACAAAAATAACGCCTCTAGCTGACTTCTCTGTCATTGCAGGTTCAGAACTCCCCCCTGAAAACATTACTGGAGATTATTGTAAAGCATCACATCAAGGACCCAAAGAATGACAAAATCAGCAGCAATGAAAATGATCCCCTTCAGTCTGCTTCAACTATCAGTTCGAATGCTAATCCTCCTGCAGCAAGACCAACCGTGACGAATGACACAAAGACAGAGGATAGCACAACAGCTTTTGTTGTTAGCAAACACATCAATTTGAGGTATTTCACAAGGGACGTTTTCAATACATTATTTTGTGCTGTTTTGACTTTTTGGAAATAGCTTTTGAACTTATATGGGATATATCTATGTCACAGGTCTGATATAGAGGAAATCTGCCCTTCTCAGCCGATATATATTCCATTATTGCCTGAGACGGACAGACTGTCCAGTCATAATCAAACAGGTTTCTGGGCTTATGACTCAGAAGACCAAGCAGGCCAGCCATTGGTGGTTTCCCTCCAGGACAATGAGAGCTTCATCAGAAGAGAACCAGAAAAAAAAACTTCCTTCACTGAGAGCACCCAAAAGAGCAGAACTAATCGAATTAGACGTGGTATGATGGCTGGACCCATAGCTAGCACACCTCAGGTAATGAACTTCTGATGCTCTTCTTAAACCCAGATTGATCCCATATTCATCACATTACTCATTCATCATACTGTGTTCTATTGCTAATGTTTTTCCTTTAAGGAATCAAACAAAAAAAGACCGAATCGAAGGCTAGAGGTGCCCCAGCCACTGCTCAGAAAAGACGAAGAAAGCAGGCAGTCTAAGGCTGAACCTTTAATGACTGGCTTACATCAAAAAAGCTTAGAAAGCAGTCTAACTGAAATCAGCACAGCTGACTGCGTAGGAGGACGTCAGGAGTTGTGGAGTGCTACAGAGAGACCGCAGAGGGAAAACGGCTTTGAGAAAGTGGAACAGGACATACTGAAGACTAAAAAGTAAATGTTTTTAAGCTGCTAATAGCAGTATCTCTATTGCAGCTTCACAGTTTTATACTATTGAAATTATTCTTGTGCTGAATTTTGTTCAAAAGTTTATGTACACTGTGTCTGTTTCCTAGGGTAAAGTCTTTGACCAGGCCAAAAGTGGCTGATTTGAAAGTGTCTGAGATGGTTTTAGGTAAGTACTGTTTATACAGAAGAAGAGGCAGCCTTTTTAATTTGTCAAATATGATGGTGTGTTGATCAATTTCCAGATGACATTTGTGATGATGACTACCTGCAAGGACTCTCCCAAGTATCCTTCCAGAGAACTGTTGCAGATCACAGCCATGATGGCCGCCCAATGGACCAACGCACCGCCATGGTTGGTGATTTATGCCTGTGTTTCTTTAGAAATGCCGGGGAGAGTGTCTGTTATAGCCTTTGATTTTCTGTTGGCTTTCTGCTTTTGTTATCCTCCAGGAATTGAAAGCTGTTCTTCTTGGTTCCAGCCTAAATTGTTTCACTGTTGAGTGGAGGAATCAGGGTTTCACATTCTCAGAAACGCATGACCTGAGATACGGAATCGTGCAGAAAAAGGTTGTCTCTTTGTTGCCATTCTGCTGAAATTCATTCATCCAGAAAACGGATTTTCATATGTTTTATTAATTTGTGGTACTATGCAATCGGTATATTTATTTTCCAGGGTGGTCCTTGTGGAGTCCTGGCATCCGTCCAAGCCTTTGTTCTAAAGAAGCTGCTGTTTGAAAGTATCCACAGCAGTGATACTGGCCTTCAGTAAGTTATCCTTCAATTCAGAGCTTTGGCCCATTATGGTGATCTCTGTGTGCCCTATTGTAATCACTTGGATGCTTTTTACAGACATTAATTCACATCAAGGCGTGCTTTGTAGCCACTGTTGAGTATTGACCCCTGCATTCTGGTATTAACATAGGTGACCGTCTTTTTACTCAACTGCAACTTTGTTCTCAGGAGGTTAAGACCTTCCAACACTACCAGAAGAAAGTGTCTTGTTAAAGCGGCGGCTGAAATCCTTTGGAGGGCTGGTGAGAAAAAACAAGCAACAATTGCCATGTATGATCATACTTTTGTCCACCTAAGCCTCTACATTCAGACATTTACCAATATACACAACCATACTACCAATACTTATCTAGGCCGAATGCATGTGAATACCTGGGTTAGATGTGTAGGGTTGGGGTGGTTCTGCATGTCACACACATGAGCAACACACCACTGATGCTGTCAATGTCTGCTCTTAGCACCCGTCAGACCCACTGAGCTCAGAAATGCCTGATTAATCTGCTGTTTCAGCTGTTTGCAGCGTTGATTTAAACAGTGTGTGTGTGTGTGTGTGTCTTTTTTTTAAACAGAAATTCAGGGAGAAATCACTTCACCCCAACTGGACACTACAAATCTGAAGGAGTGCTTGAAAAGGTATAAAGATGCAACTGCATACACGCATACTGGTAGTAAAGTTACAGTCAAGTTGCCCAAATGGAACTCAGTTGTCGTTCGTTTGTTGCATGTTAAAATATCTTCAAACTATATCAGTCAAACTTAAGTGCGAACTGTCAGTTTGCATAATTAACTTTTCACTTTAAATCTTAAACTTGTAAGTCTTTGAACTGTATCTAGTGTGTGTAGTTTTTAAGTTTTACAAGTTTTGTTTTAGATGACATGTTTCACTTTGGATGACTTCAATGACCTGCTGTTGTTTCTGGAGCAGCATATTGAACAAGTGAGTGACTTGAGAGATTAAACTTCTAACTTCTGCCTGTCAAATGTCCAAAAGATTGCCAACATTTTTTTTCTCTAATCTGTCTTCCTTTACACAGTTTGAGACTGGGCTGTTAGGATGCATACTGCTGACCATATCTGCTGTTCTCTCTCGATCCATTGAAAAGTATGTTATGACTTTTCTGGCTCTATAACTGAGGAAGATATGCCGTATAAAAATCACTATTGAATGATGAAATCATGATATATTGTGCTTTTTTTTTAAAATCCCTTCCATAGAGTAAGAGAGGATATGGACGTGCCCACCACCACGCTCATTGGAGCCCATGGCTACTGCACTCAGGTTTGGTTTGGTTTTAAAACTAGACATTTCTAAACTGGTTCAGAGCTCTTGGTATTGTGTTTGACTGTGGTTCACAAATGTTCACACATTTTAATGAATATTCAAGGTGCAGAAATTGGTCTTGATGAAATTGGTTAAGGGACACAAAAGATGCTTTCAAACTTACTGTTACTGCTGTACACATAAAATATATTCTGGTTACTTAGATCGATTCTTTCTATTTGTGTTGACCAGGAGCTGGTCAACCTGTTGGTATGTGGAAGAGCAGTTCCTAATGTCTTTGACAATGACATGGAATTGGACTCAGGCAAGGGAAACATGACTCTACTCAAGGGAATCAAAGGCCACTGTGACGTCGGCCTGCTGTCCTTGTTTGAACATTATAACATTTGTAAGGTGAGTGCTGTCTCACACTAGCACTGTCAGACCAGATACACGTGAGAAGTCAAAACACAAGACATTAGGAGGCATTCTCTCCTGTGATTATGGGCACCAAGTGTACCGTCTGCAACCCTCACCGTGCGTGCTGTTATCAGCTGGGGGCTGCACACACTTCTAGTGGGTCATAAGTGATTATCATTATTATTATTATTATATAATTATTATAAGTATTCAGAAGACATTAATAAACAACTTCCATGTCAGAGTGTTGATTTTTCTCCTCTCTCACCCTGGTAACTGATGTTAATGACAGCTCAAGATTGTGTGCAACACGTTTTAATATAAAAAATGAAATAAAATTGATAATGGCTGAATTCCATTTAGCTGCTTTGGTTTCAGGGCCCTGATATTTAATATTTAATCCTCTGTTGTGCTCTACTTTCTTGTATCTAAGGTTGGAGCTTACCTGAAGACTCCTCGTTACCCCATCTGGCTGGTGTGCAGTGAAAGCCACTTCAGTGTTCTGTTTGGCCTGCAGAGGGAGTTGTTGACCAGTCAGGACAAAGGTCTGGAGTTTGACCTCTACTATTACGATGGACTGGCCAATCAGCAGGAGGAGATCCGCCTCACTGTGTGTATGTAGCATCATTTGTCCCACACTCTCAGTGAAAATGCCCTTATTTCTTACAATCCCCTCACCCCAGTGAATGTCCACCCCATATAATCTACATTAGGGTATCATTCCTGAGATTATAATGTTGTTATGGCAATCTAAATTATGTAGTTGCTGATGCTTAAATAACGTGTAGTTATTTTGCTGTTGCACATATTATATGTGTGCCTAAACTGAAAATGTGAAGTGAGTGGTTGTATTTTTAGCTGTTGGCAAACTGGCCTCAAGTTGTCAAGATGTCGACACTGATCTCATTCCTCCACTGGAGCACTGTATCCGAACAAGGTAAGGATCTTCTGGTATTTCAAACACACAGACCCGCACGCAGCAAAGTCAAGATCCTGAAAACAACCATAAAATGTGTTGACAATAATCAAGGGGTGGTCAAATTTCTTGTATACTCTAAAGACTGTAATATGTACCTGGGTCAGCTCTAAATGCTTTTTGTTTTTCAACTTTTTTTTTAGGTGGAAAGATGCATATGTCAATTGGAATGACACAGAGCCTATTCTCTGACCGATCACGTTTGATGTTATTTAAATCATGGCCATCAACCCATAAACAACAATGAGCGTTTTATATATTTATCAATACATTTTTTTTTTTTACATAAATGTTCTTAAGAAAACTAAGAGTTTCAGTTTTCTTCATATTTATCCATCTATTCTAGCATTACCATTGTTTTAACAACATAATGGTCTGGATGTTATATGTATATCACACAATATGTGCAGCTGGAAGGGTTTTGGCCCAATTCAGGATCATATCATCTACTGTTAAAATTATATTTGAGATAATGCAAATTTGTATTTTTTGTTTGTCTTTAGCAGTTTAGCATTAAGCATGAGGTAAGTTTGGAGGAAAAATTTTACTTTTATTGCTGTTGAAATGTAAATTACTGCAAGATACATTGGCCTTTTATTCTTTACCTGTACTTTTTACATATACACATAATGGATTGGTGTCCATATTTTACACTAAATTATTATATTATCCCTGTTTATTATACATTAAATATGTGATATTTTAATAAATAAAACTGATGAAAAATGAATAATGAATGTAAGAAAAATTAATTTCACAACATATTTTAACAGATTTTTTTTTAAATGCTACTTACTGTATTATCTTGTATAACGATTTAGTTTTGAATAAACAGATTGTAAAGGGCCCTGAAGTGTTGTGATTTGTGATTTTGGGCTATATAAATAAAACTGACTTGAATCAAATTTTTACATTTAAATTAGATAATTCTCTTGAGATGATGTATTGTAAAGATATTAACATGTGCGATGGTGCTAAATTGCTTCTATTTGCCTAGGTGAATTTTTACTTTTGGCAGACCTCATCAGGAACAGAAAAAAAATCACACAATACCTCAGTTGTCTCCACACAGTGATGGTTGTTTAATGTCCATTTTCATAAAGCTGCTTTTAACTGCTTTTAATTTAACTAGCCAAACTGAAAAAAAAATACTGCAGAACTACTGTTAAGTCACTTCAGTTCATTTATATTGTATGTTGTTGAGAAACATTTGTGCCAAAGCTTTTAACATTGCCATTTTCTAGGGTTCTCCAAATAAAGAAAACAAACTCAAAGCTCATTTTGAATTAGCACTTAACTATGTTACATGTGAAAAAAACAGAGTGAGCTGAAAGATGCCTTGCAGTTAATCAGTGTGTTTAGTATTAGCCATGGCAGGCGTCAGAGCACACACAATGTGGGGCATGCAGAGACCTGTGCCAACACCTCCAGCGCATGACATCAAAGACACTGCAGCTGGCGCACAGACAGAGCTGCTGCCATTCTCTTCCCATAAAACTGTCTTGTGCAATGTGGCCCAGGGTCCATACAGTGTCCTGGAAGTGGTCAAAACTATCTTTCCAACAATACACAAGTGAACAATAAAAGTTTGATCAAATCTGTCAAAGGCAATCCTATCCATGACATTTCTATTTTGGTGTAATGCAAATGCTGCGATGCTGACAATGCATTCATCTTTCAGCTGTCAAAATCCCTAATGGAGGCTGTATTATCTGGATGTGTATTATTGGTGAATCATGTAGAAATTTATGCATTCTACAAAAGACTTAGGAAGAGCCATGAATTAATCATGAGACATGGAGTGAATCATTGAGCCCTCTACAACAATTTTACAGCCATCAAGGCTACTGTGATTACTATAAATAAAGTGGTTTGCTTGAATGAAGCCTCTGGGGTCTACGAAATTGGATTAAAGTGTTTACTTTTGCCACAAGATTCTTCTGCAGTTGGGGGGAGTTTGATATACGTCATAAGGAGCCATGTTTAGGTTTCAGGTTATATGCTAGTCATAATCTGAATAGTTGCCGCGTGAAACATTTCAGTAAGTGCCAACGGGCTGATCAAATAACGAATGTATTTATGAGTTCAAAGGCAGTTGAAGACAGGAATAGGGACAATCTATTTACCTGGTGAGCTGGTATCAAATCAGAACTGGTACGGTACTGGTATCAGAACTGGAAAGGGCTAATGTCTGCTGCACAACTGGTGTTATGCTACTAACACTCCAAATCATAGCCTCCCTGTACAGAATATCTGTTTGAAAGTGCAGCTGGAGGTTAAAACTTCAAGGTGTTTCTTCTCTGCTGCTGAGCTTTGGTGCAGCAGAGTGCAGTCTGACAGGAAGGAAATGGCCCGGCTTTGGTCTCTATTTACTATTTATCGCACCAGCATTTCTCAGAGGTATCAGAGGGGGGGGGGGGGGGGGATTTAGTGCTTGTGTGTAATTGTGTTAGAGCCCTCCCACATGCTGTCCCCAGTGCATCTTCTGTCTCCTCTCCTAATCTGCGCTGTTTGTCTTCAGATAAGCGATATCCCCCTCAGATTAGGATCCAGTGTCCCTGCCCTGCCCACCCAGAGGAAAGGGATCCCCTGTGTGTCCCCATGAGGTGCAAGCTGTATTTTTAGCTGCCTAATCCTTTTATAGCTCAGTCAGAATACATCACCCCTTTCCATTAATTGTCACATGTAGTCATGATACAGTGTGCCAGAGAGGAAGCGCTTTATGTTTAATTGTTTTGCAATTTTGACAATATTTGGGAGGTTGATGGAGCATACATTTCTAAGCTCTCCTGTTCCTGAGGGAGCTGTGATTTGTGGAAGAGAGGCAATCATCATTTTATGGCCCCACAGAACAAAACCATCTTCTATCAAGTTGCAAACATGTTGTGTGGATGGAGATCACAATCACGCATGATCTGTACATCCAAAGAAAACACATGCACATCAGCATAATTACTGAGCTTCTGTGGATGATTTTTTTAAGGGGTCAAAACGAGCCAAACTTTGTTGAATAATGCATGATCCAATGTAACAAATGTTCCTGCCGAGTCTGTAGAGACATGCTGGCGTGAGAACTGAACTGTTGTAACTTTTGGCTTAGCATATGTTTTCTTCAGAACGTCGTCTATCAGCATCCCTATCCCTTGTTTGCAGCTCAATATTTATTTCACTGGCCCAATAAAAACAGCAGACAATCATTGTAACTATTCCCCTGGCACACGTCTCAGTACAAGATGATACAACATGACAGAATGAAGAATGTTGGACCCTGTTTATTTTGCCAGGATTTTATGGGGTTACTTTCAGGGTAGGTAATTTAAACTCTTACAGAAATACACAAAGATCAGGAAGAGTTGCATTAAATCGCAGCTCTGATGCCTGTATGTACCATTAGAAAGTCACTATGAGGAAATCACAGCTTTACTGGTTTTAATTTGCTGTTTCCCATTTATGAAAGCTAAAAGGCAAACAAGCCGGATCTTCTGAGAGAAAATAGACACTTTTTTATGGTCTGGCACGAAGAAAAGCCAAGTAGTACACTATGTTCGGCGTACATCAGATCCCAGCCAGTTTACTCAAACATGTAAAAAGTGGGCTGAGGCAGATCTGCAATACCAGGCACACAGGAACAAGTTTATCAACTATAAAAGAAAATCTTGCAAATGCAATTTGTGAAGCCTTCCAAAGGGCAAAAATCTAATTTTATCCTTACATTCAAATATACAGTAACCACGCAATTTAGATCACCTCCATAGAATGCACACATTTAAAATGCTTTGCACACGTTCCTTAAAGTGTTTACTCACTGTAGCTTTTGATGGTCTTATTGAAAGTATATTTGGTTCTGTGGAGCTTGAATTGCTTAATATCCTGTTGAGTTCAAGAGTCCAAGATATCTGACAGCTATGATTTAATGTGTGATACGAACACAAGAATCTGCCAGAACTTTTGCAACAAACTCCAGTTAGAGGAGGGAATTCAGTCATGATAACGCCTGCTCAGAGGCACAGGAACAGAGGAGATCATCCCGGCATCAGCCAGGTGCGGTAAATGAATTTTCAAGCCAAAAATTAGGAGGAAGTATTCCCACTTGAATAGCTTTGTAATGAGATCCAGTTTTGCTCGGTACTCTTTAAAAATTTAAACAACAGTGAAAAAAGGAGAAGACAGGGGAAAATGTGTCATCATCAAAAGACATACATTGTTTTAATAACAAGTCGTCCACTCCCTTGTGCTCCATTAGCAGTCACACCCACCACACACTGACAAGGCTGATCCAACTCTTTCCTCATTTCCCTCATCTCAAATGACAGGAAAATGTGCTGTGCTTGAATATTCTTTATTATTCAATACTGCAGTGCATTATTACCACTGTTGTCATTCCATATGTTCTCAGTGTCAGCAGTCACTCAAGTGCCAAACAAAATGTAATGAAGACAATGACAGAGCATGAGGAGGAAAAAAAAAAGAAAAGCTTCCTCTTCATCGGTTATAATTTTTTTAATAACCAAATTAATACGATTTTGAATGACTGTGTAATTATTATATACATACCCTTTTAATAAATATGCGTATTTAATATTAAATTAATGTTTTTCTTACAAATATACGGTACAGACGGGTAAATAAAAAGCAAATCCATTCAAAAATGTCCATTTAGAGTTTCAATGACGACAACAAGAACAACAAAATAAACACAACAATGTTCACAGGACTGCTGTGGATTTGAAGGCACTTCCTTGGCAACACGTTGATCCCTCTTCCATTATTTTGGGACCTGAAATGAAAATGAGAAAAAAACCCCAAAAAAACAACTTGATTGGAGTTAAACATCTTCAGTTTCTGCCTTAAAGCTGTATTTTAAAGTAAAATCTTCTGTCTCATATTGTCAAAGACACATGTTGACATCTTCACCTCTATGAGGAAGTCGTGTTGCCAGCTTCCAAAGAGGGTCATTACTGGCCTGCCATTACTGGCATTCCTCAATGTTATGTCTAAGCTCATTCAGAAATAATCAGGATGACTAAATAATGAATCACTTAATATGTCTTCAAAAGGCCGTCAAGTGTGATATACATTTGTCGGATTTCTCAGAACAGTGCAGACAGGATCTTATTATCTGATTCACTTGAGGAACTGAATACTTGACGAGGTGTCATCCTCTTCAATTTGATAATCGCCAGAAGTCCTATACCACAAAAAAGTCAAATGAACTGAAATGGCTCCTTGTGTAGATGAACTCTCACAGCAATCACTCACCGGCTCGACCTAATTGCTAACTCACTGAGAGCACATGCTTTTACCCATGCTGGGTTTAGGACTAGACAACGCAGACGCATCAGATCTGCTGTCATCAAAGATCACCTTAACAAAAGGATGACTATGACTATGTCCAAAATTGCTCCACTGACGATAGTCTGAGTCCTGCCTTTGTCTTGAGAATGGCCATGTTTAGGTTTAATAACAATAATCGACTCATATTTGAAGTAATTTTGAAGGGGGGGGGGGTAATCTCTTCATCTTTGGGTTTTGAGCTGTTGGACAGACTTATCAAAGCATTTAAAGACTTCATCCAAAACTATTCTTATTATTTATACTATTTTTTGAAATTCTAACGACAAAATCAAAAAAAAAATCATCAACAGATGAATCCATAATCAAAACACATGGTTGTCCGTGCACCAATTTACATCCATGATGGTCCAGACTCATATAAAATATGTAGTGAGGAATTTAAAGGAATTTAATAAAAGGTATTTAGTGTAGTTCTTCACTCAATTCAACACCATATTGACGTGTATGAAAAAGATCTATACAATCAGCACAGTTTCAAGGTGGGCACCCAAAATCAGTGTCACCAATTCAGATATGGAAAATCTTTTGTTGCTGCCTAAATAGTTACTGTGGTCGCATTTGCAGATACAGTAGAGCTACTGACTATCACCAATCACCATGCAAGCTATTTCTCATGGGGCATATTTTCAATGAATAAGCAGTAGAAGCTAAACTAATCTGACGTAGCCTAAGCAACAAACAAATACCCAAATAATTGAGAGGGCTATAAAAATAGTAGACGCTCTGTTTACATTCAGCCTGGACTCCGTTCTTTGCACAACTTCCCATAATTAGTGACTCTTACAATAAAACTCACAAAAACCTGTTTCTGCGCCTCCTTCTGGGTCCTTAATCTCCTGATACCGACACATCCTTTTGAACTTGTGATGAAATAGCTTTGTGTACAACTTTAGCCAACGAGCACCATCCTTAAATTATTATTGTTAAATTAAGATTAAATACATGATAGCCTCTTTCTGACAGGGAAGTGTTAATCATGTGTCCCCCACCAAGAAATACAAGAATCTCAAAGCATACAAATGTTGAACAGATGCACTACAGATATGTTTCTGATTATGATCACTTTTCTTCAGTTCCACATCACACCGCTTATTTGTTCCAATGTGTGAGATCATCACACACATTGGAACAAAGCGGCAAAGAAATTCCTCTGTGTCATGTTGAGAGAAAATTATACAAATGCATCCATTTAAAATTACTACTTTGACACATTAGACATGTTAACGAGGAATCAGAGTAATCATGTATGGAGAAGAGAAAACACTTTTACCCACATGCAGTATCTACGATTGCATGCAGAGTGGACTCATTGCTAATCGTGTTAGCAATCTTGCACATCTTTTGTAATCTGAAAAAAAAAAACAGACAGTGGGGAAAAGACCATGAATATATTAACATCATACTATCATTGTAATTAAAGCCGCAACATATAATTTGTGTCTCTAAATACCTAGATTCTTCAACAAATGATCGAAAAACTAACTTTTAAAGTTGTAAATTCGGCTCAAAATTGTAATACAGGTCAGGTATTTTTAACTCCTATGTTTAAAAATAATACAAATTGTCAATGCTTTCAAAATAGCCTACTCGTGTGCTGACAGTCCTTTAACCACAGTACTACTACTCAATACACAAAAGTGTCAATGCCAAAGGGAGAGGGAAAGAATGTTGAGGCAGTACTGACGTCAGAAGTGTTGCAATATGCGAACAGACTAATTGAACATTTAAAGGCGCAATGTTTGCTACAGAGCAGCTCTGCCACCTGTTACAAAACTAAAGGGTCAGAATAGCTTTGTTTTAACACATGCCAAAACGGTTGGGAACCTCTGCACACTGCATAATTTTGTCATAGATCCATATTCATTTAGAGGAAAGTTTTCAGCTTGTCAAATCCTGACAGCACTGGAACCAGCCATGTTCACATTTTAGTAGAGAATATTAATCTGCAAATGAAAACGATTGTTGATTTTAAATATTAAGTAAGCAACAATCAAAGTTTGAAAAAAAAAACCCATTCATACTTATTATTTATTAGCAGAGGTAGAAGAAGTATTGAGATACTTTACTTCAGTAAAAGTACTAATGTGTAAGTATTAATAGCAAAATATGATTAGTATCAAAGTAAAAGTATTCATTGTGCAGTAAAATGTTCCCTGTTTCCCATGTTTTTGGATTAATATTAATGCTGCATTAATGTGTATATTGTATTTTACTTCTGTAGATGTTTAAGGTTGAGCTCACTTTAACTACTTTATGTTATGTTGTATAGTTTAAGCTACAGCAATTCACCATATTCCATAAGTCAAAGTATTTAGTAGTATAAAATGGAAACACTCAATTAAACAAGAACCTGGATTTTGTACACTGCTTCAGTAAATGTGCTTAGTTACATTCCACCACTGTCCAAATTGTTCCAACTTTGGCAAATGTTTTGTTCACTGGGGAACACATCACTCACAAAAAGATTGATAATGAATTAAATAAAATAACACAATGATAAATAACACAGATTTTCAGGTCCTTTAAAAAATAATACACAATAGATATTGAGCACATTATAAAAAAAATAGCTACATAAAAGGAAAGGCATACATACATGCTGGTCTTGAACAATCCCTTGTGTTGTGATAAAGTCTATGAAAGTGTGTTCTGCACTCCGACGAGAACTTGACTGGTCCTGCTTAATGGAAAAGGTCTTGTCAGGCAAAATGAAACAGATTTCAGGGGCTCCATTATTTCTTTTTATCCAATTTGTTAGTATAACAATGCCCATGCCTGTGAATTTGTGAGTAATCAACAGGGGGAAAAAAAGCAGAAGTCACAAAGCAAAAGTGAGCAGCTCACTGTCAGAGACATGGTTAAGGAGTCAGGGTTCAGCTGGACTTAGTGAATTGAGTCCTCAATTATAATCAACTCTATGAGTTTCGGGACCAGCACTTGAACTTCCAGATTTTCACATCAATAATGAAGTCTACTCATAGGTCCTGAGACTAGTAATCAGCTTAACCTTGTAATGCCTTCATCCTTAATTCTGTCGGCTTCAGACCATGTGCTATGTGTCTGCACCATTACCTTACAGCTAAGCCAGGCAACCCTTCCCTGACCCACAGCAGTGTCAGAATGAAAGCTAATATACAGTATGCACAGTATTGCCCTGCTTCTAGGCCAGGCAAACCTCTCCTGACCCACAGTAATTCCAGTGTTCACAGAGCTTTCTGTGACTTAAGCATACTGTATGATGGCTTGCAGGAATTAAAATTGAGTTTCTCAAAGGGGCAGAACAATTTCCAGTCAAAAGTGCTAATTATGCTCTAAAAGATAAAATAGTCTTGCAATGTCTGGAGGTAAGCAGCAAAATGCAATCAAGGCAGAAACTTTGCACTCATGCTGTTGTCTTCAATGGCAATTTTCTTACCTGTGAAATGCTGAATGAATTTGCCTTTCATGTTTACATCTCTAGGAACAATTTCTGGAAGAGAAAATCACTATTAGCTTGTCAATCAACCATCATTTTACAACAACTGAGCACTTGCCGAGTACTTATGATTGTGTCACTGTCAAAGTCACACCCCCCACCCTGTATCTTTCATTCTGATGCAGGGGATGTCTCAATATCACCACTTTTAAGGTAAAAAAAAAAAAAAAAAGTTCATTTCAACACAAAGAAGTATTATTATAATTCATGATTAATATCCTTGAAAATTTTGGTGATTAAAATGATTTTATTGCACTCACTGCATCTCATAATCAATATTTCTTACTTTAGCATTCTAAAATAACATTATTCATTGTGAAACCTGTTCATCAGTAGTGCAACAAAAGCATTACTTCTGTGAATCTGTACCTTTGTATTATACTCAGAGATCTGGTGCCCGTCTGGGTATTTCATAAGGTCTAGATGGGGATAAGGGCATCAAGCCCCCCCACCCCACTCTCTGTACTTAATGCAGGAAACACCTGTACATGTCTGATAACACATTGGCTACACTAACAGGCTAAAGAGATTATTGTATTGTTTAATGCTCATCACAATAAGCCCATACCAATAGTTACTGGGCTAACAGTACATTAGCCCAAAGACCCAGGAAGATGTAATGCTGTAACTGCAGGAGGAGGATGATAGATGACAATTTAGTCCATTTGAATGCCAGCACAAGAAGTCATTCTAAAAACATTTAAAAGTAGATATTCAGTAAAGGCAAAACAAACTCTATCCACGCTGATTAAAATGATAAACACACCTGTTTATCTTAGGATTCTAAAAAATATATATAGTATTTAGTTGCTGTTGTGTTGCGATCAGGCATTTTGAGGAGAAAGAGGGGGAAGATGATAAAAGGAAGATGATAAAGACAAATGAGAAATAAAGGAGGATCCATCAGCAGAAATGTCTGGACCAAAATTAGCACTAAACCCTGAAGTCATGTCTCTAATTCATAAAACACAATGCCTGATATTCATTCAGCATCACCTGGGTCTTTGCCACCAACGTCACGTCACGCTCATGATGAGCTACAAAGAGAGATGATTTGAGCTGGCAGGAATTATGAGGTGGCCTCACACATGGTTATGACAAATACATGATGGCCTGTCAGCAGAAGAGCCCAGACCATAATGATTTAAAACTCATTAAATGACAAAGGTCTTTAAAATCATGTGTCTCCTGGGGACGCCCTGCCCTGCATGTTCTAGGTGTTTCTCTGCTCCGACACACCTGATTCAAATGAATGGCTCATTATCAGGATTGATGAGGAGCTGATCATTTGAATCAGGTGTGTTGGAGCAGAGAAACGTCTAAAACATGCAGGGCAGGGCAGGGCAGGGCAGTACAATGCCTGATTAGGTACTGAAGTTTGCTCCATATGTAAGAAACTGATGGCTTTTGAGGAACACACTACTATATGGTGAAGGCATCATTGAGTTTTGTTATGTTATGTTCCTGCTTCCTCCTCGTTGTGTTTAGCATCTATCCTTGCATGACCATGGATCCTTGGTAATGTCACATGCACCAGTTGCTAATATGGTGCTTTTAATATCCTCAAAAGATAAATTCCATCCAGTCAGTGGTCTGAGAAAGGTACTTTTCCAATTGCTTAAGCTGGGGCCGAGACTTTGAGCTTTATGATGCCTGTGCAACATCTCTAAAACATGATCTAATTGATAGTGATGGTTGGGAGTATCTGAAATTGCAGATAAACAACACACAGTCTTCTCTCTGCTCTTTATATACTCCCACTGCACATACCAATGAGGCACAGTCCTAAACTCAAAGTTAACTTGCCCGTTGAAGCAATAAAACAGTTGCATACCGTAAAAGGATTTTCTGGGCACCATTTCTTCATCACAGCCTGGCTTACCTACTGTCTTGGATCTCAGATTGTTGAAAAGATGTCAATCAAATATTTACTTAATGGCTTAATTCCAGTCAACATATAATGCTTTATTTAAGTCAATAAAAAGGCAGAGCTGAAATTAGCACTTCTCACTTGTCAGAGACCTCAGATACAGCTCAACATCCTTGTTAATGAACGAGGATTGATTCTTGTAAGAATAAATATTGAAGGTCAATTTGGTGAGGAAAGATTTAGAAACTCAAATGAGTAACATTGCCTGGACTGTTCTGTACAGATAAATGTATAGCCTCCTCATATAGTCTAATTGTTCTGTGAACCACAGTCAAAAGGAGTGATGTTGACGCAGCGCTGTAAATTACACTAATGCAACACAACACAGCCAATCTTGTTTCTCTGCTCTGTCTGATATGTCTTGTGGAGATGCTCCCGATTGGAGATGTTTTCTGGCACGTCAGAGTATGTTTGTGTGCGTGCGGGGCGGACATCATTCATGTTTAAGATTCCACAATGAATCATACTAAATGAATCATTCGTGGGTTTCGCATGATGATGCTCCTCCTACATGAATCCATAGCACCAATCCATGTCTCCGTCAATCAATCAATCAATCAATCAATCACAATTTGGGTGAGGGACCAATATTGAATGTACAAGATCTGGTCAAAAGATATCTCTTAGAAATAAGAACAAGACGTTTGATAAGTATGACATAACCTTTATGTCCTACACAGGTGAAGCATAGATGCTTTACATGCATTATGTGTGCAACCATTTTACATTTAGTTGGACATTTGAGGACCGAGAGATCTGGACACTGTATCCTGTCTTTTAAGCACACATGAATAGGCAAACCTAATTCCTTTTTCCATATATCTTCTATTCACATGCATAAACCAATTTCCAGCCAAACTAAATAAGTTGTATGGCACACACCAGACCAATGACAGCTGTCTCCCATGGTAAAATTGGGATTATGCTTTCATCATCAGGATCTAAAAATAAATCTTATCAGCTTACCTATGAGTCGACTATTATCCAGCCTAGGAACATAGAAAGGCTTTTCACGGGAGGAGAACTTCATGTCTTGGGCTGAAGTGAAGAGCCCACTGCTACAGCGCCTGGAGACGGCTTTGTCCCGTTGCTGGCTGTCTCTGATAACCTGTAAGATTAGATCCAAAAGGGTCCTTCTTTCTTTCTGCTTGACATCCTTGCTGTCCATACACTGGCCGGAGGTGATGAGCAGAAAGAAGATAGTCAACAGTATTTGCCATTTCCTCTCCACCTGCATGGCTTCACTGTCTGAAAACACAAGCAAATAAGTTTGTTACACAGAGCTTACATGGTTTCTATTGATTCATTAAAATATGTTTTCATTCTAACAACTCAAAAGATATCTGTCCCCAACAGATGTATCAGCATTCCTTGACATTTGAGATCCTTCATATTCACAAAACTACACACATGCAAAAAAGGGGAAAATAATCCATGTCAGAAGTAATATGCATGGTCTCTAAAAGTGGAATCAATCGCCAGAAATGTTCTGGTGTGATCCACTTTATGCAACATACACATACCGCAGCAGGGTAAAACAAATGTAGTCACTCGGTAACTTTAGACTTACAAGTTTAGGAGTTAAAGATGCTTATGTCCTGGAGACTGGACACAGTTGTCTTTAACAAATTCTTCCAGGCGTTGTCTGTGGTCCCCAACAGGAGAGAGAGAGGAAGAGTCCAGCCGGCAGATTGTGCTCACCACCGTCTATCTTGAAATAATGCGTCCCTATTTATACGAGGAGCCACGTTCCTGGAGGTAATACAATCGATTTCGAGTGGGTGGTAAAGCAATGTTGACATCTTGCAACGTCTTCCAGTGGCATTCGCTCACTTTGGCACGCGCCCCTCCTTTACGCACGGAAACATCGCTGGTTTTGCAGGAATATTCATCTCCAAATAAAAATGACCCCTTCCAGACAGAGTAATTGTTAAACATCTAAAAAAAGGAGCTCCCCTTCTGTTTTCGCTGAAAAGAATATAAATAAATAAACGACACAGACTGCGGAGCGGCAGCGCGCAAGAAAGTAATTTTCCAAATGGACCAACTTGTTGGATGTTGGACGCATCCGTGGGCCCTTGAGCTTCTAGCTGACCTGTCAGCGTGTCGATGTTTTTGTTCAAGGATGTCCAAGTCTTGTGACCGCCTAAGCGCTGCGGAGAATGCGCCTCCAGGAGCAGCCATCCGACTATTATCCACTCTGTTATCACCCAATCTGTAGTTGTAATAGAGCTTTAGGAATTATGAGATTCGAGGGTACATAAATGCATTTTAAATTGAGTCCAAAAAGTTAGGGGACTGCTGGCTCGGCTGTCTGAATTTAAACCTCTTTTTAAAAAAAGACAAATAGTTCAAGCGAATCTAATAATTAATAACGCATCATCTGTTATTTATAGTGGAAATATATTCTGTAACAAACATGCCGAAATGTAATCTTGCACTTGCACCGCATTTGCACTTTGCATGCATCGCATTATAGTATTCATTAGCCTAGGCTGTTAAGATAGAAAACGCGTGTCTGTGAATCCATAAGAAGGACGTCACCTAGTGCGCAAAGAGTTAATGTGATTCAGAAGCTGTAGGCGTAGTTGTACCTAAAGTGCACATTTTCACGAGCATTAGCGATTGCTTTTAAAAAGTTACGTGGGGAAAATCCCATTGTTTCATTGTTATTTTTTCTGCTTAAGTAGGCTATAAGTGTAAAAGACAGTCAGATGTCAGCTTCCGCCATCGTTTCCACTGATTAAAAAGGTGACTTCGAGGTACTTCCGGAAAGACTGTTACTATGGAGACCGGCCAACCGACCGTTAATGTCAGCTGAAAGAAAAGCGTTGATGTTCAATAGTTTAGTTTTACAGTCTGTAACTCGGTTGGTTATTAAATAAGAAACACTGAAACATTTTTTCTCTCTGTCTGGAAGCAGAGACATGTCGCAAAGGTAAACATCACAGCACCCACCGCCGTTATTACTGTAAATAAAGCCGTCAGCGGCTACGGTAGTTTAACCAACGTTAGCTCGTCAGACGGAACTTCAGCTAGCTAGGTGTTTTCACGCAGACAGCGTTAAAGCAAAGTTGTACTGTCACGCTGTGCATAAAAATACGATAAACTCGAAATAACGCGTTCATGGTTAGCACTCAACAACACAACATAAAGCAATACATGTTAAAAAGAAAAGAAAAAGTTTTTTGAAAGTGTTTTATCAGACCTGGTTTATGGCATCATGGTCTTAACGTTAGCAATATGGCAAAAAATGACGAGCTTAGCATTGTTACCCTTAGCAAGTGTAAGTTATGGCCTTTTATGAAACAAATAACATATTTTCTATGTTGACCAGCCCTCACCTCATCAATACCAACACTTTTACAGGACATACAACCAGCTGTGGGCAGATGCCCTCTTAGAGTTGAGCCGTCTGCTCACCGAGGATCTGCCCGCTGAGGCCCCTCGCCCAGAAAAGGACAGGGTGGTGTTCTTCCAGCGTCTGGCCATGCTTTATGTGCGCTACATCCAAATCTTCAGACAGCTGGAGAAGGTGTATGACCAGGTGGTCCATCCTCAGAAGAGACGAGTTATTCGGGCAATTCTTGATGGTGTGATGGGGAGGGTGTTGGAGCTGAAAAATGAAATGGTGGAAAAAGAGTTTTCAGAGTACCACTACATGGATGATGTCCTTCACGACTTGAAGCTGACACCAGTGAGTTTCATTTATCAGAGCAAATATAATGAAATTACCTGAACAAAATTGGATTGATATTGATGTTTGTTTGTTTGTTTGTTTTTATCAGGGATGACCCTTCAATAATGAGAAAACTCAACAGCTATTTTCTTAATTGCTATGTTCTAAATTGTCACTCTAGGCAGACCTTGAGATCCCAATCCCTCGCTATTTCATCAGTGAGCGCAGCAAAGAACTCCAAGAACGAAAGACGATGCTGACAGATATGCTTAAAATGGTGAAAGTGACTGAAAGCCAAGAGGTGAGTTGAAAAGCATCCATATCTGAGTTAAAACCTGGATGTGCAGGACTTGTAATTTTCTAAATTTCTCTCCTCAATTCATTTGTGATTTCATTTTGACACATACAAAAAAAGCTTCACACATGGGTTTCAACAAGCAATCAAAAATGATAGTTTTAATTCATTAATTATTATGTTAAATGAATCAATGACAAGTAGGAAAATATTTCTCGATACAATCCCTATAGCTGCTAAAAGCCAAGGACATGAGTCAAGAGGAAGCTGTTAAGATCATTCAAGTTGCGGAGAGGGCCCGCCAAGGACGCCTGAGAGCAAAGTTGAATGAAGAGAGCAGAAACATGAACAGGATATACAGGACCAAGGACCTTGGAACAGCTGGCATTGAGTCGGCCGCCATCTGCATTCAGAAGGTCCTGTAAACAATCCTACATGCCTCTTTCTTTGGCTTGTGTCATCTTTCATGCTGAAAGATTTGGTTGAATGTGATTTGCAGGTGTGGAGGGGCTACATACAGAGGAGGAGGGCAATGATTGCTCGGGACGAAGAAATGATTTTTCTCGGAATGGTGAGTAAAACGGGCCATCGGTTTTGCTAATTGGGTTGAAAGTGCAGAGAAATACTGGTCTTCACCTGATCATTCATGTCTGTGGCATATCCTGCAGGTACATACACTGAAACTGCAGTGAAACGCTGATATGATGTGAATATAACTATCCACAGATAATTTTTAGGTCTATTTTTGGTGGGAGCTGCGTGCGTGACGCAAAAAAATAGGCGAGAAAGACTCTGAATCTCTATAAGAGGCGCCGCTAGAGCCACGTGTGACATGATGCGTGTGAGCAGTGGTGCTCATGCGGGCTGCTTTGACCTATTAATCTTGCCGTCAAAATAAAAAGCAACAGGTTCCGCGACGCACACGCGCTGCACACCCCTCCTGTGTGAACCAGTCCTAATGAAGCCAGTCTGAAGTCTGACTGTACGTCATCTTCTGTCTTGGTTAAGATTAACTTAAGCCATACTGGCATTTTAAAAACTTTTTCTCTGTTAACAAGGAGCAACTATATCATGAAAGCTGTACTGCAATATTTCAAATTAATATGCTATTTTGTTCAGTTGTTTTTTTCCTTAAACTTTTCTTTTCCTTGATTGTAATTTCATCCTGAGAGCTTGCAGCGAATGAAGCAGTGCAGGTTTTTGACATATAAAGTATGTTTGGTCACTCCAATATTAGGCCATGGATCCAAAATACCAGGTGCCACGCCCTGCAGAAATCACTGCCCAGGCCAATGAAGTTTGCACACAGCTTAAACAGGAGGAGTACGATGATGACTATCACAAGTCTGTCGTGGCTGTCACAAAGCAACTACGGGATGTGGAGGGTCATGACATGAGCAAGACCATGAAAGACCAAATCCGACAGTGGTTCATTGAATGCCGGTAAGGTGGCACAGAGGGGCGTGTTATGATTCTTGTAATTTCAGGTATTCAGTGAAATCAATCAAATCATTTTATTCTCTTTTGGTTTTCTTTGCTTGTTCTTTAAATAGTGATGTGACAGGATCGTTCCCAGACTACCCAAGTGAAGAGGACGGAGGCTCAGCCCTCATTTTTGCCGAAAAGGACCCACAGCAGGTAACATACAGTATGATTTATTGCATAGTTTTAAAGTAGTTTTCAGAAGGAGAATTAGGATGTTTGGTGTGTGGAAATTTTTCAGTTAATGGAAGAAATTGCTGCGAAGGAAGAGGAGGATTCCAACAACAAACCAAAAGGGAAGGAGGAGAAGAAGGAAAAGGGGAAAAAGGACAAGGGGAAGGATGATGAAGTAAGGGCTCACAGATGTATTAAATACATTTATATTGATTTTAAATTAACTTTAATTTAATTCTGGTGATATCAGCCTATTTAAAATGGATAAGAATATGGAATAAGCATTATTTCACTGTTTCAAAGCATCCGTTGGCAGCAGTATCACAAAAGTGCTGCACATTCAATGAACCAATGTAACTTTGTTCTGAACCACAGGAAGAGGAGACAGGTTTGAAGATGCTGCCTTCGGCTTTTCTGTCAGGCTTGGAAGTGGGAAACAAAACCTTTGTAGGTATGTTTAAATTGAAAAAAAAAGGTGAACATATCCAGTGGATAATCAACACTTATAAGCTCAAATTCAGTTCAAACCCAGTTTTAGAGTATGTTGTTTAGATGGAATAGTTGTGTCATAGTTATTCATTCACATAAATAAAGCTTGAATGTTTGTTATCCTTAGATTTTTGGCAAACCCGCAATGAGTTGAGCAACTTCAACCAGAAGCACGAGGTGGAGCTGATCAAGGAAGAAAAGAGGAAAGTCATTGAGGCAGAGATTCGAGTACAGGTGATGCTGTCTACAGAATACAAAACATTTTAAAGCAATATATATTCTAAACAACACGTTAGAATTTTTTAACAAAGAAACCAACAGGAAATTGGGCATTGATGCTGTAATTTTACCACTTCAGCGTCTTAGTCTTAGTCTGTTCTGCTTGTGTCAGGTAGATGAGCAGATGAGACAAGAGCTGGCTGAATGGAAGCTAGCTGTGGATAAAGACAAGGGTGGTAAAACCAAAGGAAATGCCAAGGTAACAAGTGAAAGATAAACAATACTTTGCATTTGCCCGGGAGGTTTGGTCACAGTTGACATTCATTGCTTTGAGCTGTGTCCTGATATTCATTTCACTCCACAGAAAAAGAAAGGATCTAAGAGCGGCAAGAAGAAAAAAAAGGAGAAAGATTTGACATCTGATAGGTGAGGTCACACAGAGGATGAACATAGGAAGTCTATGATTTTCAGTACAGAATTGAGTTGAATGAAGTTAATAAATTAGTCATTTCAAATTCTGAAGAAAACAATTACATCATTTATTCACATCTGCTAGGACTCTTGAGTCTCTGTGTCAGGAGCTGGTGGAACAGGGCTTGTTGAAACTGCCAAATAATTTTAGGATGCAGGATTACACGGGTAAGAATGTATATTGTTTGTCTTAACTGTTGTACCATCTTTCAGAGCTGTTTTTGTGTTCTTATGATCATTATTGTGTGTGAGCTTCTTTTTTTTTTAAGATTATTTTTTTGGGCTTTTTTTTTTTGCCTTTATGATAGAGACAGCTGAAGAGTGGACAGGAAAGGGGGTAGAGAGAGAGGGGACGACACTCAGCAAAGGGCCACAGGCGGGAGTTGAACCGGCGGCCGCTGTAGAGGACTGATAGCCTCATTACATGGGGCGCCCACTCTAACCACTGAGCTGCAGGGCGCCCCATTGTGTGTGAGCTTTTAACCCGATTGCAATCAGTGCATAGACAAAATATACTCAGCACTTTGTAATGATCAAGGTGGCTTGAAACTCTTTAGATGTGATTTGCTGCCCTCTTCTGGCTTGTGATTGCCAAAACAGTTTCTTATTGGCACATTAAACTTTGTGCAAGGTCTTTCTTGCAGTTTTCACAATGACTCTTGATCTAATAGTTGTTCCCTCCTGCTCCTAGGCGACTATAGCTACCTTGGGACCACGCTGAGGCAAAATGACATTGAGCCCATGCCATCATTGTCGGATGTGCGGCAGGTCTTATCTCTGTATGCAGTTTTACCATTAGGTATGAAAGTTATACAAGTCACATTTAAAATAAACATAACTGAAAATATTGTTTGTGGTTTAAAAATAAGATGTGTGTCGTCTGCAGGCTCTCAGGTGGTACATGAGAAGGCTCCTCTGATAAAGGCCATCCTACTGGCAGGGCCGGCAGGTGTAGGTAAGAAGATGTTGGTCCACGCGATCTGCCAGGAGACAGGTGCCAGCCTCTTTGATCTGTCTCCTCTGAACACGGCGGGAAAGTATCCAGGCAAGAGTGGCCTCGCCATGATACTTCACATGGTGTTTAAGGTAGTGGACAAAGTAACAAAGATTATTTTCCCACCATGGGTTGTGGTATGCAGGGCAGTATGTTGTCATACCATGTCGTATCTGCTATTGGTGAAGTTTAGCATTTCATGGTGAACTTTGAAGATGAACATGAACTTTGAACATGAAGAATTTTGTTGACGTGCCTCTCACAGGTATTTTCATTTTGGCCCGGCCAGAAAGTAAAAATTCAGTTCTTCATAATAATCACCTTTGCACAGGTTGCAAGATTGCTGCAACCTTCGTTAATATGGATTGAAGACACAGAAAAAATGTTCTACAAGAAAGTTCCCAAGGAAGAAAAAGAGGTAATTCTGAGCAAGATAAAAGCTGAACAGCACTATCATGTTGTTTCAAAGTTTCTGTTATCGATCTGCGTGGCAATTGAAACCATTTTGCATGTGTACACAGTTAGATCCCAAACGCCTGAAGAAAGACTTGCTCAAGTCTCTCAAGTTGATCAAAGGGGAGGATCGCGTTCTGATAATGGGAACAACTAAAGACCCACTAAGTGCTGATATCAAGTCACTTTGTAAAATGTACAGCAAAATCATCCTCATCCCAAGACCTGACTATGGCTCAAGATACAGTAAGAACAGAAACAATTTAGATTTTTAATATTAAGTCAATAATATCTTTGGTTGTGGCTGTGAAGAATGACATTTGACTCTGCCTTCAGTCCTGTGGAAGAAATTGATTGAAAAACAGGGAGGTGAAGTAACCAGGGCACTGGACCTCAGCTCTCTTGCGAAGATTTCTGACGGCTACACACCAGGTCACATGGTCCAGGTGATCCAGAGCGTTGTCACCAAGCGTCGCATCTTACAGCAGGCAAACAGACCACTGACTGCTGCCGAGTTTGTCGCTCCGTTAGCCAAGATTGACCCCGTCTTTCAGGAACAAGAAGAGGCCCTTAAAGTACGGTGTCATATTTTGTTTTTTTAGTTCCTTTAGTTTAGTTTGTTTTTACATTGTTGATTTTGTGTATTTTATTTTCTTGCATATTACCAGAACTGGTATGCGAAGACCCCCCTGGGAAAGAAGAGGGTTAAAGCTGCCACAGGAAAGGAAGAAGAAGAGGCACCAGTTAAAGGCAAAGGCGCAAAGAAGAAAGGGATAAAATAAATTTGTCTTTTTTTTAATCACATTTGAATATAGATAAATATTACGTTTGCCTTCTGATAATTGACCCCTAAAAATTAATAAATTAAATTTAAAGTAATTTTGATTTTGTTCTATGTTTTGCTATTAGAGCTGTCAGGCTTCTAGGATGCAACAGAAATAGTAAAGAGTGAAATGCTTATACTAGTGTCTAATGTTAAAATAAAAATAATACAATATCATGATGAAAGATTCTTGGAGTTGTTACCAGAACTTGCTGAAAGGAGACAGAAAGCCACAACTCCTACATTTTTTTGTACAGCCTATAAGGGAGGGTGCTAACTCCTGTCTTGTGACCATTAAGATTTCCACTAAGGAGGTTTCGATCATTTTCTTCATTCTATTTTGGCTCTTATCACTAATCAAATCTTAGCACTGTGTTTCATTTCTGTGTTTGCGTTGCGTTTACTTTAAGCCTTCTAGTAACTTGTTAAGTTGATCCACTGGCTGATGACCAATGACTTATCCTCGTTGAAATATTTAGCTTGATATGCAGCCAACCAAACAACATATTCTATATGAATATGATCTGAAATATGGCTCAGGTGGACAGACTCCTATGGCTATAATCATCAGACTCAAGGCCACGCTGTAATTAGACATGCCAAGTCTGTCAGTTAGCTGTAGTCAAGGGCGTTTGAGGTTGTTTGTATGTCTGCCTGGCTATGACACGTGGTTATGAATTCTGCATTTGGGAAAACAATTCATTTACATGGTGTTGGACAACACCTGGGTGAAATGCCTTTTTACTGTATGTCACTTGCATGATGATTACATGACTGCTGTAGATCAAATGTACAGTATATGTTGATCATCTCTATATTCCTCTGTTATGACCAGTGTCAGGTGAGTCTGAACCAGAAGAAATGTGACACACAAGTGTGTGTAGGGGTGTTTCCAAACAAGGATCCAGAGGCTTAGGTGGAGTGTTCAGCTGTTTTGTCAAGTTCTAAATTCACTCAACACATCCTCACATTGCCTTGGTTCCTTTAACATTACTCTATTTTTAGCCTGTGTGCGCCATCGATGGGATGCTACACACGTGAAGGCCCACACTTCAAGACCTCCACTGTGGCAGGGAATGATTTGAGACCTTTTCTTAAGTCTTCCAGAGATTTGACCCCGATCCTGTGGAAATTAGCATCAAAATGCCCCAAATTTTAATCCAATAAAATACATGCATAAGCAAAAACTCCTCAGCTGTACCTAAATTGACTATCTATTCCCACTCAAATCTCCAAGAAAGCTGTCAAAAGCTGTCGAGTCAAAATCTTTCAAAAGATTTCAGATTTGTAAAATGAGACTGGTTTGCTTTTGCACGCCATCATTCCCCTCTCAGTGACGACAAGTTGTTTTTTATGCCCCAGCAGGGCTGCACAGAGATTATCCTGTCGCGTTTCACTGGAGTGCTCAGTGGCACATGGAGCTGTCTATCAAGCTGAAGCAAACACAATAGCACTGACTTTGTTCTGTTTTGCTGTCTTGATGAGGGAACTCCACATGTTTCAGCCTTGTTTATAATGCAAACAAAACCACATCAGATAGGCTGAAATATGGAATTCATGTCTGAATTACATGGCTGTTGTGTTACTTTTAATGCTTTCTTTATATTTTAGTCTGGTCTCCTTTGAGCCCCTCGTATCGAGAGCTCAACCATCATGGGTAGCAAACCACCCTCGCTTACTGTGATGTTAGTAAGTGACCTCACAATGTTACGTGCTATTTAAGAGAGGAAATGTGTGGCTCAGTATCGTTTAATGTTTTGTGACCTTTCAACTGCAGCAGTGGTGGAAACTCCCCGTGGAGCTCTGTGGACTTTGATCTCTTTAATCTGAGGTTTAGCAGACTGACAAACATGGGTCAGTCATTGTAAAGAGCATGAAACTAGGTCTGTCTCGTGATACACAGATTGCTGTACTTCACTCTTGGACCAGTCATTTTGGTGGAGGAGATCTTATAGATCTCTGTCCGAGCAACCTGGTTGTGAATTCATGTGCAGACAGTACAGATTGTGTAGACCACTCGCCTACATCCTCATGCTACTTTCACCTACTGAGAGGCTTTCAAGTAATTTGCACTCAGCTTGACTCTTACTCATCCATGCGCACTAGAAAATCATCAAACACACTAATCCTATTGTATACAGTTTGATAGTTCTACTGACGCGGGACATGAGTTGCCTCGCACCATTAGATCCAAAGCTATCTTTGCCCTCATACTGACAGAAGGCTATTTTGGAGGTTAGTGTGTGGGGAGAGATATGTCAGCTGTTCAGCACTACGCTCCATCAAAGCAAGAAAAAAAGAGAAAGCAGTATAGGCTGTCTGCTTTGGGGACTAGGACTCAGTTTGCAAACCTGGGCATGCTTTCCTTTGGCTAACCCTTTATTCATCTGAACAGCTCTGTTCGAAACAAGAGAAGACTCAGACAGATCTCTTGCCATGGTGGATCTTTTATCCATCTTTTTGAATAGGTGAAGGTGTTTTATGCCATCAGTTAGACAAGAGGGCATGCAAGGATTTATTCTTTCTAGAAAACACTTGTTGAAGGTGGGTGCATGGCTGTGTGTGATCTGATATGTTCTTGTGTTACTCTGGTGATTTTTCTAGTCATTATTTCTTTGCATACTTTCATAGACAGAATCATTGATTGATTCATGGGTGTACGCTGTATTTCACTCTCAGTTCTTTCTTGTCTGCTCATCTCTTTTCAAAAGGAGTTTTTTTTAATGTCCATGGTATTTAGTCATTTCACATGCCATCTGAGAGAGGATCTCATTGGACTATCACTTATCAGGCCTCTAGATAATTGGTGGCAAATTCAGTGTCGTTGAGTGACGCATTAAGAAATGTAGTTTTAGCCGGGAGGTAATGAGATAGAATGACGTTCCTCTTGACGTACTTAGGCAACCTCATGCCTCTAATGATAGTGGGAGGGGCCAGCCACCAAAACATGTTTCATGATCTCAAATATATCAATCAGTTTTGTCATTGGCAGTTCTCATTTAGCCTCTTGTTTGTTTTTTAAGAGACTATATTGGTGGTGCTGAGCTCAGGCAAGTGAGGTGAGGAGGACTGGCATGCCATCACAGGGATGCCATGTTTGTATCCATTTTGACCATGTTGCCATTTTGGAAATTATGGTTTTTATATCATTAACCTGAGAATATTTTTCTTTACATGTGAAATACACCGATCAGCCACAACATTAAAACCACTGACAGATGAAGTGAATGACATTGATCATGTTCTAGTGGGAAACCTTGCGTCCTGGCATTCATATGGATGTTCTTTGACCCATAAAACCCACCCAACATTGTTTCAGACAAAGTAAATCCCCTCATGGCAACAGAACTCCCCGATGGCATCCATGGATGGGCACGTCCCATGTAGCTCAATCAGATTTGGATCTGGGGCATTTTGAAGCCAGGAGGACGCCTTAAGCTATTTGTCACATTCCTCTGGCTGTTCCTGAGCAGTTTTTGTGGTGTGGCAGCACACATTGTCCTGCTGGGGGACCAATGTCATCGGGGTGTGCCGGTGCAATGGAGGGTGTGCTTGATCTGCAAGGGTGTTTGGGCGGATGGTTTGTGTCAATTGGCATCCACATGAATGCCAGGATCCCAGCAGAATATTGCACTGTGGCGAGATGATCAATGTTATTTATTTCAACTGTCAGTGGTTTTAATGTTGTGGCTGATCGGTGTATATTTTTGTCCAAAACAAACACAGAACATACTGTACATTGCAACTCGTTATTTACAAAATATCTACCCAAAAGCAGCTGTATTTCCGTGTATCCTTTCAAACAATGATAAAACTGATTATTAGTTATCTTCTGAGTGAGACCATTACCTGATATATATTTTTCATCATATTATCGTTGTAGCCCTCCTGTGAAAACTGTGGTAAAAAGCAAACAAGATTTCCCAATCACACTAAGAGAAGAGCAGGAGGCATGGGAGACAATAAACCTGGAGGAATAGTAGCTGCTGCAAGTAAGTTCTCTTCTCACACAAAGTTGTAAATTTCAGTGTAGTTTATGCAATGAGCTTTTGAATCTCTAAAGGTGTGTGTGTGTGTGTGTGTGTGTGTGTGTGTGTGCGTGCGTGCGTGCGTGCGTGCGTGCGTGCGTGCGTGCGTGCG